>OZ010594.1:76914717-76947217 GCA_963932145.1 Acanthosepion lycidas | reverse complement strand
CATATATACATACACACACACACACACACACACATATATATATATATATATATATATATATATATATATATAAGCAACATGTGTGTGTGTGTGTGTATCAGTGTGTGTATATATTATAATGTAAGCTTCAGAAGCAGCCAAAGGAATGTGATCGAATAAAGACATTATCTTGACAGAAAAGAATGCAGAAACCATCTCTCTAAATTGTGTTTCCTGTGTCGACAAGACGCAAGTCTCAAATCGATTGAATGAAACCAGTCTGTGGAAAAATGCCACAGCAATACAAGCTTTATTTATTTGTGGACACGCATTTTCATTTACGTCTAAAAGAAATGGAAATGATAAATAATGAAAATTAGCAGAATGTGGGCAGGATTTCAATAACTAATTCAATTTATTCAATTTTGTGAATATTCTTCACCTAATAATACCATGTACATAACGAAAGGTGTTGCATTTAATTAGCATAGATATAGACTATTATTATATATATATAGCTAAACTATCTTAATTTAATTTCAAGACTTACATACTCTGAAGAATTTCTTTTTTCTTGTACATAATGTAACTATTTCTTATATTAGAAATATTCTGAATGTTTTGTAATAAATAAATAAATAATCGTCATGTTAGGAATCTATTAAACATTTTGGATCGTGTTGGGCACCATATTTACTGTAACCATAGCAGCAGTGGTATTTTTAGATTTGTTCTTTATGGATTCCATTCTTCTTCAGGCTTGTTTTAAATTCAGTTTTTATTCTAATTTGTTGTCACCCAAGTCAAGAAAGCTTAATCTTTTCTCTTGTTTAGATTGTAGCCAAAGGAAATTGACACTATTTACATTATTCGAACTATTGTCCTCATCTTTGTCACCATATTCATTACAACGTTTAGGCCGTTGTACGCTCCTGACTTCTTCAGGTGGTTGGAATGTCGAACTGAACCCTTTATTTCGTTCATTGGGGTAGACTGTTCTAGTTCCACGTGCCATGTCTAATGGATGTCAGTTAGCAGTTATTTCCTGTTAATTCCCCTCTGAAATTTCTCCACTGTCTTAACTGGGTATTGAACTCAGACTCTTTGGGTCCTGTCACTGGATCTAACCAATGCTTTTATCCACAGTGTCATGTTTCCTTGAGGCCGGAGCGTACAATGGCCGAAAGGTGGCGACAAAGATGAGGACAATAGTCCGAATAATGTACATAATAACTCATCTCAGAAATATAGACAGATAGTAAGGAAAATAAATTGAGAACTTTTTCAAATCACAATGGACAAAACAAATGACTGCATTTTAACACGGCCTGCTGATTTCATTTTACTTGCTGTTATCCGTTAGAACCTGACATAGAAGGCTTGATAATAAAAAGACTAAAATTTGATAACATCCAGCGAGATTATATAAACCTAAGTAGGTAATTCAATTTTCCAAATTCCTAATGTAAGAATGGGAATCACTGAATCATTTTTCGCAATAACTAAATGTAAAATATTCAAAAGTCCAAGCTTCATCTGAATTCATACGTTCGCCTTTTTTAAATTTTCTCATCAAATATTTGAAATGTATAAGCATAAAAAAATCAGGGCTGTCTATTTCTTAATCATCATCTTTGGAGTATTTTAACACCAATTAACCCCGACTCAATCATCAAAAATAATTCATTCTTAGTTTCAAGCAGAATAAACCATTCTGTAAATTTCAAAAATGGCTTACAAATTAAATAAACATTGAGCAATAGCGATTTCTTTCTTGAATTTAACTTTGCACTGTATTTATATATCACAAGCATTCTAACTATTATTTCATTAACTTGTACATATGTAGTGATTCCGTTTTCCTAAGTTATAAAGAAATGCAGTTTTGCACCAGACAAGATTTACGCTGGAAAACAAGGTGGACATTATATATACAGATTGATATAGGTCCATAAACCCATAGGCTTTATATAATGCTAAAAATTAATCGTAATGGTGCTAATCAAAATTTTTTGCAGGAATCTCCTGTCGACTGAATCTTAAAAATATTCCGTGATGTGAAGATAAAGTTATAATAATAGTTGGAAGGGGAGTGAACCATAAAATATATGGTGGCAAATCGTTGAATCATGAAAATTAAGTAAAAATCACAACGCTATTTGTCGTAATGATCAGATTTGAGTTTTGCAAATTACTTAGGTTTGACAATAAAGCATCGCACTTTCAGCTCGATGGCCCTAAGTATGATTTAAAAAAAAAACAGATCTAATATATATTCATTTTGCGAATTACAGTCTTGGAAAAAGTCTAATAATATGTGGCCAAAAGGAACACTTCTCTATTGTTACGAAATGTACCATCCACTTTTCGTTAATAAACAAACTGCAATTATGAGCAATATTACATCAATTCTGAAACATTTTAACACAGAACTTTGACTAGTTTGAAAGTTGTGAAGTTTTGAAGAACAGTTTTTAGTATATTATATATCACACCTAATATAAGCAAAATTTATCATTTTTGACATTCAAAGAGCCTAAAGAGTAACATCGAACGAAGATGGGTACCCAGGGTGAACTCAATACTTATGGGTTGTAGAAAGACAGCAATTCATAATGCTATCACTTAATACCGAGCTAATGGTTCTTATTCAAACGGAAACAAATATCAATGTCCCAGGAAAATTACTCCAGAGATGACCACATTATCAAATCTATCGTTTGAAGATCTCTGACAAATACATGCAAGATAATTCGAGTTTTTCTGCTACCCAGGAATGCGCCATAAGAATATTTCTTGCTTATTGGTCAATGCATTTTAGCTAAGATCTTTCAAAGGAGCTTCAAAAGCATGATCGACTATTGAAATGGAAAGGTAATACCGAACATTCCGCATAAACATACATAATAAGCATTGGTCAGAAGATTAAATGGAAAAACGTTATGTCCTCTGATGAATCTACGCTGCAGCAGTTTTTTTCTGCGTCAGCGTTGCCAGGAGTTCTCCTGAAAAGAGAGGTTTCGATAAAAGAAAGAATTATGAATATAATCATGTGAATTCGTTCTATGGTATATTTTCATTGTCCAAGCTATCACCCCATCACATTTCCAGGGGATTCTACTTACATTTCCTGGACCCTGGAGCAACAGTAAATGGTCAGAATGTATATTCAATTGTTACAGAATGCATCGGAAATACATTTGCACATGCATACTTGTAGCGTATTTATGCACAATGCTGCTCCATGTATTAAATCAAAAGAAGTAAAAGAAGGTCAACTATATTGAAATGACCTAGCAAGAGCCTTTACCTCAATTCCAAAGAAGATCTGTAGGATTATATGAAGAATATGGCAAAACACCCAACAATGAAAAGGCTCATGTGGACGTTATAAAGGATGTCCGAACAATTAGGATCTCAGCAGAATATTGTAGGTTTCATAGCCAGTAGGCGTCGTCCTACACAGAATGGTGTGAAGGCTTAACGAGAAAATACAAAATAAGATATTGAACTTAAGAAAATATAAACATCTTTTAATAAATGTCATGCAATTAAAATGCGTACTAGCTTTTATTTGTATGTTATAGAATTTTGGTCGTTTTTGTTAAAAATATTGAATTCTCTAAAACCTTTGTCCACAACTGAAAAAATATCGAACGAAAATTTGTCCGGCTTAAATAGATTCTTAATAAGAAGAATGATAATAATAATAATTAGAAATGCGTTATCGCCCTGATAATGACATAACTGTTGAATGAATTAGCAATTTTATAACTGAAGCACTGTTGACGAAAATCCTCAAGGGATTAGCGGATGCTTGAGAAAACTTGATATTGAATTATATCAACCAAGATTCTCAGAAGAATAATAAAGAAATAAGCATAGAATAGACAAGTCTTTTGGGGAAAAAAAACGTTAAAAGCATAAATCAATTAAGATTCAGTAACCGCCTCCCCCCCACTCATCTAAAACAAAAAAAAAACAACAATTAAGCAGATTCAAGATCTGGCAGACATAATATTTGAACATATCCAAGTAAATAATCTGTTCCACGTAATGAAAAATGTATTTTAAAGGAAACTATTAATAAGATAGACTATCCCAACCGAGTAGATAACAATATTTGGAAATATTTATCAGATTATTAAACATCAGTTTTAGCTTTTCAAAATGTACATTTAACAAAGTATTATATATGTTATACTCTTCAAGTAACATAGGTTAAAAGGGAGTGGAAGATATTTCTGTTAAATATTAGTATGCATTTTGTCTACCACTACGTCCGCCTGAGAGTTAAGAATAAAAAGTAACCTAACAAGTCAGTCAGTGGGGGATCATATGACAGTCTATGTAACAACTGGATGGGACAATCCGTGTCAATGACAATAAAATATCTTCCTGTGTCTAGTTTATTCCTTGTTGCACAAAATCTGTCTTCCTAAGTAGAAAGTGAATCACAAAAAGAAAAAAAAACAACTGTAAAACAGCTCAACAATATCTGGGATATAAAAATTCGGATTTAAATTGTATGTGCTTTTTTTTTTCTTTTCATTTTTTGTTGATATGTTGGATATATTTCATATGGCTAAACATTAACGGCCTCAACCTTTGCACAATAAAAAGTTTTAACTAAAACAACTATGCTAAAGTCAAAATTGAGTCTTAAAGTCGCGAGAAACAATCATATATACTTTTATGAGGAAAACGATGAAATATTTAATAGATTTTTTTCTAAACGTGATTATGCAGAAGCCTTTGTCAATAAATGTTGAAATTCTTAGGTTCGAAAGAATTTGCATCTGTATAAATTACTTAGAGAACTACTTGATTATGTAAAACGCTAGCAGGCTTTGCACGCTCGCTATCGTTTCGCGACTAAGACATATTCACTACTTGAAATATTTGAAACAAAATTTTTAAATGAACATTTCATTCCTAAATTGGTTTTTATAGTTAAGGAAAGTTTCACAAATAAATGTCAACTTGTTGAAGACCAAGTATAGTGCAAATTACAAATACTTTTGAGCACTATATAAGAATATATTCTTAAACAGAAATATTTTTTATATAAAAACCAAAACATTCCTCGAATAAAAGAACTCTAATGAAGGACAGTTAAATAATGAAATAAACTTTAAAAAAAAAATCAGTATGCAAATTAGTTAAACCTGAAGAGTGATAGTGCCTAGACGTAGATAATATATAACACAGATATTGAACTATTTGCGTGTAAATGACTATGAAGTAAAGCAGATTATTTTAAACTTAGAATTCGTGGGAATTGAGCTCCAATTTCGGATTTATTCATACAGATTTCATAACAGATTTTACTTAATTAGCAGTTATATTTCACTAACTCTTCAGATGTTAAGGGTGTAACTAATTCTAATTTCTATTTTCCCATCTTTTCACTATAATAATTTTATCTTATAAATTGCCCCCTGTTCTGTCACCCATAAAATAAAAATAGTTGTTTATACGGAAAATAAGGATCTACGTACATCAAATCGTCTTTACATTAATTGACAGTAGAAGAATTATCGCTGAACTTTTAAAAGGTAAGCTTAAACATTAATTCAATACTTAAATGCAGCGATCAATTTTAAGGTCTTTTGTAGTTTATTGGTGCATATAGCATCTACTCCTCCCTAGCTATTGTGATGTTGGCCAACTAAAGAGTCTTCCACAGGAGCTAGCTTAAATGCCGCCCGATAGGTCAGCTTTTGAAAAAAATGCACTGCAATTTTGGATACAAAAGGAGCATAAGTGTTACAACCCTTTTACCATGAAAGCAACGATAACGCCTAGTATAATATATTAACATATATTTTTAACCTCAGAGTGTGATAAATATGTCGACAAAGATGAGGACAATAGTCCGAATAATGTAAATAGTGTACATAATACCTCATCTCAGAAATATATACAGATACTGCAGAGCCGAAACGTTGTAATAAATATGGCGACAAAGATGAGGACAATAGTCCGAATAGTGTAAATAGTGTACATAATACCTCATCTCAGAAATATAAACAGATAATGAAGAGCCGAAACGTTGTAATAAATATGGAGACAAAGATGAGGACAATAGTCCGAATAATGTACATTTTTACCCTCGCATAATCTGGCAAACCTGAATCTGAGCCCAAGGAAAATCATTCCTTGCGATTACCTATTATAGGGCTTTTGAATGGACCAGTAGGAACGAAGGAGTTGCTTTGACACACACACACAAACACACACACACACAATGTACTTTATATATAAGATTTCCTTGTTACTTCACCCTGGTAATTAGTAATATTACGTTATGAATATATTTCTTTTAAACTTTATTATAACATATTCAGGCTTGTTTCCCATGAGGCATCATTAGTATTCCAAGTACATAACTGAAACATATCCCTTCATATGTTTATTTTGAAATGTTATGTCTCAAAGAAATTGTTCTGCGTAAGAACTTTAATTGGCTGTTGAATGCAATCTTCTTCGATTCGTTTATATATCGAAGACGGTTTGGAATAAATATAGCTTGTATTCCTCGCCCCTTAAAAACAGAAATAATACTTCTTGTGAAAAGGAATTTCGGATTTTCGAAAACATCTTAAAGCTTTTAAGAACTTTCAGGATTATTCACTCAGCAGTTTACTTCTTAAGAAAATATTTCCTCTTCCGTTGTAATTCTTTTGCTTTCTCTCTATTCTTTATTTCTTTTTATTACACTCTCTTTTCTTCTATCTTTCTATTTTCTTTCTTTTTTCAATTATTTCCTCTTTTTTTTTTCCTTTCACTTTATTTTTCGTTAATCTTCTTCCACTTTTTCCTTTTACTTATGGACCTATTTTTTTTCTTCACAACTACTTTTCTTCCGTATTTCATTCTTCATTCACTTTTATTTCTCATTCATTCAGTTATTTCTTCATTCTTTTTCTCTTTATTTATCTCTTCATTTATTTATATGTTTAACAATTTTTAATATACACGATATGAAATAGTTTGATTTTTTTTCTTATTTCTTGCTTCTCTCCATATGTTGATAATTATTTCTACATAATTATCCTTGTATTTATTTTGTTTGGCGCATGCAATTCTTTATATAGTAAATGCTATCCTCATTTTCACTGATTCATTTCTGAACTTGTCGATCAGCTTTTTTTGTTTTCTGTTTATATATTCTTTATCTAAATTCAGTCCAGCATTTTCAATCGTTTTAGTCAAGTTTAGTTCCTTTGGCTACTTTCTTAATTAATATATTACCAAGTTTTTTTTTCTTTGTATCAATCTTCCGTTTATAATGTATGCTTACTTTACCTTTTCATACACACCACACTTTTCCAATAACCCTCCTTACTTCTTAGTCAGCAATTAATTTACAGTAATATAAATTATGATTTTCGCTTCCCATATTCGCTTTTTAATTCATAGAAATATTATTTACTTTTGATAGGTGTAGTAATGCTATTGGTTATCAGGGAACACAGTACTATATGCCTTATGATGAGTCGTCAGCAACTAAACCAGATTTCCAACTAGTATTTCTAGTGAGAAAGTTAAACACCCAGCAAGATTTTCTTTTAAATTCCGTCAAAAGTTGAGTTGATCTTTTAGTAAGGTTAAGCAGACTAACTCTACAGGTATGTACGCAGGCAGTACAATGCTTCCTAGATTAAAGTCAATGGTCAGGACAAAAAGTTATTTATTGTTGCATCCTCAAAGAGCTCACAAAAAATGTGGTACATGAGCAAGCAACAGCAACATGCGCGTACATGAAAGAAAAGAGCTTTATTTTAAAAAGGAATACACAATTGAAATACAAGGAATCTAGTAGCTGGCTAGTAATTCTCGAAGGAGGTGTATCTACCTAATGCCCCACGTGGTCAGATGCGTCAAAATGTCAAATTTAATGTGGGGTATGAGAGCCCGTAGTCTCGGCCAAAAATTTTCCGTATAAAACGGAGGTCGGGTAATTATTTCCTGAGACGAGTCTCTGCCCTTCGAAATAGACCCGTCTGGGGATCCTCTCTGCCCGGAGGCAAAGAGTTTAACCAGCACAACAGGAGACGAATTTCCAACTCTAGACTAATTCCCGAAGCGATGACAGCTGACAACCGCCCCACGCGGACAGATGTGGCACAAGGCCAAATTTAACGTGGGGTGTCCGAGCCCGTAGGCTCGGGCAAAAATTCCCCGTAGACCACGTAAAAAACGGGGTCGGGTAGTTGTCTACCACCTCAGATGAGACTCTGCCCTTAGGCATAGCCTCGTATGGGTTCCTCTCTGCTCGGAAGCAGAGAGTTTAACCAGCACAGCAGGCGACGAATCTCCAGCAGGTTTATCCTGTGCTCAATATATATATATATATATATAGCTACTGATATAATCAGTCTACATAAACGATAGGGAGTGTGGGACATTCCACTACAACATTTATATGCATTAAACTGCTATGTTCTCGTGACCAAGGTGGACCCTCAATTTGGAGAAGATTTGCAGGAGTTTGTCCGGGGAAGGGATGGGCCCCGCCATGTCTACTTAACCAAACAGGTTACACGTGAAATAATAAATAGCCCAGTTTTAACAAATGCATATGAAAGGAAATATTCAGTATCTGGTTGCTTAGTGACCATACGACAATACCTGTTCTTAGGATTGATGCTGCCGTTGCTGATGATGATTATTTACTTCTATTCTTTGAGGAATTTAATCGTTCTCTTTTACAGTTTTCTCCCCACGTCCTCGCTGTTTGTAAGCAAGCAGTGTAATAGAGCAAGTCTCCACTAGGTTACCTTGGCAAGCAATTCGCAGAGAGTTCGAATGTAACAAACTGATTCCCATATCTGAAATTCTTTTCTTTTTCTATTTGTTGGCCTTTTATTACGCATTTTCTGATATTTCTCGAAATATTTTTTCTCCCACCTTCTCTACTGATTACGCCTTTTATTTTTCGATTCCAACTTCTTGTCTTTCCAAATAATATTTAGCCTCTTGTTCCCTTTTGTCTTTTTTCCCCCTTTTTTTATTATTCGGACGGATTCTAATTCAGTAACACAATGGAAACCCTCTTCCCGCTAAGCACAACCTAGCTCTGGTTATATCTGACAAAACACACAAACAAACAAACAAACAAAAAATCGTCAGTTGGAGAGAAAAAAGAGGGAAACGTTCTTTGTGACAAAGGTTCGCTATTGATTTTCTTAGCGAATCCGTTCGGCGTAATGATATAATTGGATAACTTGACGAAATAGGCTGAACTAGCAGCGAAAGACGAATAATAAATGAAGAAGTGAAAAAAGGAAATGAATAAAGAAAGGGATGACTGAATTAGGGATGAGCCAAAGTACGATATTAATATCGGCGTTAGAAAGCAAGTCGAGCCAAAGAGAGTTCTCGACAGAAGATGAATCTTCATAGAGTAAAAGGCGAATTCGACAGCGAGAAGCGGAGGACACAGGATCGATAGAAGAGGATCTGATGGGGGAAATCGTTTGCTTGCACGATGGAAACAAAAATCAAAAATTAATAAATAGTCAGTCATAGAGAAATGGAGATAAAAATAAAGTTTTATGTTGATAGAGATATAAAATATGATTTGAGTTTATTAAGTCATTTAGTTTATTTTACAAACTTGCCGTGTTACATCGAGGTGTAGGTGATCATGGCTCTCTACTATTTCCTGTGCTTTTTAGATATTTGTTAGTTTTTTCATTTTTCTTTTACTCCTTTTCCATGATCCATTTACTGAAGCTCCCGAAGTACGTTATGCATTGTTTTCCTCTGCCTTAATTGTCTTCAATCTGCCATGTGAGTATATGATTTTCCAAGCCCTCTTTCCTCATCATATTCTCTAAAACTTCGTCCTTGCTCACATATTCGGTCAATGGTAACTTCGGCATCTTTCTGTAGAACTATATTTCTGTTTCGTCATGTCTCTTCTTCATCTTTGAGGCGTTTGTCCATCATTCACTACCATAAAGGAGGACATATATCACTTAACAGTTCAGTACTATTTTATTTGTTTAATAACGACATTTTTCTGTTTCTTAATACACTGCTTTGTTTTTGAAAGGCATCGTTGGCTATCGCAATGCGCCTTCGGATTTCACTGTCGCATTTTCTGTCCTCTGTTGAAAAGCAGTTATTAACCAACCAATGTAGCTATATTTTCTGGTTTTGAGTTATATAAGTAATTATTGTTTGACTTTCCGCTTACATCATTTAAACATGTTTCTAGAGAGTAAAAGTTTTATTCTGCATTTTTCTTTCTTTTTATGTGCCATATCCTTTCAGGAATCATGGCTCTCCACTTCCCTCTATCCTTTGCAACTCTCAACAAGTTCCTTCCCCCCGTTTCCTCCTCTAGACCACGTTCTGCCATCTACTTTCTTAAGTCTACCAGTTATGCCACACGTTGTTTTCCATTGTCTCTTTCTTTCTCTCTATTCGACCTGGAATATCAAATTCCCCAGGCCCATTCTTCCTTCTTTCTTTTCATATGCCATGTCCTTTCAGAACGTAGGTGATCAATGCTCTCCATTTCCCTCTATTCCTTGCAGCTCTCAACAAGTTCCTTCCCTCTGCTTCCTCTCCCAGGCCACATTCTGTCATCCATTTGCTTAATTCCATCAGATATGTCATGCGTTGTTTTCCCTTGTCTCTCTTTCTCTCTATTCGATTTGTGAGTATCAGATTCTCCAGGCCCTTCTTCCTTCTTTCTTTTTACGTGTCATATCGTTTCAGAGCGTAGGCGATCATGGCTCTCACCTCCCTCTATCCCTTGCAACTCTCAACAAGTTGCTTCCCTCTGCTTAATCCATCAAACCGCGTTCTGTCATCCACTTGCTTAAGCCTGCCAGGTATGTTATGCAGTGTTTTTCCCTGTCTTTCTTTTTCTCTATTCGTCCCGTGAGTATCAGATTTTCCAGGCCATCATTCCTCATTACGTGTCCCAGAAACTTCAGCTGCCTCTTCCTGATGTTAAGTATAAGCCTCCTCCTTGTTTGTAACTTCTCTAAGACCTCATCGTTGCACACACGCTCGGTCCATGATATCCTTAGCATCCTTCTGTAGAACCACATATCTTTCCCCTCGTGTCTTTCATTCATCTTTGAGGAAGTCGTCCAACATTCGCTGTCGTAAAGAAGGACAGATGTCACCTTACAACTTAGTATGGTTTTCTTCGTTACCAAAGAAATCTACCTGTCTCGTAGTACTCTGCTCAGCTTTTGGAATGTGTCCTTGGCCATCTCAATATATCTACGGATCTCAGTGTTGTTATGCTAGTAAGCTAAATTTATCTATAAATATATCCAGAGGATAAAAGATAAATAAATTACGCTATATGACTGAATATACTATGTATCATGTCATCAGCACTTTTAGAAGGTTCTTAAATGTTACTTGCTCTAAAAGGTCAGGAAAATAAGTTAATCTCTTTATTTCATAAATTCTCTACCATTTTCGTTGATTATTTCCAAAAAAGAAGCAGATCATAACACAACGATCAACTCCAAACCAAATAGTTATCCATTGTCGACAGAAAGAAACCAGTTTTCATGTAATTCTACGCAAAACTTACATGATTGCATTTTATTATACGAACTAAGTGCAATATAAATCCATGTCTCTTATCAATTTTTGATTTAATATTATTTTCCAGTTTCATAATGTACCACGATATTTCTGTTATCTGGATGTGCCCCCCCCCACTTAATTAAGTTTCTTTGGAAGCTTTTTATTCAAAGTGGATAATAGTCAGTTTTTTTACAATGTGAAAGAATATAAGCTAGCATATTGCAGTATTAAAACACTCAAAAAATTTCGGAATTTACAGGTTGTCTGTAATGTCTATTTTTTTAGATTGAACTGAAATATCAACAAATAATATCTTCAATATGATTTGCAGCATTTGTGATGAAAATTTTGATGAGCTTTTCGAGATTCAAGTGAACTCGATGCAATAACTCCACATTGTCGTCAATTCTAGCATATTCCACTTTTTGCGTTCAATCAAGTGTGTAGCATATGTGATTTTCATTAAGTACACCTTCTCATTTAGGATACGCCATAGAATTATTTCTTTTCGACAACATCAAATTTAATCCATGAAAGTAAACAATATAGTTAATGAGATTTCCTATACAGGGTGAGTCAAAATTATGTTATTACTAGGATGATCATTTATTCATACTTTGCTGAACAGTCTCCACATGTCCACCAGCACGACCGATGCACGAAATCTTACTATCAACAGTACAATTTAGTTCATCGACACACATTTCACGTGGAATGTTTGATATTACACTTTTTATTCTGTCCTTGAGTTCTCCGATAGCTCTATTTTTTTGGCTGTACATGTGATCATTTATTATACCCTATAACTAGAAGTCACAGGGTGTAAATGTCTCATATTTCATTACAGCTCCAGCGCTGACTGAAAATGCTTACTTACCAATGTTGCAAGAGATTGCTATTGATAACATACCTCTACAAATCAGGATATTTCCAACAAAATGGTGCACCGGCTCATTTTGACCGCATTGTTTGCGCTTGTTGTTATCAAAATTTACCAAATCGTGGGATAGGTCACTGTGGATTGTTAGCGTGGCCACCACACTTCCCTGTTCTGGCTCCCTATGACTTTTGTTTATGGGGTATGATAAAGTGTCTCTATTCGAGCTTGTAGTCCCGGTCAAAAATTTTCTGTATAAAACTTGGGTCGGGTAGCATTTCCTGAGGCGAGACTCTGCCTTTCGACATAGCCTCCTCTGGGGATCCTCCCTGCTTAGAGGAAGAGTGTTTAACCAGCAGAGTTAGCGACGAATCTCTGACTGCAAACTAACATACAGTATTTACTACTATCTTTATGTGATTGGGAGGCACGCTGGATTAATGGATAGCGGCTTGGATTGAGGAATCAGAGAGCCGAGTTCGAATTCCAGTCGAATCCATTACATTCCTTTGGGAAAGGTGTGAATACTCTTCTTCTGCCTCCAGCTATGGGTAAATAGCAGGACAAACTGGGTTCTATAGCCTTTGATGGCAACTGGTCTAGGAGAAGTAAACCTATGCGGAGGGTCGTTTGGAGACCTTGTGGCACATAATGCACCAGTTCTCTGTAATTGGCCCTTCAAAAAGTGTGGATTGTTCTACACGAAACCTTCATCATTATAATCAAATCTCATGTGCTATACATGCGGGTTTGAGGACCGCTTGTGAATTCCAAATTCCCATGAAACTCTAATATTGGAGCCGGCTCAACCCACCCCGAGTGAATGCCGTTACAAGCCAAGAAGAAAGGGCATACCGATTATAGTCTGTATATGTGCAAACACACTCAGGCTAGTGTTAATATAATTTCGACTCATATTCTCATACTAATGTTAACATAATTATGAATCATACTGTATGTGCAGAATTGAGGGAGACACTCTATATTGAAATCATCATCAGTTTTGATGCCATATTTAGTGTTACTGTCGATATGCTGTTTGTCGTCTGGTCTGGCTAAATTCCACAAACAATCATGTCCAACAACAAAAAAAATCTTGAAAGATTTTCAACTATTTATTTAAAAATGTTACTTTGGTTGTTTCTCTCTCATTTGCCAATAAACTTAGAATTCTGATTTTTTCGTTTCTTTACATACTTCACAACATATTATTTACACATTATGTTATTGGACAAACACATCTACTCATCCATAGCCGTGTAAAGTTTCTTAAATTTCGTTTTTTTACCAGTGTTTTAAAATTTCAAAAGTGTGTTCCAGTTACTTAATAACTTTAGTATATATTTCTTTTTTTGTGGTTTTATTTTTCATAAGACATATTTATGTGAATCTTGAAGATAAAAAGGAATATGAATGAATATATTACAATATATATTTAATTACAATATTACTAATAAACATGGAATTATATAATAAAAATACAGTTAATATATATAAAAATATATGTGTGTGTGTGTGTGTGTGTGTCTGAATCATTTAATTGGAGAGTCGAGTTCTATTTTCTGTCGAATCAATTGCATTCATTTACGTGCTAATACCCTTGGGAAAGGTATTGAAACACTACTTCTCCCCTCAGCTATGGCTAAATAGCAGAACAGACTGACTTAGATGGCAAAGGTCAACTTTGAATTCAAAACCTGCCGGGCAGGTTTAGGAATATTCTGACTCTGTATTGGTTTTTCAAAATGTATGGCTAGCTTTGCACAAACAATTCAATAGTATACTCAAATCATATATGCAGGTGTCGGGCTGTCGGTTCTTAAAAACGACGGGATAGTCCAGCATATATATATATATATATATATATATATATATATATATATATATATATATATATGTGTGTGTGTGTGTTTGTGTGTGTGCGTGCGTGCGTGCGTGTGTGTGCGTGTGTGTAAAACAGAACCTTTTAAAATGTGTGTTTTAATAAATAATTAGCTTAAATACTACCCGGGGCCACGCTATTTCATTGCACTAGAGAGTGGGATCGGTTGCGGGGCTCGGGGAATTTTTGTCCCTTTCCTGGATGTAGGTTCTCGGGCTCCCCACATTAAACCGACATCGTGGCGGTCTCGGTGGTAGAGAGTAAATACAAATAATTAACTTGAATATTCAAATAATTAAAATAGCAATTTCGTAATGAAATCAGTTGTCATTTTCGACCAGTTTAATATGTATTTTTAGATTTTCAAGATATACCATTAACATCTGATCATTAATTACTTCCTCTTATTAATTTCTTACTTTCATATGGCCGTCAACTTTGGCTTGAACGGCTTAGTTGTTTACGACTCGAATTGCGGTAAATATGTTTATTTGAATAATTAATATAACTTTTAAAGTCATAAACATTACACTCACAAACAACAAATATCAGAAACGACAATATCGGAAATGAATAATAAAATATATTCATCTAAAATTATTTTTTTTTTTAAATTCAATATGCAAATTAGTCATCTCCGTTATCCAAGAACAGCAACGTTATAATAAAAATCTCTGGAAGATATGACTAATAAGATCATATTTATTTAGTCACAGTGTTTCAAGTTATATATATATATATATATATATATATATATATATATATATATATATATATATATATACACACGTAAACGAGCCAGTAACTATTTTTTTTTATATTCAATTAATTTTCAGGATTTCAAGCGAGATACAAACTTTGCACTTCATGCAATGAATATTACAGAAACATTAAAATTAAAATAAATAAAACATATCTATATTCAATAATAACCGTCAAATCGATTAAGGAACATTTTTATATGTAAATAAATATCTGTTATTTTCGTTTCACTCTTTCGACAAATAAATGTTTTCAGTTCTTGATTATCTCGTTTTCTTTAATTGAAAAAACTCTATTCAAAAGTCACATAGTATGCAGTATATAATTGAGAAAAAAATGGCCAGGTCCGAATTGTAGACTTCCAAGCTTTTCAAATAAAGAATTAGTAACAAATTTGGGGTTGATATGAATGTCATGAAAATTATTGCCCAGTCACTCCTTGATCCCCTGAGTAATAACAGACGGAGAAAAGTTCTACTGGAGTACGTACGGCTACTCTTTCGGTCCAGATCATTATCAGCAGATTAAACATTGAAATGTTGGTGCTGTAATGGACCTTGAAATGCCACAGGGGTTATACTGGAGGAGAATGTTAATGACTTGAGGAAACTTGCTGTCACTAGATCTCAATGGACAGCTAACTGATCAGAAAGCACAAGTAAAACGACAACATGATGATCAGTAGCATCAATAAAAATACTTATAATAATGAAGAATAAAAAAATAAATGATGAAAAAAATTGGTTTGGATAACCCGAGTTCAGTTTACCGTTAATAACGTGTGAAGTTTGATTGGTCAATCTTAAATGGGACTAGAATGGTTCTTTTATTGCTTATCCCTTTTATTTGATTGCCATTTATTCACAAATTATTCATCCTTTATACCAAGGTTAACTTTTTTCATATATGTTCCATTTTATTGTTTATATTTCCCGCCAATTTTATTTCAACCGATAGAGTTTCCTTTTCAATTCTTTCCCTTTTCCTTTATTGTTTCTCTGTGATGCGCCTTTCTCTTGATCATATCTTCTTAACGATCTCATTTTTTTTAAATTTCTGATTTTTTTATTTTGTATCATAATATTTTTCTTTGTTACGTTTTATTTTTTTATCTCTCGTGGACTTTTGCTTATCAGTTTCTGTCCTGCATAATACCAAGCTTAGTCTAATTCATTCTTTCTGTTGTTATTCTTCCTGTCCAATGCTTCAAAAGCATTCGTTTAATGTTCCTTCCTTCTTCATTTCTTTCCTCGTTTAACAGTTTTCTTTTTCTTTTCTTTTTTTCTTTATTCTCTTCTATATCCTACATTAATTCTCCATTTTTCACATTTTTCTCTTTTCTTTTATTCACCTACTGAAACTTTCCCTATCTCTCAAGTTCAATGTTTGTTCCATATTGTATTTCTTTCTCGCTCCTTCAACCCCACTAAAATATTTCCTAATTTTCCTCACTGCTTTTCTTCCCGATTTCCACTCTTCCATTATAGCTATTTTCTTTATTTTTCTTCACTCCTTTTCTTATTTCACCCCCCCCTTTTTTTTTCAACATTCCTATCGCTCTACTCTTTCCCGACTTTCGGTTTTCATTCCTATTCCTCTCATCCCTTTTACATATTGACGAATATTGTTTCACTTGCAAATCGAATCATAACAATAAAACGAAGCCATTATAACGGACATTATTTGGTTATAAACACAAAAGAATTTGACATGTTTTATTACCAACAAAAAAGATTTTTTACGTCATTTATTAACATAAAAAATAAGGACTTTTTTGTAAAGAGGTGTCATCACAGAACACTGTAAACATTAGGCAAACGATTTAAACTAGGTTACCCTGAGAGACAATGGCATGTGTGAATACAAAGACGGACGAGATTATAAATTATCTTACAAAATGAAGGCGTATTTTATCACTAATAAACCATCATTGTAGCAAAGAAATGCAGATATCAAATGTTCATATTAAAGGGGACATGGGTTAAAAGCTCTTGTCTTTATAAAGTGTGTCGATGTTGAATGTAAAATTGCTTTAGGGTGAGTTAAAATAGAACTTAACTATTACCAAAAATCTGATAGTAACTAAGGATTTAATATGTACTCCATTTCAGATTAAACTCAATTTTCGAAGCGTTAAGTACTAGTAAACGATAGCATCCCACACATTGCAAAGATATACAAGAAAGGAGAATCAGAACGTGCCTAAGATTTAAAGTACTGTTTTTTTTCATACGATAGTTCATCCAATACAAGGTTCGAGAAGTTGTCGATGTCGAGGGTTTTTATTAAATATTTTTGATGGAGATGGATGAATGAAGTGGTAGGAAGCAAAGATTAGGGACGAGAAGAATGCAAAGATGTAAAAAGCAAATAAAATGGCGGGACTGAAAGACAAAGAAAGTCGCATCCAGAAAATATTATATCTACAGGATATGCTGGCGTACAAATCGACTGGGCGTATAAGATGACACGAAATTTTCAAGTTGAAATTTCGCGCTGTATTCGTCGTACAAGACGCCACCCAATCCTATTTTAAAAGATACTGTATTGAATTGATTAAACAAATTAAGAAAACATATTTTCTTTTCACTCAAGTTCTAATGAAAAAAAAAAACGGTGCAGAAATATTGCCAATTAACTACCACAATACCATACCCCATGAGTGAGTGTAGTATTCTTTTTGTAGGGCATGAACGGCAAAACTGAATGACTTTTCCCCGTTAACCATCCGCTCGCTCCATTGTCCTCGAATGTGATCTTTAAATGACTTTTGAGACACACACCCGGTAGGGTTTTGTTCAACATCATCAAAAAACGCAGCGAGACAGGGGATAGCCTCCTGTCAAATATCTCCTATGCTATTTACCATAAACCACAAGAATTAAGGTACACATTTTATACCTGCAGTACAAACTATTTTGAGCGTATTTTTTTTTTAAGTTAAAAGGTTTCCTTTTACATATACAATATATTGAATTCATTGCTAGGTTAATTGCTAAAAAAGTTGGTTCACTGTGTCCTGCTAGATATTTTTCTTTCCAGGATCTATCTTACACACATATAAGTCTACCATTCGTCTATGTTTAGAATATTGCTGCCACATATGATCGGTGCCCTTGAAATATGTCCAGATATCCTTGATAAAATCCAAAGCAATATCTTTGGTCCTGATCTTGCATCTCTGCTTCTATTACTTTCCTTCCTCTGTTTATTTGCTTCCCTGAGACTTTTCTAAAAACACTTTCATGGAAATTGTACGGATAAGCTCTTCGATATGCTATCTAGATGTTATTAATATAAGCGAAGGACTAGGCAGACAACGCGGCCTCACAAGTTGACAGTTGAGTTAGCTAGATGTAATCATCTGTTCTATGCTAAAAGTTTTTCTCGCACTTCTCGCTTGTGGAACTCTCTTCCAGCCTCATGCATTCCAGTCAAAATTTAAATGCAATGTCAAACACTTATCGACTGTGCTCCTGATTACTCTTCTTCTGTACTCGATCGTAGGTGTTGTTTCTGTTTTCTTATTCTTTCACACCCGGCGACCTCTTGTGTCTCAGTGGCTTTAATGCCCTCTTTGCCTTGAACTCAACATTGAAAAATTGCCTGTCATGGCGAAGTGTGTTGAAAAATAGTTGACAACATCTTGAAGGATTTGTCTTAATCAGTTCTTTGACATAAACACATCCCCGCATTGGAAGAAACTTTTTTTCTCTCATGTTGAAATAAAAGAAATACGTATTTGACTTGTTTCTCTTAAGGACACAAAAAAAAAAACATGTCAGTACAGTCTTCCGCCTCATGGTTATAAATAAGGAAGTCACTACTTAAAAAAAAAGACATCATTGAATCTGCAGTTGTTGTTTCTCTTACCTTCGCATCATTAGGTTCAACACTAAACATTTTTAGAGACGTACGAAAGGAAAGTAAAAATAATAGTATAAACTACTCTTTCATCTTCATTATAGAGTTTGCAAAATAGATAACGTTGATAATTGATCCAAATAGCAACAGCGAAAGTCATTATTAAATAGAGGTAAAAACACTTCAATAAATTGCATTGAAGATGAATTGGCGGATATTCAAGAAAACAAAGTTTTTATTTTCTTTAATTAAAAAAAAATGATGCAAGAGCACACAACAATAACACATTTAATTTTTAACTTGCAATTACAATACAAAACCTTATTACTCGATACCAGAACAACCGGTGTAAATTTTACAGATTTACTATTTACATTATCTACATTATTCGGGCAGTTATCCTCATCTTCATTGCCATATTCACAACGTTTCGGCCGTTGTACTCTCCGGCCGTTGTACTCTTCGGGCTTCTTCTGGCGACTGGAATTTCAAAAGGAAACCATTATTTCTTCTACCGGGGTAGAGTGTTCTGGTTCCACATGCCACGCCTCTTCCGGGTGTCTGTTATTTCTCTTTAAGTCAACTCTCCAATTTTGTTTCGCCACTACTGTGGCCTAGTATTGAACTCACAACTCTTTTGGGTCTATTCACTGGATCTAACCAACGTTTTGAAGCTGGTTAGATCCAGCGACTAGGAGAGTTGATTTAAGAGGATATAACTGAGACATCCGGGAAAAGGCATGTCCCGTGATTCTAGAACAATCTACCCTGTTGGACGAAACAAAGAGTTCGGTTCGAAATTCCAATCACCTGGAGAAGGCCGGACCGTACAACTGCCGAAACGTTGTAAATATGGCAATGAAGATAAGGATAACAATCCAAATAATGTAAATAAAATGGTGATTTTCTTTAATGAAGAATATTGTTGCACAAAAAATGTTGTGTCTCCAATGAA
Organism: Acanthosepion lycidas; assembly: GCA_963932145.1. Taxonomy (NCBI): domain Eukaryota; kingdom Metazoa; phylum Mollusca; class Cephalopoda; order Sepiida; family Sepiidae; genus Acanthosepion; species Acanthosepion lycidas. The sequence goes on along the minus strand of OZ010594.1, from coordinate 76,927,327 downwards.
AATTGAAACGAAGAATGGTTATCTGCGCGATTACCTAATTAATTATTTACAATCGAATTATCAAAACAGATGTGTGTTTGTGTCAATAGCATAATGATTCGTATCGGGAACAAGCAGTGTCTGATATGCAGCTGCTCTGTCATTTTTTTTTTTTTTGTTGCCACGGCTACATGATTTCAAGCGCACTATTAGATTGACATCAAGATTCCCCACTTTTACTGTTAAAATAGTTAAAATACAACAGCCGCTTTTACTCCAAGTCTCTTTTCTCGCACTTTCCGTCTGTGGAACTAACTCACGCTTACTTGTTTCCCTGATTACTTCAATCTTCAAAAAATTCAATGCAACCTCAATCGCCATTTTCTATCTTCTTGAATCCCGTTCATCTTTTGTCTTTTCCTCAATTCCCACTAGAGACAATCTTTTTTTCTTAGTTTCACTCCCTGTAACCCCTTGCGTACTAGTGGCATTCCAAAATTGTTTGGGGAGGAATTATAAAAAATGATTACATGCGCATACGCAAGAAAATAGAAGTATTACTTTGTAAATCTAATACTCGAACTAAGAATCTTCTATTACAATAACATCTAAATCAAATTCAGAGATAATATAGCGCCAAATAAAAACCTGCCTTCCGATACTCAGCGAAACAGAAGAGAATATTTGTTTTGAGGGTTAGAACACAAAAATATATAATATAGTTTGGGCACCTCGAGACGGTGTAATGGTTAGCTTGTCTAGCTAGAACAATTACGACTGAACAATGAGTTCGATCCTCACTGTGTGTCCCCTACTTTCGGCTTTGTGCCACATTTAAGCTACGCTTGGAAAATCACTATAATCTTATACTTTTCAAGGTTGACGTCATCTTATATATATATATATATATATATATATATAATATATGTGTGTGTGTGTGTGTGTGGATATAGATGGATATAGTCATTTAGAAAATTTAACACGCATAATGTCCGATAATTAAATCAATTGTTCGCAGACAAAAAACATAAGAGAAGTACATTTGCAGTCATTTTTAATGAAACGCAGTCACTCCCTTTCAAGCCCGCATACACACACACACACACACACATATTGGCAGCAGCGGTTATGATTCAAATTATTCTACAGAATATTTAATAGGAATAATTGTTTATCTGAATTTTATAATGTACTTTATGTTTGAATAATTTTTCTCATTAGCATAGCATGTATGAAAGCTACTTTTATGACATATATATATATATATATATATATATATATATATATATGTTAGATGGTAAATATTTATACATGTACTTTATATAATAAAGTGATGATATATATATATATATATATATATATATATATATATATATATATATATATATATATATATATATATTAATAATAATAATAATATAAAGAGTAAAAATGAAAAAACGGGCTAGCAAACCGTAAATGAACAAAAGATTTGTTAGCAGCGGCAGTTCTTATTTTACTCTTAAATTTAACAAGGAATTCAATTTTCCGATTAAATTAAGTGGGTACCTTGTCTTAAAATATTTAAAGATGTCTGGTGGAACAAGACAAGTTACACACCTAATTTAATCGGTAAATTGAATTCCTTGTTGAAAGTTAAGAGTAAAATAAGAACTACCGCTGCTAACAAATCTTTTCTTCATTTACACTATTTACCTCGATTTAGGTCTGTTGAACGAGGTGCGAAAACGGTTAGCTAGCCCGTTTTTTTAGTTTTTACTTTTTATTATCAAGAGTAGTAATAATAAAGTTAAATTTTGTCTATTCCTGGCAGTGATACAATTTTGTTTCATCTAACCTATCTTTATATATATATATATATATATATATATATATATATATATATATATATATCAACGCGTTTTTGTGGACTCAGCAATTTTCAATCTGCTTGTCTAAATCATATTCAAAAAGCGAGAGCAAGATCTAAAAGGTCAGCCAATCTAACAGTGATCTCATCTCACAATTCTCACACCTGTTTCATATATGTCCTCCATTGTAAATCACTAACGGGACTTAAATGCCACTTAAGATTATCGCATAAACTTCCATAAATGAATCAATAAGCTGGCAGATCCTCATACGTCGAAACCGACGGGAGAGTCCATTATTATTATTATTATTATTATTATTATTATTATTATTATTATTATTATTATATATGATAATTTTGAAAATTTTACACAGCGTAAGTCCAATAAATATATCAATTGATCGCATGCCAAAATCTTAATACCTAACCAAAACACACACCCACACACACCCCCACACACCCACACATATATATTCTTCTCCCTCCAGCTACGGGCAAAATAGCAGGACAGACTAGGTTCTATAGCCTTGGATGGCAACTGAACTAGGAGAAGGACAACTCTGAATTCAAAACCTGTGGAGGGTCGTTTGGGAACCTTGTGGCATTCGGTGCACCAGATCTCTGTATTCGTCCCTTCAAAAAGTGTGGATGGTCCTGCACGAAACCTTCACCACTATAATCAAATCTCATGTGCCTGTGTCGGGCTGTCGGTTTCCTAGAAACTGATCTGCTTGACCCTCATACGTCGAATTTCGACGGGAGAGTCGATCATATATATATATATATATATATATATATATATATATATATATATATATATATATATATATATATACGCATTAACATACTTTTATTTCGTGAGATAAAGGTGCCCATGGTTTGGTCAAAATTCAATTCTTTGGTGTTGAGACTGGAGTAAACTGTAGGACGAAAGCCTGGGTGATTTGATATGGAAGACGTTCGGGTCCCAGATTTTATGGACCGCATTCCCCGACGTAATGGCAGGATCCAAAGTATTGTAGGCCATTATATTTGAAGTCGGTTTGTCTGCAGTAGTTGTCCGAATGTTGTCTCATTTATACTTAGGTCTTTGCTTTCCTAATGTAAAAAAATATCAACATTGCATGTATTTTTCTCTTATTCATTTGCTAGTTTAAGCGTTAGTAATGTCAAAAAGGAAATATAAATTATTTTATTGTAGGTTATAATAATGAACTGATAATCTCCGAGTGTTTTAGGCTTAAATCAAAATTTATATTTACACTTATCTTTCCAGTATATATGTCTGTTTATTTATGAACGAGTTTTTCGGAAGTTATTTTACCTAACATTTTATATATAAAAAAAAATTATTTTTGAGCTTGTAAAGGACATAATGTATATAATTTTTCCATACAAATATTATATATGTTCCAAAGGTTGTCATAACCGGCGGTTATATAGGAGACAGGGTCATATTGTCTAGGAAATACTTCCGTTGTATGCGTCTCAACAAAGCCTGACAAATATTCCGCCTCACAATCATTTGCTTCAGGTAGATGGAACTCGGCAACACAGGGTAGCGGTCTATCTGGGGAAAAGGGAAAACTCTGATTTCAATCTTTCTCGCCTTGCAGTCATATCCAAACACGTAAAAGGCTATGGAAGTAAAACCAGAAAGAAAACCCGGAGCGGAATCCCAATGTGCGTTCGGTGTCCGCACTAATATATATTATTATAATTGATAATATTAGTGATAAATATACACATGCGTATATAATCATATATCTGAAATATATAAATATATATACATACATACAAACATGCACATACATACATATATGTATAAAAAATAATTCCAATAGGATAGAATCCAGGTAGAACTCAATGTCAAGAACAGAGTAAGGATATAATAAAAAAGGCTTAAACACTAATATTAGTGTTTAAGCCTTTTTATTATTATATTTTTTATTATATTTATATATATAATTCAGTACTATGTATATATATATATATATATATATATATATATATATATATATAATATAAAATATAAAAATATAAATAAATATAAATATAAACAAATAGATAAAATATAAATATACAATAAATATAAAAATAAATATAAATATGAATATAATATAATAATAGAAAAATAAAATATAAAACAAAATGAATAAAATATAAAGTATATAAATATATATAATATATGATTCAGTACCAATATATATATATATATATATATATATATATATATATATATATATATATATATATATATAATTCTTTATACGTGATCTAAGTGTTTCGAGCACTTCAATTTCAACTATAGTCTTTATATTGTAATATTTATAAGGAAAGAATGGGAATATATTTACTTGTTTATAATAAAGAAACACGTTGGGAATCTCATATTTTACGTCCGTGAATGATCCTCCCAAATAAATCTTTGTCGCTAAAATTTGATTAAATAAATCTCTTACATTTCTTTGTTCTTTCCGTATCTTAACACCTCCCTCCCCCTAAAAACAATAAAAAAAAACAAAAAAAAACGCATTTAATTGGTGGAACGGAAGAGAAGACTTTTGTAATTCAATATCTATTTAAACTATTAAATTATTTATTAACTATTTAAAATATGTATACCATCTGACACAATTCCTGTAAATTTCAAATCTATTCCTCAATTTTTTTGTCTTCTCATTCTTCTAAAGAAATAAATACATAAAAATAATTATAGTTTGAAAATAATTATAATGAAATAATTATAACAATTATAGTTATCATTAATTCACTCTTTCTAACCAATGCGAAATGACAACTTTTTTTGTCTACAAACAGAAATATGTCACATTGGCTTTATTGGAGAAGCTGTTAACACAGACAGTCCGTCAACTCGTGCGTCAACGAAAGTTTCGTCTCCTTTTCATTTTTCAGTCCATATTAGTAATATTTATCGCTTAGCATTCAACAAAATTCAAGTTAAGAAAACGCAAACAGTACTTTTATTTTCCGTGTAAATTATCTGAATATCCAATCGTCATATCCTTATAAAAACATATGCGAAAGACTGTATGCTCTTTACTTTTTCTTTTTCTGGCGGATTTATATTTAACCCAAACACACTATTTTACTTAGTTTTACGGTTTCTCTTGTCTCCAACACCAGAAAAGAAATACTACTAGTTACTTGTTTCGCTATTTCTCATATTATACGATTATTTGTGCATATATAAATGTGAGTTTATAATTATTTACTCAAAGTAATAAATCCCCACTAGACTTAAAATTGGAATACTGCAATTTTCTACAAGCGTATAGAATTCTCTACAGGTTTATACAATTTTCTACATATGTATACATTTTTCTAAAGGTATATACAATTTTATACAGGTGTATACATTTTTCTACAGGTGAATACATTTTTCTACGGGGCTATACATTTTTCTACAGGTCTATACATTTTTCTAGAGGTGTATACATATTTCTACAGGTGTATAAAATTTTCTACAAGTGTATAACATTTTTCTACGGATGTATACGTTTTTCTACAGGTGTATACATTGTTCTACAGATCTATACATTTTTCTACAGGTTTATAAAAATTTCTACATGTGTATACATTTTTCTATAGTTCTATACATTTTTCTACAGGTGTATACATTTTTCTTCAGGTGTATACATTTTTCTTCAGGTGTATACAATTTTCTACAGGTGTATACATTTTTCCACAGGTGTATAGAATTTTCTACAGGTATATACATTTTTCATGAAACTGTTCTAAGGTAAATTTTACCAAGTCAAGAATCTGAACTTGTCGATCGTCTTCGATTTCAGCTGGTGTGGGGTTCTTGACTTGATAATATCCTGCAGGCTTGTAACGAATCACGAATCTTACGGATAATCAGATGTTATTAGGCCGACTAAAAACAGCTGCCTTTATAGCGTCAATTGAACAAAGGACAGCATGAAATAGGATTCGGGCATTCTGGCATTCAACCATTAATCCCAACATCTGTCTTGTGTCCACTCGTAGCAGGATGCGGATTATCAGAGAAAAGCTGGCCTTCGTTAAACATTCCTCATTGTTGATTCAAGGTTAAGCAAGGGGTCAGGAAGTAGCTACCTTGATACGGTAAATGACTGTCGCTAGATACGTTGTTTTCACACGATATCTATTATCTTTTATGTCGTACGAATTTTGGAATAGATTTCTTTGAACATAAAAGTTGGGCGCTATCAGAATCTGCAGGAAGAATAATGTTCATAAAAATTTTCATATTCATTTGGAAACATCTTGCTCCTTTTCACTATTCTTACCGAAGCTTAGAATAAAAGAGTAGAATGAATAAGAATTTCAATTAATGGACTAATTTCAAAAGTGTATATCGAATTTTATAATTGCCACTTCTTTGTATTGTGTTTATATAACAAAAAAAAGAATACATTTTGTGTAACCATTAGAGTGCGATGATTTTTGAGACGAAGTTCTTCGCACGTCCGTGGTTCACTACATCTGTGATGACATCCGAGGTCGGCTGTGTCTGTATACACATCTGAATCGCTATGTTCACAGATTTGTTTCCTCTGCTATGATCGTAATCAACAAAAAATAATGACAACTCATTTTCAAGATTCTATTTTTGGGAAATAGCAAAAATAAGAATTCTCACTTAGTTGTCTGTTCTCCTTCAGCTGAACTGCTATCTACCTAAATACTCGTTGGCTTTTTACACATCTCTGACTTCCGGTCTCCTCCTCACTGGTCGCTTACCTACTTAATTACTCACTGACTGCGGAATCCTACTTTTTCTACATATATGGATAATAGCTGGGACCCCAACCTTTATGAATCCACTAGTGTTCAGGAAGTAGGGGACCACCCGAAATACAGATCGGTGGTCAAATCTTCAAAAGATACGACATTTAAGATTATCAAATATCATTTTCAACATTTTATGTTTGCCAATTCAAAGGCAATTGTAGACATAACTCCCCCAAAATACAGACATTTAAGTTTGGATTGAGTGTGCTGGTCTTATTCAGATTGTTCATCACGCTAGATAACACACTCTCTCGCATAAACTGTAACTAAGGTCTGCTCAGCATAGGTGTTCTATAAACCAGAGGTGGGCTCTGTGCGTTTTGAACAAACGCAAATGTATTTGAGATAGTGTCTGAATTAGGGATTGGCAAGCCGCCCTAGTAGACAGGTTTCTTCGAATACGAATGGCAAACTATTATTACTATATATATATATATATATATATATATATATATATATATATAATTATTCATTTAAAAATATGATTCCACGCTATATAAGAGATCTCATGTTTCAAAACAAGAGTCGAAAACTTCAATGTAATTATTTGAATTAAATTGAATTAAAGTACTAAGCACTGGTTCATCTTCAAGCGAAATTTTTTTGGGAAACAATAATAACAATAATAATACTAAAAAATAATAACAAAAATACTAAAGAACTTTGGATTATTTACCTAACGAGTTCTTTCGTATTTTCTATATATTTTTACACACACACAGACATATATATATATATATATATATATATATATATATATATATATATAAAGTGGAATTAAAAGAAAATAAGTTTATCTACTTATCTTCTAAAGGCGTGTGAGAAATCGTGTTTTTGTAACTGAAGAGTGTAATCAGTATATCCGTTGCTAACCTCCAATAGAACAACTTTTTGCACCTTCAGAGCATCAAGTTTTCCATTGACACGAAGTGGAACGATTATATAGAATCATTTGCTAAGTCTCCTTCTAGTAGATTTGGTCCACTATGACGTGCTAGACCATTTTATTCGCCAGAATCTATCTTGCGAAACATATAAGTCTACCAAACATCCTTGCATCAAATATCCCTAACACATCAGGTCGGATACTTTTGACATATATCTAGAGATTCTTAACAACACGCCAAATGTATTTGTAAGTTTATCTGTTCTGACCTGGCATCTCGGCATTAGTCACTTTCCCACCGTCGTAACGTAGCTTCCCTCTGTCTGTACTGGAAATAATTTTCATTACGATTCTTCTGATAAGCTCTCATATTTATTACATAAACGAATGAAATTGCGGTGTAATAGAGTAGCAGGTAGATCTCATAGTTTCACTTTCGTAATCTTTACATAAAAGCGAAAATTATATGCTAGTAATTTCTCCACTCACATATCTGCTTCTGCGGAAACACTATCCGCTTTGTTACTGTCGTGTAAACCACGATATATATTTGAAAAGATTCTTACAGGTACAAAATTTTATTATAGCAAGGAATAAGCGGAATGGAAAGGACATAATTATGAAAACTAAGAACTAAAACAAACAAGCGGTTTCGTCCCAGTACTCCTCAGGTTTGATACACTGGGATTATTTATTCATACACTTAAAGACAAAAACTATTCAATGAGGTGGGAGGGCAAAAAAAATACATATATATATATATATGATAGAAAAAACTAGAGCCCAATCACATTCAAACCCAACAAGCAATCTCTCTGCTTACAGAGAGACGGCCTAGGGGATTTGATGTAAATGCACTCAAGAAACTTCAAATGATATGCGGAGTGTGACTTCGCAAGAATGGAAAAACAGTCAACACTCAAACCAGCAACACATTCCCTGCTAGTTATAGCGTGTTCCGCTATAGATGACCCGGATGTATTCACTAGTTGGCTTTTGTTAGCGGCCGGATTTAAAATTCAGGGGGGTAAATGTTGTTTAATTCTAAAATCCAAGCGCTGAGACGTTCTGCCTATCTAGTCACATCCGCAACCACATTTAAATTTATATATAACAGAATTAATACGAAATTGAGGCAGAAAATCCTTACGCCTGGAAGAAAGAATTGATCGAGTAAAAAATATTACTCGCACATTAGCAGCATAAAAACACTTACTAATGGAATGTGAAATTCGTCTTACTAAATTTTCACCTTCTCTGCCAATGTAAGGAATTAAACAACATTTATCCCCCAGAATTTTAAATCCGGCCGCTAACAAAAGCCAACTAGTGAATACATCCGGGTCATCTATAGTGGAACATGCTATAACTAGCAGGGAATGTGTTGCTGGTTTATCTGTTGACTGTTTTTCCATTCTTGCGAAGTCACACTCCGCATATCATTTGAAGGTTCTTCATTCCATTTACATCAAATCCCGCAGGCCGTCTCTCTGTAAGCAGAGAGATTGCTTGTTGGGTTTGAATGTGATTGGGCTTTAGTTCTTTCTATCATATATATTTTTTGCCCCCCCCCTCATTGAATAGTTTTTTTTTTTTTAAGTTTATGAATAAATAATCCCAGTGTATCAAACCTGAGGAGTACTGGGACGAAACCGGTTGTTTGTTTTAGTTCTTAGTTTTCATAATTATGTCCTTTCCATTCCGCTTATTCCTTGCTATAATATATATATATATATATATATATATATATATATATATATATATATATGTGTGTGTGTGTATGTAACGTAAATTGCTATGTGTCTCCCTGAAACCTGTCCCTTTATTTTTCTCTCTATTTATTTTATTCTCAGTGTGTCTTAGAGAAAGCGAAAGATAATTTTTACGTTTCAGAATAATATCTTAAATTGTACATAGTAATTTAATTTTATAAAATTTTTAATTAAAATTTAATGTAGATAAAACAATGTTATGCATGTTATATATATTTTGTATCGTACTTGCATGACTTCAGTATAAAAGTGTTACAGTTTTAATTGTGAATGCAATAGCTACATTAACTTCTATCTAAATATATTAGGAATATTCTTACTCATTAGGCACACATCATATTGTTTACAATTCGAGAAGGTGATATTTGAAATAATATATGAAATTTCAAAGAGAAAAAAATCAGAAAACTACTATCATTCATTTAATAAATTCCGTTCTTCTTTGAATATAATCTCCAGGAATCGTCTATGTTTAATGTTATACGTCGAATGTTAACGGTATTAATCTAAGAACCATTGTTAATGACAACTGGATATTGCACTCTTAATATGTATCCTAATAATACAGGAATATCGACGGATTCTAAAAGCTGACACCTCGTCTCATTAATAAAGAATTCCTAAGTGTTATTAGCCAGTCAGCTTTTCAAGTGTTAATGTGATTACTTAATATACATGAATTAAGAAGTTGATAACTATTAGACCTTAGTACATATTTAAATGAATGATATTTTAAATATAAAACAAGTATCTTTACCTTTGAATATTGGGTTATTAAAATTATGTACGTAGCGCGCGAGCTATCTGCGAATATAAATGATGTAAGTATAATAATTCACAGAAGACAAATGCATGCTCTAAAGTCTAACATTCTCACTCCTCTGTAACACTAATCTCTAACGTCAAAATGACAGCTTCTAATCTGACACAGGAAATCAAAAGAAAAACCGTGCAAGCCGAACTGTCCACGTCCACAACTCAGAAATAGTCAGCTTCAAAAATTGGCCATGTCCATTACGTTCAAGATCAGGAAGGATTTGAATATATTTTTTTTAAGATGATGTCGCCTTCGTGGAGAAACATAGATGCTATAGGCGCTCAAATGTCGTAAGTACGACCTATTTTGTCCAGCAGATTCGCGATATCGTTAATTACGACACGAGCATATCCCTGAAAGTTATATCTCCGAGCAGATCATGGTGTCAGCGTACATTGTCAGGCATGTGGTGCACAAGTCATACGTGAAGACGACATTGTAATTCATATCCAGCAATTCCCAGAAGAAATTCCCAATCCTATAGACGTGTTTGCTGAACAAATATCAGCAATGCGAGGAGAGCAATTGCTATGATTTTACAACGAATGAGCTAAAGCGAACAGCACGATATAACTTGTAAGTCTTACAGTTAGACGAAAAGTGAGACAAACCAAGTTCATATCAATGTTAGTGGTCTGAGGCAGGGAATCAATGTGGGACGTAGAGTCAAGGAAATCAAATTCTGAACATAGGTAATTCTAACGTAGCCAGGAGTGACTACTCGATAGTAGTTACGTTGATATTTAAGCTATTTACATTGTTCGGGCTCTTGTCTTCATCTTTACTGTCATATTCACGAAGTTTCAGCCATCGTACATTTCGGCCTTCTTCAGCTGATATACGCTGAAATTTTGAACCGAACATTTTACTTAGTCCACTGTGGAAGACTCTTCTCATATCACGTATCATGACTTTTCTAGATATCGAAGTTTCAGTAATTTCCCTTTAGTAACTCAACTCTAATTTTTGGTGCCCCTCTCCTGTGGCCAGGTATTGAAATCACAACTATTGAAGTCACAGTATTACTTCAACCAATTCTTTTTATTTCCACTGCTCGATGTGACTGTTGGGAACACTTCCAACGTATATCACGTGAAGAAGGAGCATACAACAACTAAAACGCCGTGGAATATGACAAAAAAGATGAATACCGAAGTCGGAACAAAATAAGTAATGTAAATAGTTAAAATTCCTTTATCTCAGAAATATAGACAGGCGTTTACTTTGATTTCAACCACGACCAAACTATGGTATCGTAGTGTTCCAGATTTTAAATAACTAAGCGACGATATATGAGCCAATACTAAGGATAACACAAAGGAACGGCCTCAAAATGCCAAAGATGAACCGTGTAAAAAGTGAAAGCGAACCAGTCGCTTCTAACATTGAAAGTGCATCGAAGCTAGCGCCATAGTCGGGCTTAGATTTATATATACTATTCATATTCTGATATTTTCGATGTTGAATATTATTCTTTTTGTTTATACTTTGTTTCTAGTTACATAAGTCACACAATATTTACATATATACACAGACACACACACACACACACATATATATATATATATATATATATATATATATATAAAAGAAAAAAAAATTGTAGGTGTGATGAATTTGATCATGATTACGATTCCAATGTAATAAATTATAACGAAAGACTATTAGTGTTTGAGCCTTTTATATTATATTCTTACTCCTGGATATATATATATATATATATATATATATATATATATATATATATATATAGGTTATATTTATTTCGTTAGTGTCGTAAAATGGACACAATTCATCAGACATTCAAATAAAAAATGAAACAGAATATATATATATATATATATATATATATATATATATATATACAAAAATTATGTTAATTGTAGAGATTAAATTGATGAAAGTGTGTATAGATTCGTAGAATGTATGAATTAAGTCAATCTGCACAAAACATGAAAACTTGTCAGATTGAGATAAAGAATTAAATAATAAAGTTTTATTTTATCTGCCTATATTTAATGTACTATTTTTTTCTCTTTTCAGGTAAGTCCTTATTTTCAGGCAATATGGAAAAGGATCTACCAGGTAGGATGTTGTCCTTTATTACGGTCACGTTTCACATGTCGCCGAGCACCGAGCTTTACTTTGACAAAAAATTGTGCTGTTAGTTTGTTTTGATGTTCATTCTTGGCTTTTGATGGAGAATGTGCTATTCACCATTACTCGGCAATTAGTTCCTGCTTCTCACATCACAGTGCATGATACGTTAACAAAGCATCGAAGCATATCTACAACAACAGAATAACAAAAACTTTCTCTGATCCCCCCACACAAATGACGCTCTACCAGACAAAATCTAGTGCGCCGTTTCCGAATCCGAAACGACATTTTAAATGTTTCAAATAAGCAAATAGGATATCTGCGTTCAAGAAAATTATTATTGCTGAAAACTATTCGATTCGTTCGACTTCGTAAAACTATCACAGAATATCTTGTCAACG
>OZ010594.1:76862217-76912217 GCA_963932145.1 Acanthosepion lycidas | reverse complement strand
GGTAAAGGTTTTATTTTTATTTGCGAAAAAAAATTTTTTTTTTTTTCGCAGAAGATAGGAAATTCATAAGACCACGGATCTGTTGGAATTAATTTATGTTATGACGCGGCGAAAGAAGATAGCAATCTGCCCATGGCAGTAATGAAAATTTCAAATTGGTCAAGTGGCCTACGAAACAGAAGCTGGGAGATAATGGTAATCAGGTCACGCACTGACCTAGAGAGGCATCAGTTTAGGCAACCCCAGAGAAAAAGGAATGGGGAAGAATAAACCATTAACTATCTTTCGAAGATATCATTTGATTTTAGAAAGAGACCACCTGTTTTATTGTCCAGACCTGGACATGATAAAAGTTTGTTACTGGGATAGATAATTGGATACAGAATGCGAAGACGTCCAGTTAACCACCCATTTGACGCTGGCGAAAATCTCGTTGATAAATTCCAGATGACATTCGGTTAAGTTAGAGGTTAAGGACCACACTACGAGTCGTAGGGGTCTGGTGTCGGGAAAAGAAAGAAAAGAAAAAAAGAAGATTTTTTTTTTTCCTTTGAGCGATAATTGTAAACACCCGAGCTGCTGAGCGTCATTAGCTGAGTGGTGGCGTGAGCGGTGGGCGAAGGAGGAGAGGCCTGATGACGCCTCTGAGGGGATTGGTGTGAAATACCACTGTGGGAGAGAAGAGAGACCTGTTGACGCCTCTGAGTGAAATTGTGTGAGATACCACTGTGAGAGAGAAGGGAAACCTGTTCACGCCCTTTGAGGGGATTGGTGTGAGAAAGTAAGAATTTTGGAGGACGATTCTCTTAAGAACCCCTCTAATCAGAAAGTAATGGACTCCCATAAAGGGAAAGTGTTAAATTTTCCTGTCCGAAAACAAAGAAAATCCTTTATTGTGGATTTAGAATTATCGAGTAACTTACAAGCCCATATCCGACAAGCCCATATCCGACAAGCCCATATCCGGTTTTGGTCGGCGTCCATATAAACAGAGTCGCAGCGAGTAGACGGCAGTTAGTTAGTTGCAGTTGCAGTTGAAGTTGGAGAGAGAGACGCAGACAGAGTTGAGCTGTGAGCTCTGAGACCAGCCTCGCAAGAAGCTGACTGAAGATCCACGCATCCCGACTTCAACTTCTAACCAGGAACAATTTATTTTTGAAGAACGACTTAGACTCACACCACCAAAACAAGTTTTACGAATATCGCCTGAAGACACCAAAAACCAGTTATTGAAAAACAACTTAAGATATTAAGACTCACCTAACAAACGCAAAGTGTCACGAATCCATAGAAGCGGGTTGGGAGAAAGACGCAGTCCTGTATTCAGCAACCAGATATAAAAATATTTGTTATTCTTTTTTTAACACATTTGAAGTTTTCGAGCGGTTCCTTTATTTTACATATACTTGTGTGGTGTTACCTTTGCTCGGACTCGGCTTGAATTACGGCCCGGCGACTGATTGATTTCGTCTATCTAAGATCAAATCAAAACGTGGGTAGGTTAGACTAGAAGTCAAAGCAGTTACTTCGGTAGCCAGACGTTGGAGACGAGCTGGGAACGACAAAGCTGATATCGAATCTAAACAGATTCCCATCCGAATCAGCCAAGGCTTAGAACGTCACATTTGGTGCCGTGACAGCAGGATCACGTCACATTTTGGTGCCGCGACCAATACCAAGTCACATTGGTCGTCACAGGATAGCACAGTGGCAGAGAGAGGCCGGGGAGACGTCACATATTAGTTAAACTAATGACGATCTTGAAGATATGTTACAATCTGCACCACTTTGTTTATATTATTTTTATCGTTCTAAGAATTATAAATTATTAGATTCTCTTCTCTTTGTTAGAATTTGTACGTTACAAATAAGTATTGTTCTTAACTGAACTTAAGAAACTTTTAAAATACATCAATTTAAATAATTATCTGATGAAGCAAATGGAACTTCTAAAACATTTACCAATATTCGATAAGAATATATATTATGCTTACTGTGTCGACAATTTTATCATACTCATGACAAGGTTAAGTAAATTTTGATTTTCAACGAGCTAGGAGGTATAAAAGTAATTAATATATCAAACACACAAATCTTAAAGACACATGGCACAGTGGATAAAGGCGTTTGTTAGATCCAGTGACAGGACCCAAAGAGTTGTTTGTTCAATACCTGATTAAGGCAGTGGAGAACTTAGAGGAGTGAATTTACAGGAGATAACTAACATCCATTAGACATGGCACGTGGAACTAAATCAGTCTACCCCAGCGAGAAAATAAAGGGTTTAGTTCGACATTCCAACCACCTGAAGAAGGCCGGGGCCTTGTAATAAACATGACAACACAGATGAGGACAACTGTCCACATAATGTAAATAGTGTACATGATATCTCATCTCAGGGATATAGACAAATATCAACTTTTTTTCATTACACCGAATATAAGATTACTTTTATCTAATCTTGTAAAAGAATCGTCTTCTATTTGCCATGTTCGTTCATAGTGTTGGTGATAATGACTCTCCTCAATTTTCTGCCATATGTAGCTCTTAGTATTTTGTGTATGTTTGTTTTCTCCCCTAATAAAATATATGCCTTTCATTTGCACATGCTAGTTAGGTATGTTATGCACTGCTTTCCTCTGTCCTTCTTGCCTTCAGTATATTTTGTGAGTGTTATTTTTTTCTAAAACTACGTCGTTGCTATCATGTACCGTCCAGGATATTCTCAGTATCATTCTGTAGAACCAAACCTTCTATGACTTCATGTTTCTTCCTTATCTGTGCCCAGTGATCCAATATTCATTGCAATATAGAAGGGCTATTATTACATAAAAGTTCAGTATAAACTTATATCTTACTTTTGTTAGCTAATTTACATTGCCTAGAATAAATCGTTTTGTGTTTAGTGCGCCTGCTATATAATTATTTGTCTTATTCGTACTGCAGATATCACAGGTCTCAATTACTTGCAACTGATAATATCCAGTGTGTTACATTATAAAATAAAACATTATTCAATAGTTTTCGTATAATTGATGTCGATCTCGTGGCCAGAAATTGTTGTATACATCAGATTTCCATTTTTGATTTTCTTCCTGAACTAAACCGATTAGATGGAGGCGAGAGAAGAAAAAAACAGAATATTGATTAGATATATCATTCGACAAGACTTCTGTCGCCTGTTAAATTTGGTTATTGTTAGATACTGGATATCAGAAAACAATGTCGATTGAATTTAAGAGTTAATTGGTCAGCTCGTCGTTTTTCTCTCATCTTTTCAGTAACCGATTGATAAAATGTCACTTTACAAAATTTTGCGTTAATCGAAGCGAAAAAAAGAAAATACATTTCATAATTTGTGTTTATCTAATTCACTCTTCTACTTTATTTTCTGTCTCAAAGTGCAAACATACTATTCGTTTAATAAAGGTATATATGATGAATTCATGATTTAATGGATTTTGAAAAGCTGACAGCAGCAACGTTATAGTTAACTACTCCTGTGTTATAAATATTCGAATTCTCTTTTGGGAAATGAAAGTCTACTTTTCCGCTGAAAAACTAAAATATAACGTAATTTCAACGGTCTCTTTCTGATATTAAGTATAAGTTTCCTTTTTATTTCCGTTTTCTATAAACATTTCTCGTTTCGTTCCTCTCATGTTCGGTCCATAATATTCTACACATCCTTCTGTTGAAGGAAAAAAATCTGTTGCTTCAAGTCTTTTCTTCATCTGTGATGAGATTGTTATGCATTTCTTACATTATAGAGGGACTGATATGAAGTAAGACTTCTCTACTCTTTTCTTTGTTGTTTTTAAAGAAATCTTCCTATTTCTTAATACCCTGCTTAGATTTAGAATGGCACCATTCGCTATCCTAATGTGCCTTCGGATTTCATTGTGGCAATTTCCGTCTTTTGTTAAAATATTCCTCAGATATTTAAATTTTAGAAATTGTTTGATTTTGGTATCTTAATTTTGTAATTTAAAAGTTGAAATCTTCTTTTTTTCTGTCAATCATGCATTATGTTGTTTTGAAATTGATGTGTAGTCCTTTCTTCGTACTTTCTTCGAGTATCAGCTAAATTTGTTTTGATCTATTATTCTGCCATTAGTTTCTATAAAAAGATCGTAATTACATTTTCTTTCATAATGTACTGATAAAATATCTTATAATTTTTTATCATTAATTTTTATAAATGTCTTCTCCCTTCAGTATTTAAGCAATTATAGATCTGCAAAATCCTTGTTTTTATTATCTATAAACTGAAATAGAGAAACTGAAGAAAGTGCCATGATTTTCCGTTCATTTCTCCACGCACTTGAATAGTATTTTCATTGTCCAAGACTATTTACATTATTTACATTATTTGGACTATTGTCCTTATCTTTGTTGCCATATGTATCAAAACGTTTCGGCGGTTGTACACTCCGGCCTTCTGCCGGTGGTTGGAATGTCGAACTGAACCCTTTATTTCACTCGCTGGGATAGACTGTTCTATTTCTACGTGCCATGTCTAATCGTTGGCAATTATCTCCTGTTAATTCACCTACCCAAGTTATCCACTGCTTTAAACATGTATTGAATTCATAACTCTTAAGGATACATGGCTCAGTAAATAAAGGCGTTAGTTAGATCCAGTGACAGGACCCAAAGAGTTGTGAGTTTAATACTTGGTTAAGGCAGTGGAGAACCTGGAGAGGTGAATTTACATTAGATAACTGATAACTGACATCCATTAGACATGGCACGTGGAACTAGAACAGTCTACTCCAGCGTGCGAAATAAAGGGGTTAGAAGGCCTGAACGTTCAATGGCCGAAACTCTGCGATAAATATAGCAAAAAAGATGAAGACAATAGTCCGAATAATGTAAATAGTGTACATAACACCTCATCTCGGAAATATAGACAGTTCCTAGACTATTTGTCAGGCAGTGATAGATATCACAGTATTGTCTGCTATTTAGCCGTTAGATCGAAGAGAAAGGGTTAATGCATTAGAAAAGGCGCCTTTGAGAAAGGGAACAAAACTTACAAAACCAGAATTTGAACTAAGTTTGCCGATTTCACTGTTCTTGCGAATAGCGTAAAGATCCTATTTTTAAAGAAAATTTAAAAAATCTTTAATAATCCTTTTATAATTCTAAAATAAAATAAATGCTTTAAGAATAATAGAAATACTAACATGGTCAAAGACTATTTTCACTGCCAAAGTATCATTTACACTAGAATTTTCATGTAGGCTTCGTCAACCCAATGGAATGAAACAGATTTTGCTCATCTATCTACAGACATTCAATGGAAATAGCAGTTCTGCCATCGCGATTAAAACATCAATGAGTATTTCGAAATGTTTCTTCAGAATGCACGTGATACTCGTAATTAATTTCGTCTAAAAAAAATGGACAATTTAGATTTTACCATGAATCACTCCATGGTAACACAATTTGATATTGTCGTTTATATAATTTATAAATTAATATTGATTTATTTTTGTCCTTCGACGCGAATACAGACGATGCAATATTTTTTTTTTATCTGGTGTGGATTATCAGAACGAAAATGATGAACTTTTAAATAGTTAATTTCCTGAGTAGGATTTTTGTCTAGAATGTCAGGAGCTTGATTTTAATAGAACCCTTTTATCGAGATCAGGTGAATAGTCATCACACCATTGTAATTATGAGTTATTATGCATATATATATATATATATATATATATATATATATATATATATATATATATATATATATATATATATATATAAACAAGTAAAGTACAAGAAAAGGAAAATTAAGGTAAGCTGCAAAAATCACAACATTATCAAAATAAACAATAAAATAAACAGAAAAGAAATTACATTAAAAACGAATGAACGTAAGGAAGAAAACAATACATGGAATGAAAAAAGAAATAAGACAAATTAAAATAAGTATAATGAAAGCAGGAAAAAGTAAGGATTAATAACATTAATAAATGTTTGAATGCAAACATAAAACATTTTAAAAATTAAAATGTTAACATTTCTAGTTTCGGTTGAATCTTATATATATTTTCTATTAAAACAATTTTTCTCAAGTCAAATAATTCCTTTTTTACAGAATTGATGAGAAATTTTATATTAATTTTTTCTTTGAAGTAATATGGAATATGGACTTTTTGATTATATCATTATTTTCTCTTTGAGTTACATGTGCCATTTTAGCTATTATTACTCTTTCTAGTAGTGGTTGGGATTTCCTACCTAACCTTCTGTTTGAAATACTGTGGAATTGTCTTTATTCTATCTTGTGTTACATATGGCATCCAATTTAGTTTTTACCTGTGGTTGAAAATCTTCAAGTGATATGGATCGTGTTATTTGGTACACATTGTAATTCTGTAGCGCCAGTGGGCGAATTTCGAAGAAAGATGGTCTATGTTAAGACTTACAAGCTCCATTCACAGGAAGCCATTTTTAACCATTGATGTCAGAGAGTAGTTGTATGCATCTGAAGCTTTAGATATTTCTGAAAGAGTTAGATGCGATGCATGACATCTACGTGAATATCTCAATCTGAAGACATTATTTGAGAACCTAACGTGAGGTTAGTTTAAGTTTTGTTTTTAGAACCTTGTGTTGTTAGGCGAAACTGCTTTTAGCGCAACTGGTGCTATATTTAATTCTCTTATCTCCTATACTAGATTTGTTTTAAATGAGGCATTTGAAGTGTGTAGTAATTACTACACATGAAAAGGAAATACAGAGGTATTTGAAGTGTGTAGTATTAACTACACATGAAAATAAGATAATGAGGTATTTGAAGTGTGTAGTATTAGGTTGGTGCAAAAACAATGTCGTTTTCTCACATAGTAACATATGTCAGAAAACGACATCATTTTTGCACCAACCTAATATTTAATACACATGAAAATGAGATATTGAGGTATTTGATATGTGTAGCATTTTCTACATATGAAAATCAGATACTGATTTCAGGCGTTTAGTATATACTACACGTGAAAATGAGATACTGAGTTATTTGAAGTTGGTAGTATTTAATACGCATGAAAACGAGATACTGGGGTATTTGAAGTGGGTAGTATTTAATACACAGGCATTGATGTATTTAATATACAGGCATTGATGTATTTGAAGTGTGTAATATTTACTACATATGAAAATGAGATACTGATGTATTTGAATTATGTAGTATTTACTACATATGAAAATGAGATACCGAGGTATTTGAAGTGTATAGTATTTACTAATTCAACATCCTAAAGTTTTATGTTGGATTGAGTGTTATCACTGTAATCCCGGTCTGTGTTTTGGAAAGTCATATCTTGTGTTCTTTATCTTAGAATACTTGTTAGATGATGCCGATTTTTTTATTCAAGATCATTTTCTCCTAAACTATAAATAATTACGTTATAATCATCACCCCCACCATTCATCGTCAATACATTGGACTCGGGAGGGAAAGCAGTACCGCAGCTTTCAGTTAGTATATTTTATTTATATATGGAATGCTTAAATGATCTATGCTCGTCTCTTTCCATTTCTGCTTATATATCCACATGTTTTAGTTGAGAAAAATATTAAATAGATCGGATCTCTCATTTCCCCCTTTTCAACTCCTGATGAGGTTTGAAATATTTTCTTATGGCGTTCCTCGCCATATATGTATCACTTTGTGGGCCGATATAAAGCCTCTATTAGATCGTGGATTCAGAGCTTGGAAAATGGTTTCTAATAGATGAGAGGATGAAATCTTTATTGCTGTACTCATTTGCTATTGTGGGATGGGGGTCAACATAGGAGGTATAGTTTCCTATTGGATGCAATCATCTGGAGTTGTTTGAGGAGATATATGAATTATTGCATCCCTTACTAGACCCTAAATCAAACAAGATTGTGAGGAGTTGATCCTAGTTGCCGAAACGTTCCTCAGTATTTTCACCATAATGGATCCAGTTTAGATACTGCTTTAAGTGTGAGTCGTCTGAACTAACTTTTTGCTTCCATAGTGTGCGATAAATCATAGCTTCTTGGCATGCGTTTCTCATTACAGATTTCCTTCATAAAAAAAAGGCACATTTTATTGAATTCCGGGAGGAAGGAAGCTATTTTCAATAGTTCAGTCTCAACGTCAAGTGACGATTTGTTATTCCTTATTTCTGTCATAGCTTTAACATCCTCATCAGTAACCTCTTTATTGTTTATGTTTGTAGACTGACTTTGTAATGATTGGATGTATATTGGTATATGTTTTAATTCCGTGGGCATCATTAGTTTAGAGTTTTTGTGGTTGAAATGTCACTCAAGGTGACTTTTCAGACCTGAACATAGTTTCTGCGTTGGTTTGGATTGTATGATATTGGGATATTTCTTTTTTGTGCATTTTGTTTTCGTTTTGGTGCATTTCAACACATTGTCTATGAAGCCTGGCTTCATTCATTTGGTTTACAATTTTCCAAAAATATTGTTTCTTCAAAGCATTCATTAGTTTTTATCATAATTTTTTTTAGGAAATTGTTTAGCTTTCTCCATTCCATTCCATTTTTATTTTGTCTTCGTTTCTTTTACGGCATATCAACCTCCATGGAATTTTTAATGGGGACAAGATATGCATTGCTGGTAATATATTTTTTTTAAATGTATTACTGGTAATACTTTTTCCTTCAAAAATGTATTGTTGATAATATTTTTTTTCTTCAGAATAGTATTGCTGGTAATATTTTTACTTCAAAAATGTATTGCTAGTAATATGTTTTCCTTTAAAAATTCATTGCTGTAATAATTTTTTCTCAGACATTCATTGCTAGTATTAAACACTGTTTTTTACACTTACACGGTGCGTTGACCACAGTTTCGGGGTTAAATATCTGCCTATATTTGGAACCCTATCAGGTAGTGTAGATCTGGGAAAACCAGCGATTAAGATAGGGTTCTTCCTCAAAACAACCTGATCAGAGGCCTTTCTGTTGGACGTAGTTTATCATCTTACTCTGGACGCAGATGTAGTTTATCGTCATACACAGAACAGTTCTCCATTCCGTATGTGTAGTTTATTACATAAATCTAATTACATATTTTTATTTTTAAAGGATTGCATGCTGTACTTAGGTGGGTTTCGTGGTTTACCTAAAGTGAAGCGAGATATTTTGTGTTGTCTGATAAAATTCACTGCAGTAGTTATATACTCTGAAATCTCTCACAAATTGCCTCAGCAAGAGACTGATATTCTAAAATCAATAATCTTTTTGGCTACGTAATCTGGGCTATGAGATGTGATCAGATCTTTCAATGGATAGTTTAAACGTATGTTTGGGATGTTTCAGACTCTTGTTAAATCTTAGTTATCCGAAAAGATTTATTTGAATAACAAAGATTTAGTAAGAGTTCTCTATTGCAGTCTGAGACTTCTATTTCAAAGAATGACGTATTATCACCATCAGAGGTGCAGTGGCGACCGAAATATTACAGGTAGCATTAAAGTCCCCATTAATACAGTTTTCTCAATATTTTTCCTATTAAGCAGACATTAGTGAACCCTTTAGAGAAAGTCTCTTCTCTTCTTTGAAAACACTTTTTTTGTTTCGGTATAATATTACTTAGACTTTACAGCCACAAATATCTCTGTTGACAGCCTTCAATATTCATATTTGTTGCAAGATATTTTTTATTACAAACTGTATTTATATGCGTATTGCATTCCCAATCCTATGTTGTCTTTTCTCTTTTAGCCCAGTTGCAATAGAAGTTGTATCTCAAATGTTAAATGGTGTTACTACCAAAGCGATGCAATTCTTGCCTACAGACAAAACCATGGTCTGGATTTATTCATTGTTCTAAAATGAAACGCAACCTTAAATCATTCGATTCTGACTGGACACTGAGGTGTCCCTTTTCCATTTGAATAATTTTCTAATTTTAGATTTTCAACTCAGTTTTTTAGTTGTTGATAAAAAGAAAGATGGCTGAGTAGCCCTTTCTTTACCGGTAGCAGATTTTTCGACCTCGGCCTCATGTGTTACCGACAGATGCGTCTCTTGATACTGTAGGTGACGGACGTCGCCGTATTCGATTATAGGTAGTGACATGAGGTGAAAGTGGTTGGTATGTATCAGATTTTCATTCTCCTAAATAGATTAACATTAATATGATTAATGATCTCTATGTAGCCATTTTATATCATGATTTGTCTTCACCATAGAAGAGGATTTTTTTTCTTCCACACACACACATCAGGTATATATATATATATATATATATATATATATATATATATATATATATATATATATATATATATATATATATACAACTATACCAGGGGTAGCAAAACTTGCTTAAGATCCACATACGTAAGAGCCATATACGATAAAGTAATATATTAGCAACATTTACACATACGTTTTTGTTACATACACATTAACATTAAACTTACGTTTTAATCCAGTCTTATTTCAATACATACCCAGTAAGTAATAATACAGCTTGAAATTTTCCTTATTTACCTTTTATATTAACTGTGATGTAAAGATTAACTAAGCGAATATATTTCCAAGAGTCGCATATTAAAGGTCAAAGAGCCTCACGTAACTCCAGAGCTGAGGTTTAGCCACCCTTGAACAATACGTTGCCGAGAAAGTACTTTTGCATTCATAAAATTTTAACTTAGTATAAGTTTCTCACAGTCGTAAAAGCAAAGGGAAATGGAAGACACTACTTTAAAAGTAGTAGGTACATTCGCTAATCTGTTTCATAGAAAATAATGAAAGGTTCGAAATCTTTTTTTTATTATTCAAAGAAAACTCTTACATCGACTGGTCACTAGTTAATACCAATATTAAAACAAAAAAATAATATTGATGATAATTATATTCCTTCACCGGGAAATTCTCTGGCTAGTTCCAAAGAATTTAAAACAAAAGTAATTACTATATATATATATATATATATATATATATATATATATATATATATATATATAGATATAGATATAGATATCTCCTAACCAGCCCACGTCACAAACGGATGTAACAAAAGGTCGAAGATTAAAGTGGGTTTAACGACTGTACCGTGGAAAAAATTCCCAAGAACGCTAGGCAATTCCCCTTTCGGTGACTCCTCGGGCGCCAGGCAATATAACCCAGGCCTCTCTCTCTCTCGAGAGAGAGAGTAACTTTTCTCTTCTTGCTGTGTCGATGGGAGATTGGCAGCTAGATCAAAAAAATGCAAATAAATAAGAGACCACATCGTCATAAACTGTGTTACATAGAAATTAATAGGTAGTTCTATACTCTTTGTTTTTCATTCAAAGAAAACATTTACATCGCCTGTTCACGTGTCAATACTGATATTAAAACCATAAACAAGAATCACAAATATGTTCGTTAAGAAACAATTTGCCTGGGTGGTTTCAGAGAATCCCGTATTAGTAAAAATACTTTACAGATATAATAAACAATACTAAAAATTATATACTTAATATTGGGTTAATGCAAAAATAATGTCGTTTTCTCACATAGTAATATATGTGAGAAAACGACATTATTTTCGCACCAAGCTAATATATATCCTAATGATATATAATTCAAAAAGAATTAAATTGGTTTAATTCGTATCAGTATCCTTCTATTTCCTATCTTTTTGACTTTCTTCTTATGAATCTGGGTAATTGTAAATTCGTTTCTCTATTTCTCTTGCTTTTCTTTTTCGTCTTTTCTCTTGGTAGTATGGTTAATTTCCTATGCTTTATCTTGTATTTATTTTCTTTGCCTTTTTTTTGTCCGTTTTTATTGTTTTTCTTATATTCTGTCCTTTTTCTTCATATAAATCCTTTTTTATCTTTTATGGAAAATGTTCCAAAAACGGAAATGAAGTAGTGTTTCATTAATCGAAATTTTGAATAAAATCGTTTAGTACCATCATTGTTAGCCACCTGAAGAAACGTTTGATTTTAACGTTGAAACAAAATGTACAATGTTGTAGTGAACATTTACATGTTTTAAAGAAACAGTGTAAAATAAATACTTAACACACACACACATATATATATATATATATATATATATATAGATATATATATAAATGTTTTTAGAAACATAAAACATTAGGCAGCATATAATTTATATATAAAGAAATAATCACACAGAATCAATCAGAAATATTAATGCTATTATTGGCGACATCCATTATCATTAAACGAAGAAATACATATATATATATATATATATATATATATATATATACATGATTGATTCTATGTGTGATTATTTCTTTGTATATATATAAATGTATACATATATATATATATATATATATATTCATACATGTTTCGTTAAATAACATACACAGGTGTTGTCTATTTATTTTATGTAAATTCTTTTCATAAAGTCTGATAAACTTATTAACATTATCATTAACCGAAGAAAGAAAATCACAATATTGATCAATATTTTTTAATACAATCTAAGCTTCTGGCTTACATAAGCCATTATCAAATATGACAATTACAGTACAATATATTAAACAACGTTTTAAGCATTTAAAACAATATTATAGACATTTAAAAAATATTTGTGTAGATTTCATGGTTTATTTTGTTCACGTTAGGTTTCAACAGTTTTATGTATATAGCTTCAAGAATTTTTATTTTTTGTTTATTGCTTTTATGTTTAAGTATAATTGTGTTTTCAACAAGGATTTTAAGTAATTGAGTATGCGGCCAGGCATGTTGTTTTAAATGCCTAAAAATGTTGCGTAATATATTGTCCTGTAATTGAAATCTTTGATAATGGCTTATGTAAGCCGAAAGCTTAGATTGGATTGAAAAATATGTATCAAAATTGTGATTTTCTTTCTTCGTTTAATGATAATGTTATTAAGCTTATCAGACGTTATGAAAAGAATTTACATAAAATAAATAGACAACACTTGTCTATATTATTTAATGAAACATGTATGAATGAAAAAGGCTGCCTAAATACACACACACAATATCTATATCGATATCTATATCTATATATATATAGATATATATATGAACAATAAAATAAAACTTAAAAAAAAACAAACCATGAAACACATAAGGCGGGTGTTGATAAGATATTGAAAAATAGTCAAAATATTAGAAAATCAATTGATAATGAAAGAAATATATAACAAACAGAAATAATTTTGGAAAAGAGTTACAGAATAGCAAATATTAAGGACAGAAATAATTACTGAAACAATTTTGGAAATTTCAAGTTTTTCTCAAAATTTTTTCTCTGGGTAAATTTGACTAATTAAATTCACTTGTAAAAATTCAATATTATCTTTCAAAAAACTTCTATAAAAAATATGTCGATAGTATTTTGTTCTTTTTTTTAATGAGTTCACCCATGCAAAGCAATAAACCCACTGAAATATAAGTGGGTAATGAGGTGAGACAATACGAAAAAAAAAATTAATAACTAGAGAGAACAACAAAAGAACTGGAATTAAAAAGAAAATATAACAATTGACATTGCGTTTAAATGTTTGAAGATCGAAGTTGGCTGGAAAGCTAGAAGCCGCAAGATTGTTCCATAAGCGAGAAGTGCGATACAAGAAACTGTTAGTATAGAAATAAATGTTGCATATCGCCATTTCAAATATGATGAGAAATTGTCTCCTATCTAGTACTGCATTTAAAGTCATAAAGTATTGATACCATGCAGGAAAATTTACCAGAATGATTTCCATGGTAATAGAAAAGTCAGAGGGAAGCTAGGTTACGGTAATAAGGAGACCGAGATGCCAGGCCAAGACTAATAACATTGCATATTCTTCTTTGAATTTTATCAAGAATCTCTAAATATATATGTACCAGACTAGATGTGATAGCAATGTACAATGCAGTATTGATACGTGTTCAGTCGCACGCATTTATCTACGCATCTATTCATTAAAAAAAAACAAACAAAAAAACACATGTACACACACACTCACGGACTTAGTAATATAGTTACAACTGTATGAATACAGCTGCTTCTATATGATTATTTATTTTTCTTGCTGTTAGGGAAATTGTATTGGGTTATGTTTATATATGTTTCCACTTCTGTCTGAAAATAAATGTAATTTGGCTGAGTCAAGCTTGAACAACTTTCCGAGATTCAATACGTAGATGTTGCAACGAATCTATCTATCTACTACAAAGAATTCTAATTTTTTCTCAATGTCAAGGAAGTCTCATAAGTAGCTTTGAAGTTTACCCAAATCTTTATTACTAATGCAATAATTTAACGGTATTACATCCTTTGCACTTCGTAGGGAAATTCTGACGCTAAGAAAATGATTTCCATAAGAATGTATAGAAATGAATATCCGTCAGGTTTTAATCACGTGTCCTCCTTTTCAAGCATGACAGAGCAAAACATCATTTTTTCGATAAAGTAGGAAGTGGCAAAGAAAAATGAATGTATTAGAAAATGATGAAAATGGCGGTAATATCCAGAAGAGATTTCAATATCAATATCTGAAAGCCTTGATATACTGCCTGTTGAACGACAAAAAAAAAAAAAAAAAAAAAAATTCCAAGTGGCGTATTTCGTTCGGATAGCGAATTTAATCTGACTAATAAGAGCTTTTTTGATGGAATCAATTTAAGATACAAAATATGTGGGAAAAGTGTGGTTGAGAGAAATGCAACAAACGCTGGTTACAGTACATATCAAAACGTTAAAATACAGGCATCTTCAGTTATAAATTTAATCTAATTAGCCATTTAGCATAATCGATCACAATTTTGCTTTTTTATTTGTATTTTTATCTCTATTGTTTTTATTTATGCCACATTGAATCAACAAGAGACTTGTGAGGAAATGAGATATACTGTGCCGCAGTGGTTTCCAAAATTAGTGCACTTTCAATATAATTACGCATTAATAAAATAATTACTCATTCAATAGGTAGACTTTAAATATGGTCAAACCTATTGTGATGAATGTTTTATGTATTGAATGTGTTGTTTTTTTTCAATATCATTTTTGTTGTATATAAATTTCCAGATGTCTCACCGATATGTCTTGGGATATTTTTGAGTCCAATTTGCAAATTTTTGCTTCAGCGTGTTTTTTATGAGTGGATATAAAATTAATCTTTGTTGTAGCACAGTGTAATTTCTGATATATTTAGAAAACTTCTTTTCAATTGAAGATATTATTGGGTTGCCCGGTTTTATTATGAGACTAGTTTTATTAAGCCTAGTAATATTCATATTTTTTTTGATTTCGGTAAACTTTACTCTTTGCGTCATATAAAAATATTTATGATAGTAGATAAGTCTTAATATATATTGTATTATGTAGATATTCAGGGCTGCAAATTCTATGTGCTCTTCAATACAACCTATAATCATTACGGATTTTATTTTGTTGTTGTTATTCCATGTGTTGAATCTTATGAGATCAATTCGCTTAGTGGATTATTCTAATACAAATTAGAATTACGTCGTTATCTGTGTGGCTTGAAGAAACGTAAATATATATTTTTATACTATATATTAGTAAATTTAATTTTATATTTAATGTTGTTCAGATTATTTCCGAAATCTAGTAATTTTGTTTTATGGGGATATCTTAAACATCGTTGCTATATCGCATATATGTTGATTTCTTAGCTAAAATATTTTGGAAAGAATCAGTCTGCAGACATTCGAAGAAAAGATAAGCTAAATAACCCTGGTTTGTCATAAGTCGTCAGAAAATCCTTGTCACGTAGTTGGAGGTTACTTTTTAAATTTACTAGACATTTCTTTAGACGTTTCATTATTTTTTATTAATGAAATGCCGCATTTTACCTTAATTAGTTTATTCGATAAAATATTGTCAAATAATCTTCATGTTGCTATCTACGTTTTTCATCTTAAAATTTCTTTCTCTTATCACAATAATCTTTGACAATAATTTTCAGAATATTTCAATACTACTAGTATTGATAATGAAGCTAGTGTATATAAAAACAAAGTAACAACTTAACATATGGAGCTGTCGAGAGATCAGAATCGAGTATATAAAAGGACTCATCACGTGTCCAATGTCATTAGCAACAGTGTTGTGTCTAAGGCAATATAACATGACGAAGTTCATCTCACTTCAGGTTGGTTATGAAAGCAGTCTTCCTTCTTCTAGACTGATCCCAACCTCAAGATCACAGAGACTAATCAGGTCTGCTACTTAATCTATTTTTGTTTTGAAGGTAAATATTTACTGTGCTAAAAAGTGACTCATTAAAAAAATGTGTCATCATTTTAAAACACCTTGTAATTTTAGTTCCATCATTTCATCCCGAGAATTGTTTTAAAGTGTATAAAAGAAACCAAAAATATAATTAATATTATTAATAAAATAGAAATAGTTGGTCTATCAAAAGCTGTTAAATCGACTGGAGAAATTGCAAATAATTTCAACACTTCTCAATCAACTATCGCGTGGGTTTTCAGACGCTTCTATTCCAGTTAACCGTTTGGCAAGTTAGAAAACAGGGGTGGGGTCAGAGAACAAAATCGATGAGAGAACCGTCGACAAAATCATCAAAGAAATTAACTAGAGCCGATTAATTACATATACAGAAATTGCTGCTAACTTGAAAAAAGATCTCGAAGTAAGTCTCAACTCTTCGATTGTACGCAGATGGATCTTGAACGAAGTTCTTAAGCCACTGCTAAATAAAACACATGAGCCTAAACGTCTAGCATGAGCAAACACTTAAAAGTCCTTTAGTGAATCTAATTGGGAAAATGTTCTTTTCTTCGACGAGACAAAATTTCAAATGATTTCAAAAGACAAAAGCACGAAAATCAGATGGAGGTGCGAATAAAACCCTTTGGAAATGACAGTTTTTACTGTGAAGCATTCAGTCAATTTTATGGTTTGGGGTTGCTTCCTAACCTATGGGACTGTATTTTTCAAACAAGTAGTGAAAACGCTGAACCGCACTCAATACTCAAAAATATTGGACACCTGCTTGCTGCCATCTACCGAAAAACTCGAAATCGATCAATCAAATCTCATTTTTATGCAAGACAATGCCCCCTGCCGCACATCAAAGCAGACGAAAAATTAGATTTCCGAAAAAATGTCAATGTTATGCTATGGCCACCACAATCTTCTGACCTAAAACCAATCGCGAATATATGGAGCGTAATAGAATTGAGAATTTTGAAGAAAATAATTCAAAACACAGAAGCATTGATTGAAAATTTTATTGAAAAGTGGAGCAGTTTGCTAGGAGATAACATCTGAAAAAATCACATTAAGGGTATGCAGGACCGAGTCAACAAAATTCGGAAAGCAAATGTGGAAGCATACATTACTAATGAAATTTTAATTTGTGTTTTTATTTTACTAAATTTTATTTTTTAACAAAATACTGGATTAACTTTGTACTTAATTAATACAGTATAAAAAGTGAGTCACTTTTCTGCACAGTAAATGTTTGCCTGAAAACCAAAAAAATAACATCCTTTAGGTTTGTTTCTTCAGAATTTTTTATAAAATTGCAGTCAATGTATCATTTCCCTTACTTATACAAAATATTTTTAAAAACTATTTTTTTATCTAAAATATTAAGAAAAAACAAGATTTTTCAAAAAAAGATTAAGTAAGTCACATTTTTTGCAAACCACTCTATATTTAACTGTTTTCTCTTTCATAAATACCATGGTCTTTGGGGGCTTTTTAGAGATCATGTATATGGCCTTTAAGCTTCTTTCATGTGAATTCCAATAAAATTTTGGCTATGTAAGAATTATATAATACAGGGGTGGGACACCAGAATTTTAGAAATACCAAAGATCGGTATGACCCGAAATCTGTTGGGAACCACTAATCTATAGTGTGCAACATCCGTTTGGTAATGGATATCGGACTGGTTCTGTAAGATGATTAGCAATTTCGGGGTTTATTGGCACATATCAAAACTAATATCCATTCCTGTAAATCAAAACCTTTCGGATTTTTGTCTGATGAATTATGTGGGTTGTAAATTTAATAAAAAAATAAAATACGGATAAAATTTAATCTTTTACTATGTTAGCAATGTTCACTAACCTCCATCCAATACAAGTACCAAGGCCCACTCAAGGTAGAGGGTTAATGAATAAGGTTGTTTTATGGACGTAAATGGAGGGTGGTGTAATAAATGTAGTTTATGAGGATATGTAAAATAGATAACGATGTGTTTTATACGTGAATATTTTAGTGATTCGAGAAGCGTCATTTCGTAATTCTGTTCCACAAAGCGGCGGTTTTTAGGAATAATCCGTCCAAATGCGACCTCCTTCTTACCAATAGAATACAAAAGTATCATTTGATTTGACTTAACCATAAGGTGAGGGAATGTAAATCGATCTGGTTTAACGACAGGTTTAAATACCATCAATATTAAATCAAATTGGTGTCATTGAATCAAAGAAATAATCCTCAATATATGAATGTAAATAGCGAACGCACAAGCAAACTCTGTAACGTAATTCATTCCAGGAGAAAAGAAAGCTGTAAGCAAAATGATTATTTGTTTTTTTTTTTTCATTTTTATGATGAATAATTGTTAATTTATTCCATTTAGTCCGAGCTATTATTCGCCATTAAAACAAAACTTCGAAATCACTTAATATTGAATATATCCACCCCCCCCCAATACACAACGAATGATCTTTGCTGTTGTAGCGTAGTGGATACATGAATTGGTAAAAAAAATATTTCACTCTCATCTCGTGGAAGTGAATGACCTGATCAGGTAAAGAAGCACCAATTCAAGAGGACCGAAAAATAACTGGCACCGTAGGGACAAAATAACACAATAATCAAAATATATTCCTTATCAACCAAACAATGGACACGTGACGATTGCTAGATTGTACATAGAAGAAACGTTGTGTCTGTAATGACATCTATAACAATGAAGACGAGAACAATAGGCCGAAAATGGCTAGTTATTCTTATACTGGAGTTTGGCTTGTAATTATGTGCCGTGTTCACTGTCTTAAAAAAAAACAAAAAACTTGTCAATGGTGCCTATGTTAATATATTCTTTGTCAATCGGGCGGTACCGATGACATCATACTAATAAAGGACAGAAGAGAGATAATGCGTGGAATCGAAGGGATTTGTCCGATTGTCCCCTATTTTTAACCATTGGCGACATAATCCGATTGTGACGTCTCAGACGATTGTATCAAAATCAATGTTGACGAGGAGTATTCGTTTGTCGTACTTTGGATTTTGATTGTTTTTTACGACTTATCAACATATCTTGGTTTATTAAAATCTAAAGCATATTTTGGATTGGAAGAGCATTTATTCCTAATATTGCATTAACACATCTTTAGAATAACAACACATTCTCCAAATAGAAGTTCTTCTATTTCACCTATAGCTAGGGAGAGAAGAGATGGATTCATACATTTCCCAAGATCATTTATGCGTAAGTGAATGTAACGTACCCTACTTCTGAGCCGCTATTACTACTCGTGCATGCCTGGCGTGATGGAGAAAAACAACTTATGACATCATTGCCGTGGCTTGCTGTCAGATGTTCTTGCGCTGTTATAACGGTCAGTGATTATTCCAGGACAATGTTTTCGTTACGGAATTAAATAGAACGAAAAAGTGCTGACATGTACATATAGCGTTGTATATATGAATCGAGTAGTAGAATAAATATAAACTTTGTGTTCTATTTCGAAATTTATATCTGGACGACAGTATATCTTCTATGTACTCTGTATCTTCAGCACGTGGGTGATCATGGCTCTCCACAATGTCTTGCCCTTTGTAGCATTTCGGATATTTTGTCTTTTCATAATCATTCCTAATCCCAATTCTGTCAACTATTTCACAAGTTCGTTTGGTATGTTATGGCTGTTTTCCTCTGTCCCTCCTTCCTATTAATCCTGTCGGTGTCAAATTTTCTCAGCTTTCTTTCTTCCTTATGTGCCCTACAAATTTTAGCAGTCTCTTTTTAGTGAAAATTTGTTTCCATTTCTTACCAATTTTTCTAAAATTTCACCATTGCACATAAGTTCGGTCCATGGTATTCTCATAATCCTTCTGCAGAACCACATTTCTGTGTCCTCCAGATTTGTTTTCATCTGTGAAGAGATAGCCCAGCATCCACTACCAAATAGATTGACGAGCATTGTATAACAGTTAAAAATTCTTCTTGTTTTTTCTAACGGGATTTTTCTGTTTTACTAATATTTTGCTTTGCTTTTGAATGGCAACTTCTGCTATTCCAGAGCGTCTCCACCATATATTGCAATAAAATACTTCCGATTTATTTATATGTTTTGTCCTTGCTTGATTTTGGCATCTCCAATATGTCATTTGCAAGCTGATAAGCATGCATTATGTTTAGAAATTTGTCTCATTCTTTTTATGACATTTGGTAGGAGGTCATGCATTTTCCTTTCAATGTATGCTATCAACATTCCGTCATATATTCTAATTTTGTTAAGATTTTTAGCGCCAATAATGAATCCTGGTTGGACTATTAATTCTCGCAGAGTCAGCTCACTGCAAAAGTTGAATAAAATTGGTGAGAAGTTATTTGTTTTACACCTCTTTCTCTTTTTGTATATTTAATGAACTGATTTTCTATCCGTGTAAAACCCCAGAGAAAGAGACCAAATATATTCTCGTGTGAACACTACCAAAAATCTCGGATATGTCTTGACATGAACAGCGATATATGTAATTGAACTTTAAATTTCAAGTAGAGCATATTATGATAAAGAATACTTTTTCTTTTTCCCCCTTTTTGTCATATGTGTGCCTGGACATGTCATATGTCTAAGTCGCAATATATTTTTAAACCGGGCGTGAATTAATGGTTTCATGTGATATATATATATACAGGCAACATTGCTAGGCACACTTATAACAAAACGTTCATTGGGTATGTAGGGGTAGAAATGGGGGGTGCATCACACGAAAGCAATGGGAAAGAAAGTTTATCGATAGGACAGTATGTCCAGTCATTTTATACATAAACAGTTCTGTACTTTTGACGTCTTATGTTATCTCTTCTATTCAAATGATACATGACAAGTTAAAAATCATATATATATATATATATATATATATATATATATATATATATATATATTAGCGTATTTAGGCAGCAATCCTTTCATGCACATTTCATTGAATACGACAGAAAAGGTCCTGTGATTTAGTTTTTATATACATTTTCTCATGCGATCTATTTTTTTTTCTTTTCAGATGATAAATTATGTAAAAACTGTCCGAATGTTCTTTTCTTCCGAGCGTTGTTGGCTATAGATTTAACCATTTACAATATATATATATATATATATATATATATATATATATATATATATATATATATATATATATACACTTTATTATAGGATAGTATATTCAAACTTATGTAACTGCTACATCACTGCATCCATGTTTCGATGCCCATCAATAGCATCTCATCGGGTGGTGGTGAGTGCTATTGATGGGCATCGAAACACGGATGCAGTGATATAGCTGTTACATATGTTCGAATGTAATATCCTATAATAGAGAATTATCACTCTACTATTGTATCGAGCGCCGATTTTTAAATTAATGCATGAACGTTTGAATTCATATTCAATTCGTCCTCGTTTCCTTTGGATATATATATATATATATATATATATATATATATATATATATATATATATATATGTGTGTGTGTATGTATATTGTGTATATTTAGGCAGCAATTATTCACTCATGCATGTTTCATTATATTGAAAAATAATTATCAACTATGATAATGGCTTATGCAAGCCGAAAGTTTAGATTGGATTTAAACATGTATCAATATAGTGATTTCGTTTCGTCCTTCAATAATAATGTTATTAAGCTTATCAAACAAGATGCAAGGGACTTACTTAATATAAATAGACAAAACTTGTGTCTATCATTTAATGAAACATGGATATATATATATATATATATATATTATTTCTGGCCGATGGATTACAAAGCGAATTAGGTTAGTTTGTTAATATGTAAGTGGCATAGCGTGTCCTCGCTGTGAATGTTAGACATCAGGAAACCAAGGAATATAGTTCGTCTGAACTCTTTCTATCTTTATGATCTATTATTTTGTATTTGTTTATTATCGTATATTTGTAATAATTTGATTGGTTAATGTGTTTTATACATACATATATACATACATACATACATACATACACACATATATATATGTGTGTGTGTATGTGTGTGTATATATATATATATATATATATATATATATATATATATATATATCGAAGACGTATCTCTAGCACCTCAGACTTGCGTAAATATGGACACTCCACAGTTCGCTTATCTTTAAATAGGTCACTAATTTAGGTGCACCTATATGTATGAATGATTCCTATTCGCTTTGAATTACCTCCCCCTGAATGATCAGCAGTAATCATGTTAGATCCTTGAGGCAGATAACATTTAGGTAGAAATAAATACTCTCCAAACTTTTGCCATATAGATCTTTTTCCTCTGCTTTTTGAAAGTAATAGTGAAAGGACACACACATACATTACTTCGTATCACCAGAATTTGGCTGTAGATTCTGGGGAACCAGAAAAATGCGTTAAACTGCTCGGGAAGGAATATACTATTTCTTTTTCATTTCTGTAATTTCGTCTACCTTTTCCTTATACGTCGCCATCTTTAATAGTGTCCTAAAATATTCCAGTAATTTTCTTTTTCCTTTTGTGCAAACTCTTTACACTTTCTTTCAAGGTCCATCCTCTTAGAACTGTCTTTTACTTTACGAGAATCATTTTCTCTTTTCTTCTCTTCACTGTTTTACTTTATCCGTTCCTATATTTTAATAAACAAATTTGCTATCTGATGTTTTTTTTATTAACCACCTCCGACAACACAGTTTTTTGTTTATTTAATTTCTTGCGTTTCTTCACTCCTTCCTCATTTTCTTACTAAAATTCGTTTATTTTTTTCAGTCTTCATTTTCTTTCCTATACACATGTCGTTTCAAAATTGACAGGTTCCATGAAAATACCAAATTTCTTTACTAATTCTAATGAAAATGGGGTAAATTGTTCCGTCCTAAATTACTTAAACTAGAAAATTTTTCAAAAGCTTCTAAAAAGTAGTCTTGTATCAGCTATCTCGCCTGAAGAACACGACTTCGTCGTATGTCCGAATTGACAGACGTCTTCTCGCATTTGCTTTAATGAAGATGGATGTAAATATATTTCTGATCCCGCACCGTTTGACAGCTACTTTTATGGAAAATTTAATAGTTATTTTTTTTAAATTTTTTCCGCAAAGGAGAGTTGAATATTTATGTTTGTTTTTCATGAGAAAAATATTTTTTTTTTGTCTAGATTTACTCTAATGGGAAAACTTTACAGGTGTGTTCAATGCATTATTTCGATCAATTTTCAATTGCCCTGATATTAAATTAATGTTATATTTTCAATGCTTTGTTTGTATCGGGAGCCTTGATTCAAATAAAATTAATATTATCCATTTGGCTTTTAGCATATTCTATATCGTCTTTATCAATTAGATAATTTAACAATGAATTATTTATGGAGTTAACAGATGAGACGGTGGTAAAGAGTTCAAGATATTGTTTGACCCTACGCAATTGTACTAGCGTAATCCGGGTTAGGACTTGGTTGAAATCAACCTTTCTGTGTTTTCATTATTTGTATATTCACCCCCGTCAGTATGTGAATCAAAAATGGTCTTAACTTAGAAAATAGCTGATAATATAATATGAAGAATATTGTAAACCTAATCTGTGTTAAAATCTGAAAAAATATAACAATGAATAAATAATTGTAATTCGAGGGCATTAGCCCTAGAATACTAACCATGTGTATATAGTACCCAGCGCAACTTTTCCTATTTTTAATTACAATATTCAGTACCTACTTTTCTTACCTAAATAATATGTTTTTCAGTTATTATTAATATTAACTCAAAGTTCAAAGTCCGAAGTGCCTTATGTTAAATATTTCAAATAAAGATTTATATTTAATATTATTTTTGAAATTTACTAGATCGTGTATGATATAAACTTTAATTGGAGTTTAGTTTTCTAGGGTTAAAACCATTCAAAATCAGTTGGAGAGGGTTTGCTTTGAAATATACGTATTCGTCGAATTATTTAAGAAATTACTTGCTGAAATCGTATAGCAACAGCATTTTATTTATAACATATTACCGTTTCGTTAAAAAAAATCGCGCACACGCTCATATTTCAAATGACATATATGTCATTTGAAATCAAGAAAATGCATACTTTTTGCAAAATGGGCTCCATATAAAGATAGAAGCTGTTAGTTTAGTATGGGGCTATACAGGTGTAGGTTCAATGTAAAATGCGATGTTTCGATGGTGTTGCATCTGCTTTCTACTAAATTGTTAGTGTTTCAATGTAACAAATATGTCATTCTGAATAGGACAAAGCGGGTAAAGAAGCGAATAGAATTTCAAATTTGCTAACATTTCCTTAAAATCCAAGAACGAAAGATTTTATCGTTGGACAATAAAAAATGAGCGGCATTCGAAAAATTAAGAATACTGTTGATTTCTTCATTGTTTTTGTTCTGCTGTAAATTAAATTTGATTTTCAATCTGTGCATAAATACTTTTCTACCTTAAACCTCAAAAGTCATCTTTACTATGTTTGGAGAAATATCAGTCCAAAGATGAGCTCTGGATTATTCATCAAATAATTGTTATATTGCTGTTTCTTATTTGCTACTTGAAATCAACTATTTCCATTTAACTTCATGTTTTTAATTTTTCTACTTATCTTCTTCGTCTATTTTCGCTGTTCTTTGAGGAAGTTGGTGATCATGGTTCTCCACAACAGCCATTCCTTTGTAGCTCTTAATATCCCCCCCAACCATTGCCTGTTCTTCAATTCATTTACAGAACTTTGATAGATAGGTTACACGCAAGTTTTCCTCTGTCCTACTTGCATTGAATATGCAAGTGTCAAATACTTCAAGCCGTCTTTCCCCATAACTGTGTTACAATTGTATATGAATGTGCATTTCTTTCCTTTCTATCACCTTTCAATTTTACTTTACTATTATTTTATTTTAGCTTTTGTTTTCTTCAAGTTCCTGTTTCCAAACATTTTTGTTCATGTTATCGTCTTTTGTTTTGGTTTCATATATTCTTAATTTAATTCACACTATAATTATTATCCCTTCAATGTCCAAAAACGGTAAAATATAAAACTATATAAATTATAATCAGTCATATGCATGACTACATTTAACAGTCGATTTTCCAGATTCTTCTTTGTCAATTCCCCTTCCCAAAATATTAATCTCATAATAACCATAATCTTTTTTCACTTGAGATTAGAAAACCACTCAGAATTCTCAATCTCCTGAAAACTTGATTAAAGCTGAAACGAAAGATGATTTTGAACGTTCTTATCTCACAAAACAAGAAAATAAGCCTTGATTTCTATTATTTACTCTGCAGGGAATGTGTTGTAATCGATATTAAATAAGCTATACATGTCTCATGTTATGCCAATAAAAGTATATTACTGAGACGAAGTTGGTATTGACCCACGCAAAAGTGGAGTCCAAATGAAGCCTTACAGCGAACAGCCTAAACTATAACAAGTTATTGTTTTAAAATACAAAAATAGGAAAGAAGGTGAGACAAGGCTTGATTTAATTTAATTATTTTATAATGACATGTGAAAAATGATGAAGAATGATAATTAACTTCGAGAAATTACAAGAGTGGGATCTTCCTAAGAAATAGAACCTGTATATTAACTAGGATTTAGTTTAGTATAAAGGGTTATGACGCTATATTCAGTCGGGGACTCTAAAATCAAGCAGGTGGGGAAATTTCAATATCTGGAAAATATCTTGATAGAGGATGGCAAGTGCGACGCTAAAAACCGAAGACGTATTGGGATGGCCAATGACACATTCCAAAAGCTAGGCAGAGTATTGCGAGACAGGAAGATATCTTTTGTGACAAAGAAAAGAGTATTGAGCTGCTAAGTGACATCTGACCTCCTTTACAGCAGCGAATGCTGGACGGTCTCCTCAAGGATGAAGAAGGGACTCGAGGCAAGGTATGGTTATACAGAAGGATACTAAGTATATCATGAAACGAGCCTGTTAGCAACGATGAGGTTTTAGAGAGGATGCAAACAAGGAGGAAGCATCAGGAAGAGGCAACTGACATTCCTAGGAGACGTAATGAGAAAAGAGTGCTTGGAGAATCTAATATTAATAGGTCGAATAGAGGGAAAGAGAGACAAGAGAAACCAACGTATGTCATACCTTGCGGGCTTAAGAAAGTGGATGACAGAACATCTCTCGGGGGGAAGAAGCAAAAGGACAAAACTTATTGTGAGCTATAAGGAATAGGAGGAAGTGGAAAGCTATCATCACTTACGCCTTGAAGAGACATGTAACCTAAAAATAACAAAAATACCTTCTACACTTATCAAGCCGGGCGGATTTGAAAAGTGATAACTTAATTTCTTAGCATAATATTAAATTATCTTTTAAATATCTTGTGATGAGGATGTTTATATAAATATTTATTTGTGCAGTTTCGTAGGCAGAATAATTTTGGACAATTGGCTTTTTTGAGAAATTCAGTCAATCGATAAATTGTCCAATTTGTTTGTCTAGTTTACATAAATATGTTTACCAGTTTTCTCATAGAAATAGCAGCAGTTAGAAGAATGGATAATCTGAAGTTTGTCACCGGCGAGAACTGCCTTATGAGAGTTTAATTAAAATTACAGCGTGATTGAAATGAAACTCCCTGTATGATGTAATCTTCTGTTTTGTAAACAATATAGTTAGACGCAAGAATTCGCTATACAAAATTGAATAAGTTAGTTTTCAATCAGGCTGAAAATGGTGTCAGTAAATGCATTAATGTATCTTTGTTGCAAAAGTGTAAGTACACAATTATTTTACTCAAAATTGACGGTAAATATATATTTACTAAGAATAGTTACAGGTATTATAAAGTTACTAGCACTAACAGTACAACACCTTCCCAACAAAATGACATATTTCATACATTGAAATACTAACAATTTAGTAGAAAGCAGATGCAACACCATAGAACCATCTCACTTTACATTAAACCTACACCTATGTAGCCCCATACTAAACTAACAGCTTCTATCTTTATATGGAGCCCATAGTGAATAAAGTTTGCATTTTATTGATTTTAAATGAAATCTTTGATATTTTACATCATAGATCAGGGAAGATATCGTTTTCCAAGACGATAATTCATATTTCTGCTTAGAGGAGGCACGGTGGCGTAACGGATAGCGGCTCGGATTGAGGAATCAGGCAACCAAGTTCGAATTCCAGTCGAATTACGTGCATATACCCTTGGTATGATTCCTCTTCTTCTCTCCCCAACAGAACTGACCGGGTTATTTAGCCTAGTCTACCGCAGAAAGAAAAGACTATCATCAGTCATGTATCGAATGATACATAATTGCCTTAGCGTGTATCATGCTTGTCACATAATTGACTGATAGAGACGAAGAAAAGGCTGCCATCATGGGAATATGGGGATGTATGATAAGTAACAGGTCTGTTGTCATTAAAAAAAATATATTTAAATTCCAAATAACACACGACGTGGCTTCCCTTTCAAATGTTCCCCTCCATTTTCCCATCTTTGCCAGCCAAGCTTCCATGCACTGTTGGAAGGAGTCATCGAGTAGCAATCTCTCGTTACGCTTTTCTTAATAACCTTGAAACCTACCCTCGTTCTTGGAGAAAAAAATAAATGTCACCCAGATAAATATCAGGTTAATAAAGATGTTATATCTGTACAACGATGTTTTTTTTTTGTCTCAGATAGGAACTGCCGGAGGCTTAGGGCGTTGTGAGCAGGTGCTTTGTCGTGGTGAGGCAGCCACCTTTGTCCTGTCTCAAAAGAATATACAAATAATGCAATGATTGCAGAAAGCTAAGATTACAGTTTTATACTCCCATGATATCATCTTAGATGATAACAGAACTCGTTTATCCCTATGTTGGCCAGAGCTCACACAGCTAACCCTTCACTTTTCAGACAGACGTCGTATGTTCATATTGTGATCCAATGAATTACAAAAGTTAATAAACACGGGACAACAGCGTATTGGATTAAAAGTTTCGCGAATTCGGTGGTCTAGTAGTTGTGAGTTCTTTCACGGAGTCGGGCTGTGTGTACATGAAATCAGTAGCGAGAGAGCGAACAATAACTGAGCAGTATTACGAATAAGAATTATAATAAGATATATATCTAGACGTTGAGAGTCTAGCCTCGAAGATTAAATAATATTTTCAACTAGGAATTACTTGTTGGTTACTCAGATCAAAATACACCTGATGGAGTCCGTAGGGTGTGACAAAGAAAAAACATGTGAAAAATTCCGTTGTCACACGAGAAAGGGATCGGAGAAGAAAGTAAATGATTTGGCAAATCAGAAAAGAAGCATATAATTCTTATTTATCTTCCAATGAAGAAATTTATAAACGGGCTTTTCACGGGTTTCCTCTACGACTAAGGAAGCTTAGTGGAGCAATGAATGACACTCACTATGCAGTAATCACTTATCTATCTATAAACGCTTTTTCTCCGATATTGAGCACCATTTCTCTCTAACGTAATTACTTATTAAAATTATATATATATATATATATATATACAAACACACACACGCGCGCGCATACGGACGCGTGCGCACACACACAAACACACATATATTCGACTCTCATTTATTATAGTGGTGAAGCTTTTGTGCGAAGGGGCGAATACAGTTACCTGGTGCACTACGTGCCACAAGGTCAGCAATTGACCCTCTTTTTGAATTCGGATTTCTCCTTCTCCTAGACCAGATGTCATCCAAGGCTGTAGAACCAAGTCTGTCAATGCCATTTATTCATAGCTGGAGAAAGAAGAGGATTCATATTTTTCGCATGGGAATTAACACGTAAGTGAAAGTAATGTATTTTTATTCGAACTCGGCCCTCCGTTTCCTCAATCGAAGCCGTTATCCATTACTCCACCGTGCCTTTAATATATAATCAATATATATATATATATATATATATATATATATATATATATATATATATATATATATATATATATATATATATATATATATATATATATATATATATATATGTTGATATAATCAATATATATATGAATATATAATCAATATATATGAATTTATATATTGATTATATCAATATATATATATATATATATATATATATATATTCCATTTTTTCACTATTCGGTCAGTTTTCTGACTTTTGAAGTGACAGGGTTTAATCGATTTCAATCTTACATTTGCAGTGGTGTGAAGTAATATTGATCTGTTCTAGGAGTCTTTGGTGAAATTTTTTTTGTCTTGAAAAATTCTGCGTTAACCGTGATTGCATAAAATTTTTATCACGTCCAGACACTATTGTCTCGACTGTCGATTAGTTGACCCACGATCATTGTCTTCGATGGACGTTACTCGAAGGAAGCGTACGGAAATTGTAACGCTGCACGAACAAACTAGGAAACCATACCGGTGAACAAATCAATGTTCTACAGATTGGCCAGGAAACTCTCCTGATTTAAATCCAATCGAGAATCTGTGATCAATCTTCAAGCAACGACTTCGTGGAATGGACATACAAAGTTTAACTCTTGCAATGGCTCATGTTTCATTAGAAAAATACGAAAAAAGTAAATTATAAGGGTTTTTTCTTTTGTGTATCTGTCTATATTTCTAAGATGCATTATTATATACACTATTTACATTATTGGTACTATTGTCCTCATCTTTGTCGCCATATTTATTACAACGTTTCGGCCGTTGTACGCTACGGCCTTCTTCAAGTAGTTGGAATCTGGAAATGAAACCTTTATTTCGATCCCTGGGGTAGACTGTTCTAGTGTCATGTGACATGTTTAATGGATGTCATTTATCAGCTATCTCCTGTTAATTCCCTTCTCCAAGTTCTCTAGTTCACATGGCAGAGTGTATAAAGGATCTAGTGACAAGAATAAAAGAGTGTGAGTTCAATACCCGTTTAAAGCAGTGGAGAAACGTTGTAATAAATATGGTGACAAAGATGAGGACAATAGTCCGAATAATGTAAATATTATTTTACGTTTAGTTTAAATTAATTTGCACACACACACACACACACACACACACACACACACACACACATATATATATATATATATATATATATATATATATATATATATATATATATATATTGCGCCCCACGCATAATAATCAAGGAGGTTGTAGTCTGGGGAGATATGTGGCCGGATGCATGAAGTGATGTTGCCCCAGAAATTGTCTGACAGTCATGCTTGGGTTGTCTTGTTTGTGTGTCATGGTGCAGAGTCATGTTGTCAAACACAGAGTCTTGGAGCAGCCACACTCTTGGCCCTTGTCTACATCCTCAATTCACTTGATGTAGGCCTCCGTGTTGAGTTTGTGACTCTCATCAACAAATTCGGATTTCTGTTCCTATCAAAACGATCAGGGTGGGTTTGCCGAGCTGACGTACCTTCATAATCACCATTAAACTCATCAATCTCTCTCCAAATTCTCTATCCAGTCCCCCGATACTCAATCAAACCTTCTGAAATTTTCGTATTAGAGCTTCCAGTGCGAATGCCAAGAAGCACAGCCTGACGTTTCCAAATTTGTAGCTAATTGCATCATAGTGCTCTTTTTCTCACAGACTGTGCCAAATGAACCTACTGTATTATGCAGACAAAATCAAGAAAAAAACGCGCATGCGCGTAATGAAATATAATGACAATCTACTCATCGCATCCTGTATATAGGATAACGAATATACATATATATATATATATATACATATATATATATTTTTTTTTCTATATCAAGAAATGTTATATTTCAAGTAATGGAAACAAAAACAACAACAAAAAAAAGATCAATGAAATCAGCTAGATTACATACCCAAATCACATATAAAAATCATCTTTAAGTTTAAAATTCCCAGTGTCTATCGTCCTTCCGCATATGTAATTGCATCAACTTAAAAATAAACTTAGTCATATGAAGTCCTAAAGGACGAATTTTTTTTCACATTTTCATATATATATATATATATATATATATATATATATATATATTACGAAATGGACAAAGTCCGACAATTTATTTATTAAAGACATTTTTTTTTTATGTCTAACGTTCTTTTTATAGATACAAGTATTTAAGTAAAGGCTCTGTTTATAATAAACAGTATTAAATAACATTTACCGGCCTGAATGTCCGAGAAATTTTCATAGATAATATTCGTCCTTTTCTATGAAAATTTCTCGGACATTCAGGCCGGTAAATGTTATTTAATACTGTTTATTATAAACAGAGCATTTACTTAAATACTTGTATCTATAAAAAGAACGTTAAACATAAAAAATGTCTTTAATAAATATATATATATATATATATATATATATATAATGTACACTTCACACTTAATAGGTTAGTTAGCGTAGAAGTTACTAGGTTTAGCTGGATAACTGAATCGGTAAACGAAAACTGAATAGAAGTTTAATTCGCATTAACATCATCAGAAATGGTACGGCTCAATTTCTTAGTCATTAAAATTTTGTCATTCAATAATAGAGAGTAATATAGTCTAAGTTATAGACCGGAGGGTTAAGAAATATTCAAGAACATTCGCTTTTATGTAGCTTTGTAAACATTTAACATACTAAAATTTTGGTATAATTTTCTTTTATTTCTTGTTGTATTTAATGTGTAAAATATTAAAAATATTATATATATATATATATATATATATCAGTAACCTAACTGTTGCTCTTCTGAAAAGAAAAGAAAAAAAGAAGTTTTTACGTAGCATTTAATGCGTCAAATTATTTATTCTCAAATCGGATGAAAGGAGAAAAAATGATGTAATAAAAATTATAGTTGCATAGTCATTTTAATCAGATAATTACCATTATTACTGTAGACATTTTGGGAATTAAGA
Organism: Acanthosepion lycidas; assembly: GCA_963932145.1. NCBI lineage: Eukaryota > Metazoa > Mollusca > Cephalopoda > Sepiida > Sepiidae > Acanthosepion > Acanthosepion lycidas. Next base: position 76,880,143 of record OZ010594.1, on the reverse strand, counting down.
GGAAACACTAATTAATATGGAATGTGTATTCATCTGTGTTAATTACCCGGCACAAAGAGAGATCATTTTTGTAAATCCTGTTCACCCCGCTCTGATGCTAAAGATAAATTTAACGGCTGACTTGCGGTTGTGTACCATAAGTCACTCAAGCATATTCTGATTCAAACTGGCAGGTTTCGTTGGTTATTCCATAAGTCGCATCCAGTTACCTATTGGAATAGCCTGAGGAATGGCTTTCAGTAACCGAGTTCTATACTCCTATTTAACTTAATGTGTTTTACCGTACGGTTTACTACAAGGTACACATCACTCTTATCTATCTATCTATCTATCTATCTATCTATCTATCTATCTATCTCTCTCTCTCTCTCTCTCTCTCTATATATATATATATATATATATATATATATATATATGTATGTATGTGTGTGCATATACATGTATATATATATATATATATATATATATATATATATATAATAATAATAATAATAATAATAATAAAAATGGATTCTCCCGTCGGTTTCGACGTATGAGGATTTGACAGCTTATTGATTCAGTTATGAAAGTTTAAGTTTAATCTTAAGTGTCATTTAAGACCCTCTAGTGATTTACAAAGGAGGCCACATATAGAGCAAGTGTGAGGATTGTGAGATTAGCTCACTGTTAGATTGGTTGTCCTTTTAGATCTTGCTCTCGCTTCTTGAAGATGATTCAGACAAGCAGATTGAAAATTGCTGAGTCCAATAAAACACGTTGATCTCCTTTCTACCCGCTCCAAAACTAAGCGCTCAAGGGTGTTATGTGGTATATTGACTGCTGACAAGTTCTTTTTCAGCTTGTCTTTGTATCTTAGCCATGGGCGTCTTACATTCCTGTAGCCCTGATCTAACTGGCTGTACATTAGGATCTTGGGTATCCTGTCATCAGACATTCTCAGGACATGACCAGTCCACGGTAACTGAGAATGTATGATAAAAGTCTCGATTCCTCCAATATTACACCTATTAAACAGGTCTACGTTAGATGTCCTATCTTGAAGCTTAAATCAACAGATTGCACGCACAGCTTTTATGAAAAACATCTAGCTGGCGTATATAGTACCTGTATGGAGTCCATGACGCTGAGTCATACAAAAGGCTGGCAAGTACAACAGCTCTGTAAACCCTGAATTTTCGTATCCAGTCGAATACCCCGCTCATTCCACAAGCGATGGCGAAGTTTGCCGAAAGCACTGGTAGCCTTAGCAATCCCATGCATGATTTCATCATCTAAAGTTCCACTGTAATTGATTTTGCTACCAAGATATGTGAAAGACTTTACACAGTTCAGGGGTTTGTCTTCTACTCTCAATGTTTTGTCTGGAAATTTGTAGACTGATGGTTTTTGTTTCCCACCACGCAGTTGCTTCGGAGTAGGACAAGGTTGGTACACAACTTCTGTTTTCTTTATACTAAGTGTAAGACCAATGCTTTACATGCAGCAGAGAAACGATTTAATATATATATATATATATATATATATATATATATATATATATATATATATATATATATATATATATAATTATTTATTTAAAAATAATTATAACATAAATATGTTATAATATCACTACAAAAATAGCTATTTTGTTTCAACACCCCCCGGTGTCTTATCAATTGATGATGTTGAATGTAAAATAAATGGTTTTAAAAGTTTCAAATTAATTAACAATCCTTCGCAAGGGGGAAACGTTGTTACAAAAGCTAGATTGACCAATCAAAATACAAGTATTGGAAAATTCAAAAAGCTTGACAACGAAGTCATGTTATAATAGCTATTCAGATCTTTAAAATATGGGTAATATTAAAAAAGAATTTATTCCAACCAATAATTACTAAATTATATGATAAAATTTAATATTAAAATTAAAAACTGCCAATTTAAAAATCAAAATTTAATCGCTATTAAATTTACAACCATAAAATTACTGAGGAGAAAAGAAGAAATTCATATGTTATTCAAGTTATTTCTTCATTGAAATTACGTTAGACACTAATCCGGTCCTCTGACACACACACTTGGGATTAAAATGTACACACACACACACACACACACACACATATACATATATATATATATATATATATATATATATATATATATATATATATATATATATATATATATATACTCCAAAAGTATTGGTACGGCAAGGCCAATTCCTTTGTTTTTACACTATTTATATTATTCGGACTATTGTCCTTATCTTTGTTGACATATTTATCAAAAATACAGAGAGACCCTTTGTTTTTGTTGTTCATTGAAGACATTTGGATTTAAGAATGAATACGAGACAGTAGTCCAGAATGGCAGGTCTTATTTCCTGGTATTCACATTTAGATCTTTTCAAAAACTTAGGACATAACCCCATTTGTTTGAACCCACCCATTTTTTCAAGTGTGCAAATCTGTTAGAAAGACGTGACTACTCTTCGTTTTAATCATGGGTTTCACCTGCAAAGATTGTATTTCGTGTTACTAAAATATAAACTATCATGAAGTAGAGAGAGCTGTCTATGGGAGGGAAGCAAGTCATTTGAAACTGTGAAAAAAAGGAAAAATCTATCAGAGCCATACTTCAAATATTGGGTATAGACAAAGCAATAATTTGGAATCTCCTGAGAAAAAGAAACTACCTGTTTATTGAGCAACAGACACAGAACAGGTCGGACAAGTAAAACAGCAGCAGTTGATGTCAGAAAGATTATTAGAACTGCCAGTAAAAACACCAAAACAACAGTCAGTCACATCACCTCTACAGTTCAAGGCTGAATGTTTCACAATTCACAATTCGAAAAGGACTTTGAGAGCAGAAATATAGAACCACAAGAATCAGAAGTTCAGATTTTTTGAATATTAAAACATGTTAAATATCGCTACATGATATCAACTATGCTTCCATAATACAAACGTGTCTCCTCGGGCGATGTTAAATTACTGGCCATTGAAAGATTTAATTTTAAATTAATTTGCAATGAATTGGAGGAATATATCATTTTGATTTAATATTGCTTTCGATCGAAGCTTCGGTTAGTATTGTTAATATCTTACATGGATGTACAGGTATTTCGTTAGTAATATTAACATCTTCCATTCATTTGTTAGTTTTATTAACTTATTTTATGGAGGCTCTTTATTTAACGGTGTCATATTAATTTGCCAAAATAGTATTGTATTTTTGATATGGTGTTTTTTTTTCAAACAGTTTAGTCATTACCAGTTTCTTAAAAGGGACTTTTATAAATACACAATTTTATTTAAAAACCTGAACGATTATATAACTAGTTAAAATTATGTTAAATTACCTCCCAAACGGTTACGCATTTACTTCTTAGGAACGTTAAACGTCAGATTTTGATACATCTTACGAAATAAGTTGACCACCTGTATCTGCCGATATAGAAATTTACATGCAGACAACTTCCTGTAATAACATATATTAATTTTTTTTCCGGTTACTTTGAATTTAGCGTAGAGTAGATTCGATTGGTTATTCACGACAATGCACACAAACCTACATTTTTAAAGTATTTCACTTTTGAAATTAAAATTATCTTTCACTCGTCAGTAGTTCAACATCGACCGAGGAGACAAATTCGTAGTGTTAAATACAATTGACATTATGTAGCGATATTAACATGTTTTAATATGCTAAATTAAATAAAATTATCTCCACTCTGTATTGAGCCCTCTTTTAAATTAAATATCACCCACAGAAGAATTATACTCCATTTTTCTCATTTTAGCTGGATATACATACAAACATATACACACAGACACACACACACACATACACACACACACATATATATATATATATATATATATATATATATCATGGTTTCGCTTCCTTGCGAACTAGCATTCAGGAAACGACTCGACTTCATTCAAAGGCTGTTAAATTTTTGGCAGACTGCACACAAGATTTCCTTTTCGAAGTGGTTATATATTCGTTATTAAGGGCTAGTTTGAGTGCCAATTTTACATGGTTGTGAGGGTGTTATCAATTGTATGATAGCCGCCGCGACATCCGTTAATATTTTCTGAGCAATTCAACAAGAAATCTTTTGAAGGAAATGATTGCATAATTACAACACCTCCACTATTATTGTTATCTCATTACAACAACTTCACATTTTGCATCGTCGAATATCAACTTCTTGATGATATGATAATTTTATCTTTATTTGTTGCTGGCGATGGTGAAAATTTTACAAATATCAGATAAAAAATCTTCGTTTGGGATTGTGTAGCGCAGTTCACTAGATCTGATAAAGAATCCTTTTCTCAGGGTTCATTCGATCGAAGCCAGTTTTGGTCATTGATCTAAGAAAGCTATTGCATACAGTTCATAGTTTAGACATTTCCGAACGTGTTAGTTATTATGCCTGATATCCATATTAGAGTCTAGATCTGAAGAAGGTATTTAAGAACATGGCTCATGTAACCAAATATAACCTGAGTTATTTTAAATAATGTTTTATTAAATAATGTTTATTAAGTTTACAACTTCAAATTCCAATCTCCTTCAAAGTACATTCCTCTCGGCTTAATGTACTTATCCGAACGTTTTTACAATGCTGGAAACATTATTGAAACTCTTCATTGTGGAATTTTTCCATGACTTCTAGCGTTATTCTTGTCTCCCATTGTCTATGTCAGCAAAACGTTACCCTCTCAGGTCATGTTTCATACTTACGTTAATCAATATCAGTGAAAAAATAATCATTGTACTATCTTCAGTTCATGCTTTGCTGACAGACGAGAATATGACATCACTCGGACTCATCCATACAATCACAAGCATACATAAACACATTTGCCTCTTCTTGATACATACTGCAAAATCATGTATATGCATAAGTTTGTGTATGCGTTTGTGTATTACATGATAATATTAATTGAGACTTCTTTGTGGATTATTTGCAGTGTATTTAATAAAAGAAGTCGATATCTTCGCGAAGCGGGCATCTCACCTGCTGGCAAATGTCTTTCGATGTAAACAGAAAAGTTACAAATATAAAGCAAAAAAGAGGAGCTGAAGACGTGTGGTCTTTTGGCTGAAAAACCACTTCCATAGTGAATACCAGGTTGGCAGACAATCTAGAGGGGAAAGGGTGTTATCAATTGTCCGATAGTCAACTAATCATGCATGATTCATTTAAAACGATTTAACAAAAGGCTGGTTAGAAGATACACGGAAATTCAAAACCTATTCTCAAATGAATCTTTTGTACCGATTATGTTCACTATTCGATTTCCCCCCAAATATTCTTCTCGGCTGATTTTCGATAGGTTTATTTCCTTCTTGTTTGTTGTTAGTTTTCCATATTTCCATGTTAGTCCTCTAATTATTCTCGCTCATCTATATATATATATATTTATATGGTGTTTACCATCATAAGTAAATGAGTGTTGTATCTGTTCTCATGAAAGTGTTATGTTATGACGTATTAATATTATATTTCGATTGAAAATGGCTGATAAGTAAATTGATTTTTTAAGTAATGATCTTAAACCAAAAGTTATATTACTACTACTACTACTACTACTACTACTACTACTACTACTACTACTAATACTACCATTATTATTATTATTATTATTTTTATTTTCTTTGCTTTCTGGCGTTTACACATTTCTTTCCTGGTCCCACCCAGGGACTTAAGGTTAGAAATGGCATCATGACACTTTTCACTGAAAAAAAAAAAATAAAAAAAATTAAAAAAAAAATAAAATAAAATTAAAATTACATAGATAGAGCCCTTCGTAAAGTGTGGGCTGTACTTTTCAGAACAATTTTTTGTATCTCCTTGAGGCATGGGCTTCCAGGAATCCCTGCAATTAGTCTACTGCATTCTTTTCCAACCAGTCCTAGAGCTCCAACTACAACAGGGATTGTTGATGTTCCCATATGCCACATTTTCGAGATTTCTATTTCAAGGTTCTTGTATTTTGACAGCTTTTTGAATATCTTCAAAGATACATTACAGTCAGCAGGGACTGCCATATCAATAAGGAGGCACCGTTTTTGTTTGTGGTCTTTAATAACAATATCTGGGCGGTTGGCCTTGATTGTTCTGTCAGTGTGAATTGTGTAGTCCCATAGAATTGTAACAGGTCCTATCTCCGTAACCGGGTCTGGGTGGTGTTGGTACCAGTTTCTTTCAGTTTCCTTCCCGTAGAAGTTGCAGATTTTCCAGTGCAGATATTGGCAGTTAGACCATACCCTAAAGAAATACGAAAAATTGTACTCAAAAGTTGAAGTCACACCCTAGGAAGGGCTTTATCTATGTAAAATATGTACGATCTTACAAAAATCCTCAATGATGTCATTTCTGAACTAAGGTCTCTGGTTGGGATTTATAACAGAAATCAAAGGAAATATTGAAAAGAATTATTCCTTAAATTCGTGATCATTGGATATAGCAAGAGAATATAAAGGAATTAGTTACCTTATTTCAGAGATGGTCCGAGTAGGAGAGTCTTCTCAGTTTCTTGTGCCTTGATGGTGCCGGTAATTTTTTTTTTTTTTTGTATATTTTCTCATCCATTTCTTGAACAGATAGTGAACATCTGTTATTCTTCCTTATTATTCTTATGTCTGCTAATACTTCTGTCTTTATACCACACATACTTATGATTTCCTTTTGTAGATATTATATTTTCAGATTTTCTTTTTGCTACAGACAGACATGTCAATCAGCAGACTAGTACTCTCCGTTTTTTCTTCCACAAATATATATGTTGGCTTTATTCTTTATCAGTGTGTTTAGCATGTCGCGCAGAATAGTAACTTCAACGTTTTCTTTTACGATTGATGGCTATTATTATTATTGCTATTACATAATTTCCTTTGATTTTTGGTGTATACTTATTTCTTTCCGGGTCTCAACCAGAAATCTAATGTCGGAAATGGCATCATAACATTTTCTATTGAGTATTTTTAATAAAACTAGACAAATCCAAAACGCCCACCCCACAAAACTAAGAACACAGATTTTATATACTTAATGCTCTTCGTAATGTATGAGATGTACTCGTGAGTAAAAATTTTGTATTTTTTAAGGCTTGGGATACCAGGGATCTTTTGACTGAGTCTATCGGAGCATTCCCTAAACAAACCGAGGGCTCCAACTACAAATGTTATTGTTGATGTATTTGAGATTTCGATATAAAGATCCTTATAATTTGATAATTTTTTTAAAGATCTTCAAATATACATTACAATATTATTATCATTTGTGTATGCTTTTTCCTACATTGTATCCAGCAGAGCCTGGTCCAAACGATGGTCCTTAGACCGTATACAAGAATTGTGTTTTAATTTATAGCAATTTTATTAGTATGTCGGATGTTCTTAGCAGAGCGATCTTCTGGGTAACTTGTATGTCGATGTTACCTGGGACGCGATTAAAAAGACTTCTTCATTACTTCTCTCACGAGGCCCAGAACACCGATTATTATTGGTACAGTCTCAGTCTTCATTCTGCATATCCTGTTCATCTCGATCTCCGACTCATTGTATTTGAATGAATTCTCAATAGTTTTCATGTAGTTCTTTTTTGTGTGATGATGCTTCTATGTCAATAAGAGAATAGTTCCTGAATTTACTCTCGTTTATGATAATATCAAGTCTTTTGGTTTTTATTTGCTTTTCATTTTGAATTGCTATGTCCCAGATGATAATTACATCATTATTTTGAGCAAATCCGTCAGGTTGGTGCTCGCATTATCTTTCACTGGTTTCGACTTTGTGCTTCTTGCATATCTTCGAGGGGACATATGCCCCTACTTTGTGTATGTGTTTGTGCGTGTATATATATATGTATATATATATATATATATATATATATATATATATATATATATATATATATATATATATGGGGAAAAGAGAGAGAGAGAGAGAACTATAAATGGAATATAGATTAACGTTAAAATGAAAATTGGATGATAAGCTAAACAGCAAAACAAAAAATGTTTTGATAAGGATATGAGTCAATTCTTTTGGTTTTAATAAATATTAATAAAACAGTAAGAAATATATGATATAACATTAAATATCAGTTATAATATGATAAATAATTATTTTTTTATTTCGATTATATTATGATGGATATTGATATAGTTATATATTATAAAAAAATGATTTCTGCATTCAAATAGAATTGTAATTACTTTTTCCAAGCTTAAAATTTCATGTGAGGTTACTGTGAAAAGCGCAAATTATAATTTCTATCAAGTGTTCATTTTTGGCTAGTTCCGGACATCTTGACATATTATGGTCGACAGTTTCATCATATTTTCTGCAGATCCTGCATTTCGAGTTAGTTCCATACTTGATGATATGATAGTGATAGTGTTGCGATGATTTGGTCCTGAGTAGAAATAATTAGGCTTTCTGTCTCAGCTTCCAATCCTATCCTCTTAAGTCACTGATATGTTTTTTTCTGTTTATCCATATCTGATTCATACTTTCTTTTTAGCTATTTGCCATGCAATGCATTGTCCTCCCAGTTTTTTTTTTTTTTTTTTTTTTTTTTTTTAGTTTGATCAAGTTTTGCTTTCTTTTTTACTCGTTTGGTGTATATAGTATTCGCTTCATTTTTTCTTGGTAAGATTTCAGATATATTAAGCTTTTTCTTGAAGAGTGCAGCTTGTTTGCTGATCGAGTGGATTTGGCGTTTTACACTTTGTCGGAGAGGCTCATTGGTGTTTGTGAGATATGCTTTCAATCTAATTGTTTTAGTTTATTATTATTATTATTATTATTATTATTATTATTATATGTTCTTGGATTTCTGGCGTTTACACATTTCTTTCCGGGTCCCACCCAGGGACCTAAGGTTAGAAATGGCATCATGACACTTTCCACTGACAAAAAAAAAAAAAAAAAAATTACATAGATAAAGCCCTTCATAAAGCGCCGTCAGAACAATTTTTTGTATCTCCTTGAGGCATGGGCTTCCAGGAATCCCTGCAATTAGTCTACTGCAATCTTTTCCAACTAGTCCTAGGGCTCCAACTACAACAGGGATTGTTGATGTTCCCATATGCCACATTTTCGAGATTTCTATTTCAAAGTTCTTGTATTTTGACAGCTTTTTGAATATCTCCAAAGATACATTGCAGTCAGCAGGGACTGCCATATCAATAAGGAGGCACCTTTTTTGTGGTATTTAATAACAATATCTGGGCGGTTGGCCTTGATTGTTCTGTCAGTGTGTATTGTGTAATCCCATATTATTATTATTATTATTATTATTATTATTATTATTATTATTATTATTATTTATATTGTTATATTTTCCATTGATTCCTGCTGTATAATCATTTCCTTCCGGGTCTCAACCAGGGACTTATTTTCAGAAATGTCATAATAATATTTTCTACTGCAAGTTAGTATACAAACATAAATCAACCTATAAACACACATTTTGCACAGATAAAATCAACGTTAGGGTGTGAGTTGGGCTTGTGATAAAATTATTTTATTTTCCAGAGAGATCACTACAGTGAGCCAATCAGAAGTTTTCAAGGTCGAAACGACATTTGCGATTAGTGATGTCTTCATGTGGTTTCAGATTTCGACTTTGAAATTTCTTTTTTTTTTTAAAGACTATCAAACCTACATTATTCTCTGGAGGAATAGTCAGTTCAATAAGAAAACCATTCTGTTTTGTTTTTTGTTTTTTTTATTTTATTTTTTTGTGGTCTTTGATCATTATATCTGAGCGATTATCCTTGCTTCTTCAGCCTGTGTGTATTATAAAATCTCATAAAATTGTTGCAGGTCCTATGTCTGTAACCTGGTCTGTTTCATTTCCAAAAAAAGCTTCCAGTGCAGATATTGTTCCATGCTGTCATCCCGAGATTCAAATTCAGTGGATACTAATCCCGTGCGATCTAACAAAAGATGATTTTTTTCTTATTATTCATCACAGAATCTGCATTTGAGTTCCGCAAGATTTTTCAGTGTGCTTCAATGATAGTTTCTAGTAGGTAAGCCAAGAATGAACTTTTTTAATCCTGCACTATACAATCAATGTTTCATATGTGCTTTATCTACATTACCTTGTTTGTCAGCGGTCAACATTTGATCAGAAAGAGTTTTATATTGGTATTATTTCTGATTTTGGTACATTGCTTTTGCCTTCTGGTTTAGGTTCTTTTGCGGGCATTATGGCTTACTTGCTTTTCTTCATCCATTTGAAATTCCATTTTGAATTTCTTGGCTTCTTTTATTATGGATTCTTATTTTATTTTATCTGATTATCATTATTATTATCATTATTATTATCATTATTATTATCATTATTATTATCATTATCCATATGAATCTGTTCAGTACCTTACCAGCTCATTAACCAATACGTTAAGAAAAATGTGTAAATATAGGCATTTTTTAGTGCCTGTTATATTTTTGAGATGAGATATTATGTATACTATTTACATTATTCAGACTATTGTCCTCATCTTTGTCGCCATATTTTTGCAATTGAAGAAGGGCAGAGCGTACAACGGCCGAAACGCTGCAATAAATATGGCGACAAAATGACGACAATAGTCCGAATAATGTAAATAGTATGCATTTTTTAAGAAATTCTGTGGGTAACAAATTGAAGGTACGTATTTCCTGTATTTTGACAATAATATATTGAGTTGGGGAGTAGATTCCGACAATATGTATTTTTTTCTTGTAAACAGTGGCTGTTAAGAATCACTGTAATTCTTTGTTCATAGAAAAGACTCCAGTTACCAAAAGTGTAGCAACAATTATAATGTGGCATAGTAGTTAAATTTTAAGAACCTCATATTTGTTTATTTTGTTATAATCTTTAAGAGATATTGTTTCCAATATCTATGAATATTTTATTATGTTTTATATTAATGATAACACAATCCAAGGCTTAAGATTCCCTCAAGGTAGAACGTACTGTGTTATGTTGTATGAGAAGAAGGCAAGAGCTGAATTTAAAGTGGTTATGCAGGAAAGATAATGGTTACTCCTCGACTTGATTGTCAAGAATGTAGCGGTTGGAAAACATTATGCCGGCAGCACTCGAAGAAGAACTATCCAAAAGAAATGGCTTCTTACTAACGGAATAAAGAAATACGGATAGAGTAGCAAGAAGCTATTGGCATTTTATCTATTTGAAAGGTGTTGTAGGCTGGGAAATAATTCATCATTCCCAGACGATTTAAATCTCCAGCAAGACAGGAAAATCGGAACTGGGTAGCTCCAGGCTAGACAGGGTAGCACTACTCGATTTTCTTGACTGATCTGGCTCTTGTAAAAATACAGTCTAATTTCTATATTTGGTTTACTAACTTTTATATGTTTATCAGTAAAAAGTCCTAAAGAATTGTGATTTCATGGCCTTCTTTGATTCGTTCAGAGGGATGTTCATAGAATTATTCAGCATGTGGCGCAATATTGGCATATCTTCTACTGAATATACAGGCTAATTTTATCAAGTTGATCTTCAGATATGTTCTGACCTAGGTCTGGGCAATTATACACGCAGTTCTCAATAATTTCAACAGATTGTTAACATAATCAAAATATTGTGTCTGTGCAATATTTATCATGTTTTCTTTGTGTTATGGTCCGGTTCCTTGTACCACGGCTATAGTCCAAGGTAGAATCAATAAAGAAGAACTCGAACTCAGGTTTGCAATAACACAGATATATTACAAATAGGAATATATACAGAGAAGTAGAAGTGTTAGTGTGAACAATCAGTTTTAGTAGAGAGAACGGTGTAGTCTCGACCAGTATCACCATTCCAATGTCTTGCAGTAATTGTCTGAACGCGACTCTGTTTCGGACTGCCTCTGATTCGACTCTTCATTACACTCTTGACTCGACTTGAACTACTGACTCCCTGCCTACTCCTGAAGCGCCGTATTTATTAAGTATAGAATAGTCCAATATTATTATCCCATAACACCCGCCATCTGAATTTTTTTTTTTGTAGAAGGTTTTTTTATATCTTTTTTTTTCTTTGGATCTCTTTCCAAAGGTTCAGTGAATTTTCTTTTTCTGGCATCGTTTGTGGTCTTTTTTTATCTCGAATGTGTCGAAAATCGTGTCCAATACCACTTCCTGGGGTGGACCGTTAGCATCCTGTAACAGTCTCTTCCTTTTTTGGTTTACGTGTCTTCTGTGTGAGAATTTTTTTCTTTGTACTATGTACATTATATAGCCAATTCTTTCCTCAATTATGCCTTGCTCCCAGTAAGAGGTATTATTTTTATATGCCTTACAAAAACTTTTTCTCCTGGGAGGAATTTTCTTTTTGGTGCGTAGGACTGTGTTACTTGTTTTGTTTTACTTGGTAGTAATTTATCGAACGCTGATCTGATTTTCCTAGTAAATATGATATCTGCTGGTGATAATGTTGATGGTGTAGAATTATTTGGCGTTATCCTATATACCTGTAGGAATTGCTGTAATGCTTTCTCCGTAGGCACATCGTACAATTTTCGTAACGCTCTTTTGAGAATATCCACGAATCTCTCCGCTTGTCCACTTGATCTTGAGTGATAAAACGGGGATTTTATATGTTTTACTTGATAGATTTCGCAAGACTCTTGGAAGTCTGCTGACGTGAATTGCGTTCCATTATCTGTTACTAAGCAATCCACTACACCAAACCGAGCGAATAGCTCGTGGAGGAAATTTATGCTCGTTTCCGTAGTAGGATTCTTGCACCGAAACACCTCCGGCTTTTTACTGTAGCTATCAACTATGATTAAATAGTACAACCCGTCCATTGGTCCTGCATAATCTGCGTGTATTCTTGACCATAGACAATCAGTCTCGGGCCAAGGCTTATGTATGTTTGGCGGTGGTTTGGCTGCTAAATTACAACCCTTGCACATTTCTACCGTCTGAGTAATATCCTGGTCCATATTCTTCCAATATACATAGCTTTGCATTAGCGACTTCATTCTATTTTTACACGGGTGTTCTCTGTGGAAATCTTTCAGTATCCGTTTTTGTAAAGTTTTGGGGATTACAACCCTTTCGTTGTAAAGAAGCCCATTATCTCATAGAGAAAAGCTGTCCGAAATTTGCTCATATTTTTCTGCTGTTTTTACTTTTGTTTCATTAATAAATACGTCATTTTTCGCTTTTTTATGTCTTGCAATGTGACTGGGAGGTTTCTGACTGTACAACATAGTACTGTTATTATGTCTTCTTCATTTCTTCGGGCTGAGAGTAACTTATCTTCCTGTGGCTCTGTCTTTGTTGGTATAAGTCTCGACAGCGCTCCGCGTGCCCGATTCTTTTCGTTGGTAAATATTCCAATCTATAATTGTAGTGCAGAAGAATCGACCCCCATCTAAATAGCCTATTCGCAGTGTAAACTGGTAGACTTTTCTTTGAACAATTTTTTTTATGAACGGTTTGTGATCCATCTGCAGAATAAAATGTTATACATAGACGTACCTATGGAATCTTGTTACTGCGAAAATGATTGCTAGAGCTTCCTTCTCTATTTGTGAATATTTTTTCTCCGCTTGTAATAGGGTTCGAGAAGCATGTGCGATAGGTTTTATTGTCCCATCTGGCATTTTATGTAATATACAAGCTCCGACACCGTAAGCGCTCGCGTCACTTGCTACAATAATTTCCAGTTTTGGTTAATAGTGTGCCAAAAATAAATCCGATGTTAATGTCTTGATTATTTTTTCAAATGTTTCCTGACGTTGATCTGTCCACTGCCAAACTTTTTCTTTCTTTAGCAGTTCGTTCAATGGTGTGCGAAGTTTATGCATTTGAGGTAGGAATTCCTGGTAGTAATTCACTAATCAAAGAAAACTTTGTAGTTCTGTTATGTTCTAAGGAACTGGAATCTTTTTTTTATATTGCTGTAGACCTTTCAGGGTCTGGTCGTCTACCTTCTTGATCTATGATATGGCCAAGTTATTTAATTTCATTCATGAAAAAATCACACTTATTTTCTTTTACTTTGACTCCAGAGGTTTGAATTCTCTTAAAAACATCTTGTACATGTTGCCAGTGTTTTTCAACGCTTTCGCTATTAATAAATATCTAGGAATTGAAATAATACTTCTTCCTTTTAAATTTAAATTTTAGGTTTGTGGATAACTTTCTTTGGGAGTTAAAATTGACCTATACTACTTTCTGGTCATCCAGGTATGCAATTGTTTAGTCTAGTCCGGCAAGCATCGTATCCATTGTCTGTTGGAATATAGCCGGCGCGAGCTTAATTCCAAATGGTAGTCTTTGGTATCTGTATAATCCCTCGTTTTTATTTATGCATAGAAGTTTTGAACTTTCTTCATCGACTGGGATTTGCACGTACGCTTCACTTAAATCAATTTTTGAAAAATATTTTCCGCCATTTAATTTAGTGAATACTTCTTCAGGACTAGTTATCGGATAGTGGTAGTCCTTTATGGCTGCGTTCAAACCTGTAGTAAACTCAGCACAAACTCGAATTTCTCCTGATTTCTTTTTGACGTAGACAGTCGATGCGGCCCATTTGCTGTATTCTACTTTTTTCAATATGCACGTATTTTCGAGTCTAGTTAATTCCTGGTCATTTTTTCTATTGAGGCAAACGGTACTTTCCTTTTTTTCTTGAAAACAGATCGAAAGTTTTTCTTTTATATAAATATTAGCCGCCATTTTCTTACATCTTCCGAGACCTGCTGAAAATACTTTGGGGAAACTCGTTTTTACTTTTACTTTTAATTTGTCTGCCTCGGTTGATAAGCTTTTTACATTTTGGCAGTACGTACTAATAGGTAAATCCCACAATTCGAATTTTTGCATCAAGTCTGTCATTGCACGTAACAATAATTCTTGCAATTCCAGATGTTTCTGTTCATACTTTTGTTGCTGTTCAAATTGGATTTTGATAAGTTCCGCAATAGTTGACTTAAAATCTTCCATGTTAACGTATTTGTTTTTGTGTAACCTGATATTCTGCAGCCTGTGAACGGCACATGGTATGCGCGATGGATAGCAAAAAAAATGTTTAAGTCTTCCGCGTAGAGAGTTGGTTTCGCCGCCACTTGATATACTGTGGCGAGCGAATTTTTTTTCTTCCACCGAATGAATTCGAATCTTCGTCGCCACTTGTCGTATTCCAAGGTCCTTGTACCACGGTGATGGTCCAGTGTAGAACCAATAAAAAAGAAATCGAACACAGGTTTGGAATAACACATATATATTAGAAACTGGAATATATACAGAGAAATAGAAGTGTTAGTATGAACAATCAGTTTTAGTAGAGAGAACGGTGTAGTCTCGACCAGTATCACCATTCCAATGTCTTGAAGTAATTGTCTGAAGGCGACTCTGTTTCGGACTGCCTCTGATTCGACTCTTGACTCGACTTGAACTACTGACTCGCTGCCTACTCCTGAGGCCCCGTATTTATTAAGTATGGAATAGTCCATTATTATTATGGGTAAGATCCCATAACACTTTGTCAATACAAGGGAATAGATTTTGGACTTGTGCAGATTTATAAACGCCTCCTTCTTAGGATTGTAAGATGCTGCTTTTTGTGCTTTTCTATATCGATATCCTCATTATAATAATAATAATAATAATTATTATTATTATTATTATATTTTCTTTGATTTCTGGTGTATACTTATTTCTTTCTGGGTCCCAACCAGAGACCTAAGGTCCGAAATATCATCATGACACTTTCCAATGATCTTTTAGGAAAAAAACAAACAAACAAAGATTACACACATGTTACATAGATAAAACTTTTCGTAAGGTGGGAGGTGTACTTTTGAGTACATTTTTTTTGTATTTAATTAAGGCTTGTTTTACCAGTCAGCTATTTAATGAGTCTATCGTAACCTTGTCCAATTTAACTGAGGACTCCAACTACAACTGGAATTATTATTATTATTATTATTATTATTATTATTATTGCATGTATTTTTATGCTAACACCGAATGTTTGGCGTTTATCGATGTCAAATGAATGATACCAAACCCAATCTCAAGAGACTTTCTCATAATCTTCGCAAACACCAGAAGAATTTTGCTTGAAATTCTAAATTATTCAATCACGATTTTAGTGCTTTTGGAACGGTTACAATGCGCCAACGATTACTGTCTCAACTCAAAACTTTCATACGCTTCAATTTAACCAGTTGTCTGGTGAGTTACGATAAGTTTGGCTTCTTTCTTCTTCATTCCGTCGTTCGTTAGTTACAGTTATGTGTGTTTCATGACAGGTACTTTATTATATGATTTCGTCTCAGACCCTGGGTTTTCGCTTCGATGGAGATACCAATGTGGATCACAAAAAAATTCCAACGGTATCATATTCTTTCTTTTTTGGAGGGGAAAAAGTATTGTTTGTCGTGATAAGCTTCACTAACGGTCAGTGTATAACACCACCTATTCTTTCCTGACTATTTTATAGACCTTTTGTGGTTTTAAGTCTTATGACGTATCTCTAATTACGCCAGAACATTATGTTTGCTCGTTCTGTGAATTTTCTAATTGTTATTAACATAATAGGTCACTGATACATCTAGTTGATTAATGAAAATAAATACCATTTCACTATTTATATTATTCGGACTATTGTCCTCATCTTAGTCGCTATATTTATCACAAAGTTTCGGTCGTTGTACGCTACAGCGTTCTTCAGGTGGTTGGAATGTGGAACAGAACCTTTTATTTCGCTCACTGGGGTAGACTGTTCAAGTACTACGTGCCATGTCTAATGGACGTCAGTTATTAGTGATCTCCTGTTAATTCACCTCTCCAAGTTCTCCACTGCCTTAACCAGAACTCACAACTCATGGCACAGTGGATAAAGGCGTTGGTTAGATCCTGTGAGAGGACACAAAGTGTTTTGAGTTCAATAACTGGTTAAGTCAGGGGAGAACTTGGAGAGGTGAATTAACAGGAGATTGATAACTGACATCCATTAGACATAGCCATAACTTTTTCTTTCTTTAGCAGTTCGTTCAATGGTGCGCGAAGTTTATGCATTTTAGGTATGAATTCCTGGTAGTAATTCACTAATCCAAGAAAACTTTGTAGTTTTGTTATGTTCTTAGGAACTGGAATCTTTTTTTTATTGCTGTAGACCTTTCAGAGTCAGGACGTCTACCTTCTTGGTCTATTATATGGCCAAGGTATTTAATTTCCTTCATCACACTTATTTTCTTTCACTTTGAATCCTTTGCTTTGAATTTTCTTAAACACTTCTTGTGCCTGTTGCCAGTATTGTTCAGCGCTCTCGCTATTAATCAATATGTCCTCCAGATATGCTATAGTGTATTCTAGTCCTGCCAGCATCGTATCCATTGTCTGCTGGAAAATAGCCGACGCTATTTTAATTCCAAATGATAGTCTTTGGCATCTGTAGAATCCCTTGTGTGTGTGTTATGCATAGTAGTTTTGAACTTTCTTCATCGACTGGAATTTGCAGGTACGCCTCACTTAAATTAATTTTTGAAAAATATTTTCCGCCATTTAATTTAGTGAATACTTCTTCAGGACTAGGTAGTGGATAGTGGTAGTCCTTTATTTTTGCGTTCAAACCTGTAGAAAAATCAGCACAAACTCGAATTTCTCCTGATTTCTTTTTGAGGTAGACTGTTGTTGCGGCCCATTTGCTGTACTTTACTCTTTTCAATATGCCCGTATTTTCGAGTCTAGATAATTCTTGGTCAATCTTTTCTATTGACGCAAACGGTACACCCCTTTTTTTCTTGAAAATAGGTTGAACGTTATGGTTTATTTTGATATTAGCTGCCATTTTCTTGCATCTCCCGAGACCTGTCGAAAATACTTCGGGGAAACTCGTTTTTAGTTTTCTTTTTAATTTGTCTGCCTCGCTTGATAAACATTTTACATT
>OZ010594.1:76787217-76857217 GCA_963932145.1 Acanthosepion lycidas | reverse complement strand
TGATTTGTTTAAACTAAAACCCTTTCATAAAATCCGGGTTGTGAGATTTCAAGACTTTGGACGGCAGTTTCAGAAAATTTCTGTGAATAGTGAAGATTACGCGTCGATAGTGTATATATATAGATGTATATATATATATGAAATGTGACTTTAAGCAAAATCCTTATCGTATTAAATAGCTCGAAATGTTTTCATGTATGCTCAGATTCTTACCTAAATCTGAACAACTTGAGTAGGATTACTCTTGAAGACATGTTTCAAATGTTATGGTCGAGAGACTCAACGAACTTTATATATATATATATATATATATATATATATATATATATATACACGTTAGGTAAGAACAAATGGAGTATAATTCCACTGTCTGTGATATTTGATTTAAAAGGAGACTCAATACATAGTAGAGCTAAATGTTATTTATTATCGGAGATTAAAACTAAAACATGCTAAAAATCGCTACACGATAGCAACCGTATTTCAAAACAAAACTGTGTCACATCGGGCGATGGTTAAATATTGGTTAATTATTGGTGAGTGAGCGATTAATTTCAGAAACAGAATACTTCGTTTTATTTTGATAGAGAAAGAGAATTAAAAAAATGAATTAAAATGAGTCTTGCGGGTTTACGGTGATTAACCAATCAAATATGAAACATACAATAAAATTTAAACCAATTGAAAAAATATATAGATGTCATAACATGACGGATATATATATATATATTTGTATACAGAGAATCCTAGCAATTTTCCTTTGCGATTGATAAAAATGATTACATTATTTTGTAAAATATAAAGACGTATGACGTTCAACTTTCATAGAAAGTTAAGAGGAAATTAGTAGTGGAATAATTTAGCATAATTTTAACGAGCTATATGCGCGGTCATCTTCTTACATAGAATTTTGTAAGTGATAATCAAAAAGTTACTTTAAGAAACTGGCAAAAAAAAAAATCATAAACTCAAAACTACTTTGGTAAATTATTAGGTTGGTGCAAAAATAATGTCGTTTTCTCACCTAGTAACATATGCATAATAATATGCAACCGTTAAGTACAGACCGTTCATATAAGATGTTAATCATACGCACTAATCAATATATTAGGTTGGTGCAAATATAATGACGTAATAATGTCGTCTTTTGACGTTAAAAAATACGTCAAAAAACGACATTAGTACGTCATTATTTTGCACCAACCTAATAAGGTGTTAATATTACTAATTAGAAATCTATACATCCACATAATATGTTCCTAATACAAACTAGACATCTACACATAGCTATATTAAATCTAAATGAATTGTACAGAATAGAATAGTAAACCATATAAAGTGGACGGCAGTTGATCTACCAATAATTACTGTAAGTAATAGAATTATCAAATTTGAAATTTAAACACATTTTAAGTTAAAATATAAATTATGCCTACAATATACAGTTAGTTAACTTATTTTGTCTAATAAGGAGTTTTTATCAATACATTTGATAATATCTATTTTATCATGTAAGCATAAAAACAGAGTTTCATTTAAAGATCTACTCGTTCTAGCATTTTTATACTTTTCATTTTACCGTAGGGATAGTATTAACTTCTTTTAAATTCCGAGAAATTATTTAAAAAGTGATGTACAGTTTATGTAAATAATATTAGTGAAGTATAAGACATGTTGGTACCATCTAGTCTTAAAGGAATTCTTAGTACTCTCACAATATAAAATCTTTCAACAGTCGGATTTTCTTTTGTAGAAATAGACCTTAGAAAAACAAGAGAGTTGGGCATATATTGCAATGGGCATTCGTTAGAATTCCTGCAATTAAACTGTGTAATACAGTTAACCGTATTTATCTTTGAATTTTCTTTATCATCTACGTTTCTAAGTTGGTTTAACATTTTATTATTGTGTTTCTTTATAATCTTCTCAAGATTATCACTGCAGCTGTAACTTAGTTTTAATGTGTTTCTGTTAAATATTTTACTGAGATGATTATTTCTAAGGAAATATTTATCACTTATTTGAAAGAAAACTCTGGCTTATTTTAGGTTAAATTAGGGTGTAGGCGAAATGATTTTACTATTCCTATTTCTTTTCGTTAGATCACTATTATCATGTTTTCTATAATTGATTTCTTCATACCTGTAAACACTATTTACAGCAGTTATCATTAACGCTGCTTTATTTATTAAACAGATTATTCTTAGATGCGTTGATGTCAATCCTACATTCTAGATGGAGGGTGGCTTGATATATGGTGAATATATATTGGGTTAGAATTGGCTTTCATATAAGTTTGGAATACATCATTAACAGGTTCCAACGTAATATGAAGGAAATTATTCATTAGTATTTATCTTTACCTAAAGAGTTACGATTTTTAATTCTCTATGGTTATTTTCCTTATATGTCACCCTTAATTTTAGTAGAATCTTTTACTTCCACAAAACCGTCATCTCTGTATAATCCTATATTAACAACATTAACATCATCATAAGCGTTAAGATTATATAGGATAAATAAATCCACCAGGTCAGAAGACATGCATAGTCTAATGATCCCATAGAAATATCAAAATGATAATCAGCTGTTCTTAACCTACTCTTCATTGTTGTTAATTAGATTAAATCTTCTACAGTTCATTTTTATATTCAGCTCTTCATTAGAAACATTAGAATAGTCTTTACCAAACTCTAAAGCAAATGTAAATAGATCCTTTGAAATGGAGTGGTAAAAGTCCACGGTATCTAATTGGATAACAGCGCAGTTTCTTTTATTGTTAATATATGTGCATGTGTTTCTTGTTTTTCGCCCTTGTTCCTCCTTATTTTCTCTCGGCGCTGCCAATTGAATCTCCAAAGTGGATTACAATTTCGACTGATGCTCTCGTATTTAATTATCACTATTACTTTTGTTAAATCATGAAACAATTTTATTCTCTCGACAAAATTCAGCTAAAATAAAATGATAGCTTGTCATCTTTAAACTTGTCAGAAAAACTATATTTAAAATTAAAAAGAAAAACTGGCAAACAACACGTAATGATACATTGCGTGTCAGGGTGTGGCCCATATTGTGTCAGGCGCAACCATTTAATTGAGAATGTTTTTGAATTTCACCCTTCTGCCTTATTGACGGATGCAGTAGCTTTGGTTCTAACATTTAAAAATCCCTGGTGAGACAATGACATTTAAGGAAAATTAAATGCATTTATTTTTCACGTTCTCTGAAATTAAACCTGACCGATATCTGTTATTTTTAAAATGATTTTTATCTATGTAATACAGACTCTATTTTCCACCTATATCGTAACAGCTTATATGTAAGATTTCTGTAATTGCTAATCAGATGTATTTCTAGAGATTTTGCATTTGTGTGTAAATAAGTTATTGTCACAGTTTCCAGTGCAATGCTGGTTCCTTGCGGTCATGGATGCGCTGATTATCCTTAAACGCTGAATTCATGCAATTACGCAAATTTATTTCCCTAAAAGATAGCTTTGATTTATTTTTAACTTAATATAATTTAGCTTAATAGAATGTTCTTCGTAATTATAAATTTTTTTCTGTTATAAATCTAATCAAAAATGCCTTCATCCCATAGAATTTTGCAATGTCATCACACACACACAGAGAGAGAGAGAGAGAGAGAGAGAGAGAGAGAGAAAGAAAGATGTATATACATTCTAGTGCAAATTAATTGAAACAACCGCTTTAGTTTCCTTTCCTTCACAATACGGTCAACCTTAGACCTACTGGTGTAACAGGGTTCAATCGATCTTTATTTTGTTGTCACATTAGGTCATTTGCAGTGGTTTGCAGTAATAGGAATCTATTTTTGGTGTGTGTGATGAAATTTGTTTGGCCTTGAAAACTATTGCGTCATCAGTGATTGCATCAGATTTCTATCACGTCCAGACACTATTGTCCTGACAATCGATTAGTTGTCCTACATGAATGACGTTCATCCAAAGGGCCTACAAAAATTGTAAAACTGCAGGACAAACTCGCAAGCCTTACCAGTGAGCAAATCAAATTACTAAACTGGTCTGGAAAATCTCCTGATTTAAATCGAATCGAATATCTGTGGTCAATCTGCAAGGAAAGAATTCGGGGAATGGACATAAGAAGAACAAATATGTGCACTGGATCACGTTTTGGTGGATAAATACGGAGAAAAGTAAATAATAACGGAAATATTTGTCATGTTTTAATTAATTTGAACAAGGATATATATATATATATATATATATATATATATATATATATATATATATATATAGCGTGATTGAAAAGTAACTTCCCATTTTATATATGAGTGGCCGGACAAGAGACCTGAGTTGACACCCTGTGATTATTTTGGGGGGTTTTAGTTAAAAGAGCGAGTATACTATACGAAACCATGATTTGAAAGAATTTGAAGGGGGCTTTTATATTACAAGAATTGAATCATTTGAAAAATTGGTAGCGAAATCTGGTGCCGATATCAATGTGTAAATAAAATCTCATGTTAAACGCTTTCATCCCATATTCATTTCTTGGAAAATGATAGATAATATATAAATTATATGCATTTTAATATAAGAATTTCCTTTCAATCACCCTATATATATATATATATATATATATATATATATATATATATATATATATATATGTATCCTTGTGCAGGTATGCAGAAAATAGAATAGATGATTTCGGCTCACGTTTTTGAAACATGAGAACTCTTATGTAGCGATGAATCATATTTTTAAACAAAAAATATTATTATAATATATATATATATATATATATATATATATATATATATATATATTACAATGAATCATTCATACAAAAAGTAGATTAGTAAAGTTAATGATATAAAATGGCGAAATCTCTTCGCAAACAAAATTTTAAAGTTGCATTATC
Source organism: Acanthosepion lycidas (assembly GCA_963932145.1). Classification (NCBI taxonomy): domain Eukaryota; kingdom Metazoa; phylum Mollusca; class Cephalopoda; order Sepiida; family Sepiidae; genus Acanthosepion; species Acanthosepion lycidas. The sequence continues at coordinate 76,852,307 of OZ010594.1, read as the reverse complement.
CTATGAACTACTCGATGAATGCAGTGATCCTTGTTTTAGGATCAAGGATCATAACATTCATCAAGTGGTTCGTAGGTTAATGCAACTTTAAAAATTTTTGGGGAATAGATTTCGCCATTTTTTATCATTAACTTTATCAATCTACTTTTTGTATGAATGATTCATTGTAATATAAATTGTACTGCCGCATATATATATATATATATATATATATATATATATATATATATATATATATATAAAAGAAAGAGGTTGTAGTGGTTCCAACGAGAGAAATGTATGTATATTAAAAAGAAGAGAAGAGAGGTGCCGTAAACGTTTTGGGTTGTAATGTGGATTTATTTAGAAAAAAAATATTATGCTTTGTTTTACATAATGTTACACTACACGCGTTTCTGTTCTCGTGACCGTCTTCAGGTAAAAGCGGAGATTTCCACATATTATTAAAAATAATTAATTTTTTCTTTGTTTTTCAATGTTAAATATTCTCGATATGAGACATTTTCTGTGTTTGTAATCCGAATTTCTTTCTTGAATTGGCAATTAAGAGTTCTGCGCGAAGGGTCATAAAAAAATTAACGTTGGTCCAAGCGAAATGATGAATTACTTATCAGCATTTTATCTTTTAATGTTTTACTGACCCCTGTGTGTTCTTGGATCTGTTTCTATTTTTGTGTGATTCTGTCAGCATGCGTGTATATATGCGTGCGTATATTCTCCCTCTATACATATACTGTTTTATTATGAGGAATTAGTAAACTCATTTGTACATATACACGCATACACATACATACGCACATACACACCATCCCACCACAAGAAATCAGTACATACACACACACACACACATACACACACATACTTCCCAAGCTACATGGAACCAGTATACACACTCACACATACACATACATACACACAGACACGCACCTACACACACACGTACTTCCTAAATTGTGTGGGGTTTGGGCGCGTGCTCGGGAGTAGTTCCCCTGTTTTGTCAACATGCGTATCTATATATATATATATGTAAATGTGTGTATACATGTATATAATCTCGTGTCTCCCGTATATGAGCGTGCGCTCATGTATGTGAGTGATTTGATCATTGTGTTTGGTCACCTTGTGTGCATGTTGTGTGTTTTTGTGTGGGGGGTTATGATCTATTTAGTTCGGGTTTAAATTTGTTTATAAAGTTTTTTTCCTGTATTTGTAAGTACGAGTAATTGTCTGTTTGATATATCGGCATGATATTAAACTTACCCTGGTTACATTTGAAAATGTGTTGTGATACAAAAAGTTTTCTGTTGTCTGTCACTTTTATATTGCTTTTGTGTAGGGAGACCCTGTTGTTCAGTCGTTGGCTGATGCCTATATATGACTTCTTACATTTTGTGCATTTAAGTACATAAATTACATTTTTGGAGTTGCAGTTGTGGTGGGATGGTGTGTATGTGCGTATGTATGTGTATGCGTGTATATGTACAAATGAGTTTACTAATTCCTCATAATAAAACAGTATATGTATAGAGGGAGAATATACGTACGCATATATACACGCATGCTGACAGAAACACACACAAATAGAAACAGATCCAAGAACACATCGGGGTCAGTAAAACATTAAAAGATAAAATGCTGATAAGTAATTCATCATTTCGCTTGGACCAACCTTAATTGTTTTATGACCCTTCGCGCAGAACTCTTAATTGCCAATTCAAGAAAGAAATTCGGATTACAAACACAGAAAATGTCTCATATCGAGAATATTTAACATTGAAAAACAAAAGAAAAAATTAATTATTTTTAATAATATGTGGAAATCTCCGCTTTTACCTGAAGACGGTCACGAGACCAGAAACACGTGTAGTGTAACATTATGTAAAACAAAGCATAATATTTCTTTTCTAAATAAATGCACATTACAACCAAAAACGTTTAGGGCACCTCTCTTCTCTTCTTTTTAATATATATATATATATATAATATGTGCGTGTGTGTGTTTCTTTTCATAGCCGAATATTTTTGGATGTTTCGGATAAAGTTTGCTTATTTTAGCATGCCAATCGGCAGCATACTTATAGAAAATAGAAATATAATACCTTCATCCGCATAAAAAAATAAATAAATAAAAATAATGTAATCACTATTAATAAAAAAGAAAATACAAAACATCAACAATGTTGTCCCAATTATATTGGAAAATAAAACATTCCTATAACACTAGACGCATACAAAAATCCCAGACATTCATTTAAAAAAACGGCCATTGATAATGGTTAAAAGTATAACCGAAAGTGAAATGCTATTCTTTTAGCCATTGTCAAGGGTGATTTTTTTTTAATTTATTTTTAACTGAATGTATTAATTTTTATATAATCCACGTGATACAGGCTGAGTTGGCTGAGAAATTTCATAATCATACCATGTAATTTCCTTGCTCTCCGGATTTTATCGAGAGGGGCAATGTCCAGTGAGAAGACAAAGACCAAGAATTAGTTCAAGTTCGTAATTGTGGTTGTGGATTTTGAAAGAACAAACTAATGATTCTAATAAAAAAAATTCTAAATTTATCTAATTATGATTTATTTTCATTTACATAGCACCCTCTCTACGCACAAAAAAATATTGTGTTTCCGCTTCCTTCTAAATTCTACTTCAACTCTATACTTTAAAATCTAAGCAGTGAATTTATTTTTATTATTTATATATTTTCAACGATAGGTATATATAGATTTGCCTATAGTGAACCTATCCTGTCTTACAATAGTAAAATTTTATCTCTTGTTTTCCTGTTATGATTGATTTTCCTATTCAATTTCGCTCACGCTCATTGCGTCTGAGTTCCATTATTGCCTTGCTTGTGATGAACTCATTAAAAATTTTTTTTTAAATATTGCACATATATCTAGAGCACTTGACAAAAATTATAATTTGCGCTTTTCACAGTAACCTCACATGATGTTTTAAGCTTCGAAAAAGTAATTACAATTCTATTTCAAAGCAGAAATTATTTTTTATAATATATAACAATAACAATATCCTTCATAATATAATCGAAATAAAAAATAATTATTTATCATATTATAACTGATATTTAATGATATATGATATATTTCTTACTGTTTTATTAATATTCATTAAAACCAAAGGGCTTGACTCATGTCCTTTTCAAAATAACGTTTTTTGTTTTGCTGTTGAGCTTATCATCCAATTTTCATTCTAGCGTTAATCTATATTCCATTTATAGTTCTCTCTCTCATTCCATATATATATATATATATATATATATATATATATATATATATATATATATATATATATATATTAAATGGTGCACTATATATAATATTATAAAGAAGTAATCATTCAAAGTATTAATCAGTGAATTTAATGTATTTAATGCCGCTTCGCTAACAGATTTAATCACACGTTAGCTTACTAAGCACTCGTTAAAATGATGTGATCCTTGTCTTTACAATTATAAGATGGATTAGATATTCCGTAGTTGGTACTACTTTCGAAAATCATCACATTAAAAATGAGAAAAAAATATCAACGGCTGATGATAAAAATGTGATAAATTTCGAAAATACTAGCAGCTATTTTATTATAATGTTGAACATCAGAATTACATCATTCAACGAGTGGTTAGTATGTTAACGATATATTAAATATGTTAGCGAAGTGATTTCGCTATTAATTACATTAACTTTACTGATTAATTCTTTGTATGATCTCTTCTTTATAATATACATATATATATATATATATATGTACATATATATATATATATATATATATATATATATATACTCACGCAAACGAATCCCATTCTTTTATTGATTGTTCTACCATTAATTTTATTAATTGATTTTACTTTTATTAATTATTAGTTATAAATATTACGTTATTCTGTCATATATTTTGTAGACCAATTAGCAACATTTCTATTTATGTAATTATGATGATTTCTCGTTCGCACAGTGGCATTTTTAGAATTGTTGCCACTTCTTAACCTAATTATTCTTATGATTGGACATTGAAATCTGATTTGGGGAAAGACAATGTACGGAAAACCTTTGCGCATCCTTTTCTAATTATTGCTATTTGGTATTAATTAGATATATTCATTATTTCATACATTGACATTTCCTTTTCAATCTTTCCTCGTTTTACTCTCGTTTTTCTTCTTCACATTATTAATAATAATATTTTTTATCATTCTACATGCTGTCATATTATTGTCTGATAGACAACCGGGGGATCAAGTGGCAACAAATCTATGAAATTATCTACAAGTATCCACTGGTTGCAAACAAGTTTCATTGATTTTGAGGTGTTAATGATTTTAATTCTTTGCTCGATTTTCAGTTCTCTTATTTTCGCAAGACTCTTTGGAACCATTCCAAGTGGTACAAGTATTCCAATAATCAAAGAATCAATTATTCAATTTCTACAATTCTTTCATTTACCGTGAAAGAACGCATAGATCTTCAAATTTTCATAACGGTTCCAGTATTGCTGAGTGAAAGCGTTATATTCACTAAACGAATTTTTTTGTCTAAGACGACTGTTCTCGTCTTACAGCAATCGTTTGAGTTATCGATTTAAGGCACACTGTTCTAAGAATTATAGATTCCTTTTCTTCTTTTAAATCAGCTCCTACTTTATGCTTATAGCATTTGTCTGAGTCAGGCATGTGCAATCTTATTCTTATTAGACCGAATGATCTATAGTTCATCTCAAAGCCGGCGGCACGATTAAGAGCTCCGAGGAAAGTTTTCTTAGTAGCTACATCAGCTATTTCGATTACAGAAGCATATACCTTAGAAATATTTCTCTGTTTTTTTGTGGATTTTTTATTTGTAAAACGACGATAGTGTGATAAACACATGTCGCTGCGTAATGTATTAATTTATTTACTTGAAAATAAATAATGCATTTCTTTTTCTAGAGGAAAAAAATTATTATGAATGTTTCATTTTTCAAAAGAGATATTTTTCCAGTTACGATCGTCCTTAGTGAAAAACGCTATTTAATTTTAAATTGATAGAAACATTACTTTCACCGAAAGAATACAAAATTCACGAAACATTGTACTTCATTTTTATGTAGGTTACATATGATAGAGCAAAAGAGGTCAAATGAGAATGAAAAAAAATAATTAAGAAAACGCTTTCTTTTTTAAGTGTGTCATTCAGGAAGAGCAAATGAGCCGCCTGTGACTTGTAAGTCACAGATTGTCCATGACTCGTGTAAAGGATAAAATTACAATTGTACAAAGCATTTTCCTTCAATCATTATTGCGATCAAAAGGATGAGCCCGAAATGCGATCTACAGTTCGAGGACAGAAAAATCAAGCAGGTGTGTAAATTTAGATATCTGGGAAGTGTTCTGAAAGAGAACGGTAAGTACGACGCTAAGATCCGAAGACGCGTTGGGATGGCCAGAGGTGCATTCCAAAAGCTTGGCAGAGTATTAAGAGACAGTAGGATTTCTTTGATAAATTAAAAATAAAAAGGAAAAAGAACTAGTACTGAGCTGCTACGTGTCATCTGTCTTCATTTAAGGCAGCGAATGTTGGACGGTCTCCTCAAAGATGAAGAAGAGACTCGAGGCAGTGAAGATATGGTTCTACAGAATGATGCTAAGGATAACATGGCTGAGAGTGTGAGCAACAATATGATTTTGGAGGGGATGCAAATAAGGAGAAAGCTTATACTTAACATCTGGAAGAGGCAATATCTGCGACATGTAATGAGAAAGGAGGGCTTAGAGAATCTGATACTCACAGTTCGATTAGAGGGAAAGGGGAAGCAACGCATGACATTACAAGCGGGCTTAACCAAGTGGATGACAGAACAGGGCCTGGGGGAAGTATCAAAGGGATAAAACTCTTTCAGAGCTACAACGGACAGGAGAAAGTGGAGAGCCATAATCGCCTACGTCCTGAAAGGACACGGCACATAATATGAATATAAATGAATATAACCGTGGTATTCAGAAAGGGCAAACGATCTGCCTGTGACTCGTAAGCCACAGTTCTTCCCGTGACGCGTCTAAAGGATAAACATACAATTGTACACAGCCTTCTACGTCAATCATTATTGCTATGTAGTCTAGCTTTATTGTCTTCTGTTAAGTTAATTTCCAAACAATTATTAGACAAGTTACATTTTAAATTTCTCTCACTGCCCATGTAACAGTTTCCGTCCTTTTTTTTCTGGACTTTATATTAAGCAGTTTTTCTCTTTTTGCTCTGTAAATAATCCTAATTGAATTTTTCTAAATGTCTTAGAAACGCTATTCAATTGGATTCTTTTGAAGCAGGCTTGTTTGTCTTCAGATTATTCTTTTAGATTTTCTAGATATGCCATAGTTTCCATTATGCTTCCTACATTTCTTCGTTTATTTGCCGAATTGTTTACTAGATATAATTATTAATCTCCTGTGTGTAAAGTCTTTTCATCATTACAGAGTCGGTCTATCCGTTTTTAACCTGGCATATGACCTCTTTTCTTTTCAGTTGTCTGCTGCCATCGCAATCAGCGTTCACTTCGTTTTTACATGCGACTGAAAAAGCAAATTCTCAATTCATATTTATTTCAGTTTCATATGACACTAAACATTTCAATAATGTCTGAGTATGAATTTTTCCATCATGATCAGTGGAAATTTGATACAAATGTATTATAAAACTCTGCCATTTAATATGGTATGGAGCACTCTTTTTTCTAGTGTGCATCTTTCGCTGACTTGTAGGAGATGCTAATTCTATTCGTCTTATATATATATATATATATATATATATATATATATATATAAAGAAATATAGTCTTAAGGTGTGCTATATTTATGGAATAAAGTGCTCAATATCAGAGATAGAGCGTGTGTAAATATAAAAGTGAACATAGAAGTCAACACATAGAGGCAACAGTCTGTTTCATGCTAGATGCAATCGTCAAGCCACGTGTGCTGTTATTTTTAAAAGAATTATTTTTTTATAAAAATAACAGTAATAATAATAATAATAATAATATATATATATATATATATATATATATATATATATATATATATATATATATATATATATACATATATATGTGTGTGTGTCGGTTTGCGACGCAAAACACTCTGTAGATGACAATATATATATATTTGACATCAGAGATTTTTTCTCCAAGATATCAGCTCCTGCCAGTAAGGAAAGAGAATTTTTCGCATATTCCCTTTGAAGCTTTATATCCATTCCCTTCGATTTAGAGCTTTTTGGGGGTCAAAGAAGACAGGTTTTATTTCTTCTGGTATAAGCTAAGTTAAAAGTCAATATGCTATGGTTGTTTTACTTTTCAGATCAGTTACTATTTTATGCTTACTCTTTATATCTAAGTGATAGAATTGTAATTGCATAACTCATTCTCCGTCAATCATGTTCTATGTTTCTATTTTCCCTCTGAGTAAATTTACAAATATATATATATATATGAATGGAGTTAAATCTTTAATAATTTCTCCGAACAATAATGATTACAAAGTATGGAAAATTGTATGGAACAAATTATGGAACCTGATGACAAATTTTGATTTTTATTCATCACATTTTCTGTTATATTTATTTACATACGCTATCTTTATATTTCTAATTGCATTTTTCTTAATGTCTTCTACATTCTTGATTGATACAAGAATTCCTTTATTCTTTTTCGCATTTGTTTTCATCTGACATTTTATTTTGTAGAAGTAATGATTAAACGCCTTTCTGTATATAATGTAGTTATCATTTGAGATTCGGATAAACACATTTTTTAACAGAGTATATGACTTCCTTCCGGTTTCAATATCTGTAGAGATCATAAAAACATATACACTTCTAGAATACAGCATTGTATTAGGTTGATGCAAAAATAATGTCGTTTTTCACATATGTTACTATGTGAGAAAACGACATGATTTTTGCACCTAACTTATAGTTTAACCATATATATATATATATATATATATATATATATATATATATATATATATATATATATATATTGTCATCCACAGTGTGTTTCATATCGAAACCGACTGATTTGACATCAGAGATTTTTGCTCAAAACTATCAGCGCCCGCCAGAGGGAATGCTTACTGGGTGGAAATGTTATTGGACGCTAGTTTCTTGAAATTCAATTGTTTTATTTTTGTTTCTTCAATTCCATTCCATTCGTCAATTCAATTTACACGCTTTCATAAATTTTCTCTTCCCAGAAAAAAATAAACTTGATATGTTCTGGGACGAAACCGGTTGTTTTTTTTTTTCAGCCTTTTTCTTTTAAACGTAAATGCCTTATAAAATTGGTATTTTCCTATATATATATATATATATATATATATATATATATATATATATATATGGGGTTACAATGAAGTCTGTATATACAAACAGAGATCTTGGACATAGGAATTAGAATTGTATTGTAATTCCTCTATATGTCTCGCTGCGAAAATAACAGAATAGACTACGGCAAGCACTCTAAAGATTGGACGAATAAATAGCTTTAACTATCTTCCCAAAGCAAAACAAACTATTGAAAAACGACCTAAGCATATCACCCAATTTTTTTACTGTGTTAGTAAAACATCAAAAACCGAAAAAAAATAAATAATACAAAATGAAGATGGACAACAAGTAAAATAAATTAACCCAAACAAATAAATAATCAAAATAGCGACTTCTGCAAAAATAACCGCCATAATAGATTACCCACAATGCAGCACTGTCCCATATATTTTTAAATAGTCGCGGAAAAATCCAACATTCGCGGCCTGGCGATTGCGTCTGGCATGAAACAGCCTGTCGCCTCTGAGAGTCGAGTCCAATGTTCACTTTTATATCTATATTTACATATGCTCTATCTCTGATATTGAGCACTTTACACCATGTATGGCACACATTAAAACTATATTTCTTCCCCCCCCACACACACACATATATATATATATATATATATATATATATATATATATATAATATAATATATATATATATATATATATATATATATATAATATAATATATATATATATATATATATATATATATATATATATAGTTCTGAAAATATAAGCGTGTGAGTGTGTTTGTATATATGTATTCGTACACAAAGGTTAATAACCAGAAATTGGAATAAGAAACACATTAAGCTTTCTATTTTTTAATATACACACATGTGACGACGCACATTTATATCTATAAAATTGTGATAGTTTTCTCATGTAAGACGCCTCTTTCTGTACGAAGGATTTCGTTGCTGCTATGAAAAAAATGATTTAATGAAATCAAATATGTCATTTTGGCAACGGAAGAATAATGCAAATGTGCACGACTCGGACAGGAACAATATTTGCCTAATTTTATGTATTTTGTTGATTACGTGTACTGGAAAATATATCATTCACAATATAAGTAGTTAGCGATTTTTTACCTCATTTTTAGACAATATGTTTTGTATAGTATATCTATTTACAAATTAAATGAATGCAGATCAAAGCTGACCATTAGATCTCAAAATCAAGTTATTATATGTAAAATTTGAAGCTTGTAAAGAGGATTTGCACAAACCTGGCATAGATATAATTGGATATTGGTTTGATGAATACTTTAAGGGATTATCACAAATATTGCAGGCTTAAATTGAATAGAAAGTTCTTTGGATTAATTCTATTAATATTTTATGATTTCCTAATCATTGATTTATGATTTCATCAGAAATTGCATATATTTATGCACGCCAGTTTAAATATGCCATATCTACGTTACAAGTTTTCTTTGTAACTCATCATACAGTTGGCCCCAATATTGAATTAAGGTGATCTAATTATGCTTTCTTAGACTTTGAGTTATCCGCACATAATCTCTCTAGTAGGCAGTTCGGTGGTATTGTCCAACAACTATAAAAAAGCGACTATTCATGTCATCTCTCACTTTCTCTAACTCCAAAACGATTTTGATACCGAGCATGGAGATATGTTTGCCTCTAGTTAACTTTAATGCCTTCTTTCTTTTGTATGTATATTAATATATTTTCTGCGTTTACTATGCTACATAAAATAAAAATAGATAAAATATACAAATAGTCCTATTTCCTTACATTCGTTATTCAATTATACAAAATATTCTTACTACCACTTTTAATCTAACTCAGAGCAATGTCTTCAAAAAGACTTAAAATTCTCACAATTTTAACTTTGAAATTGTTCTGTTAGTTCATTTGAGTATCGAATATGTTTAAACTAAATTTTATTTATGATACCGTTAAGGAAGGAAATTATGTTGAAAATAAATATTTTTCTAAGTGTATTTCATTGTGACGGATTATATATAAGGGTTTTTCATTATGACGGATCAAAGTCAGTCGTAATTAAAATAGTGTTATTGGTTTGAAATGTATTTATTTCTCTATTGGATCGCGTTATTCTACTCAAAGCGATTATGTGTGAAAATTAATATCGCCCAAATGTCCGCGAAATCTGAAAGAAAAAGAAAAAAAAAAATCATTAGACGCTTAAACTTAATTCACATTTAAAATCTGTCCAAGTTATTGGAACACTCATTATAAATGTTTTGTTGACTTATTTTGACGGATTCATTGATGTTTTCCTACAATAGTTTTGTACGTTAAAAAATCATAGCTAGATTCCGTTTATGTAGTACAAATAAAATAAAATTATCGACATTATTGATTATCTTAAACTGAAATGCATTCTGCTGTATTGTTGTTAAACAAAGAGAAATTATTGTATTTTTTCCCGAAGTCAGGTCACATGGTGAAACAAAAGTACAAAGAGACATCGCATTTTTCTTTTCTTTCTCTTTAAAAGCCTCAAAATATTAGGTTGGTGCAAAAATAATGACGTAATAATGTCGTTTTTGACGTCGAAAAATACGTCAAAAAACGACATTATTACGTCATTATTTTTGCACCATCCTAATACAAAGAAGTCGAAGCAAGCAGTAGAAATAACGAGAGGAAAACAGAAAATTATATTAAATCTCGAAGATTTAAACTGCAATCTTGATTGTCAGACACAAAAGACAGCGGATTTCAAGGAAATAAGTATTATTTTAACAATAATAGCAGTAGCAATAACAACAACAAGAACAACAAAATTATGAATAGCAATATTTAATAGATGAATTATTAGAGTGATCAGAAAGTACAAAATGATCAGGAGATGAGTTTGACGGAATTATAACCAAAGTAATGAAGAAGTAACACTTTTTTCGCCCACGGCTCTCAACAAGCGAAAACAGAATGATTATGGAATATTCCTAACTGCATAATAATAATAATAATAATGATAATAATAATAATAATAATAATAATAATAATAATAATAATAATAATAATAATAGTACACCGGCTGAAGTTGCAAAATATTTAAAAAAGATCGCAAAGGCAAATGCAACCAACCAGATAGAGAAACAATCGCAAGATAAAACGCTTCATTGCCAATACTCTGCCCGTACCAAACAAGATGACGTAGACAAAACCCGTACACCTCAGTGACTACGTAGTGCAAGGTTAAAAGCTGAAAAGGAAGGTTTTATCATTGCTGCACAGGACCACTGCTAGTTAACTTAGAATTATCAAGCACATATATTAAAATATTGTGTTAGCCCCAAAATGCAGATTGTGTGTTAAATATCCAGAAACGATTGATCATCTTATATCAGGTTGCTTGGTATTGGTACCCAATAAAACTCGGCATGACAGAGTGGGCCAACATCTGCACTGGAAAATTTGCAACTTCTACGGGAAGAAAACTGAAAGACACTGGTATGAACACCACTCAGACCCGGTTACGGAGATAGGACCTGTTACAATTCTATGGGACTACACAATACACACTGACAGAACAATCAAAGCCAAACGCCTAGACATTGTTATTAAAGACCACAAACTGCGGACTGTAATGTATATTTGAAGATCTTCAAAAAGCTATCAAAATTGGTTGTAAAAATTCAAGTAGACTCATTGAAGGGATTCCTGAAAGAACATGTCTTAAAGAAATACTAAAAATTGTTCTCACGGGCACAGCCTACACCTTCGAAGGGCTTTATCTATGTAATATATATATATATATATATATATATATATATATATATATATATATATATATATATATATATATATATATTTGCAATGGAAAATGTCATGATACCATTTATAACTTTAGAACTCTAGGTGAGACACGGAAAAGATGTGTACACACCAGAAATCAAAGGAAATAAAATAATAATAATAATAATAATAATAATAATAATAATAATAATAATAAATAAATAAATAAAAATAGGATGAGCATACTTATTGACATGTCAGTTCCTGCAGATTGCAGTGTATCTTTAAAGATATTAAATAAATAAAAAAAACTCTGAAAATACACCGATCTTGAAGTGGCAATCTCAAAGATGTGAGACATACAGGCATCACAAATTCCAATTGTATTTGGAACTCCGGGATTGATGGAAAAATGTTCTGGCAGACATATTGAAACAATTCCTTTTAGCCTATGCCGTAAAAAAAAGAGAGGAGGTTTATGGAGTACTGAGTACATTTGACACTTTGTGAAAGTTACCGTTTTTTTTAGTCATTTCATCCCATGGAAGGCGATAATTGGATTAGGACTCAACGGGTTACTGGGCGCGAATGAGAATGAGAAGACATTAGTGAGGAGATAGGACAGTTTTCAGGAAGACAGATATTTGGGGCTGCATTACATTTTTGAAGCAAGAAACCAGGAGTGAGTTTCACAGTTGAGTAGCGAGATGTAAAGAACTATTGCAACAGAATATATATGGTTTCATTCCCCTAGTTCAAAAGAACTCTTGAATCAAAAATGCAAAGAGCATACAGGGTTATTGACAAGTAGCTCCCTATTTTATGTATGATGGACTTTCCCGTTTTACTATAATTTTTACAAGACGGGAGAGTCCATGATACATAAATTAGGGAAATAATTTTCAATCACCCTATACAACAACAACTACAACAACAACGACGACGAATAATAATAATAATAATAATAATAATAATAGTTATAGTAATAATAATAGTAGTAGTAGTAGTAGTAATAATAATAATAATAATAATAATAATAATAATAATAATGATGATGATGATGATAATAATAATAATAGTTATAGTAATAATAATAGTAGTAGTAGTAGTAATAATAATAATAATAATAATAATAATAGTTATAGTAATAATAATAGTAGTAGTAGTAGTAGTAATAATAATAATAATAATAATAATAATAGTTATAGTAATAATAATAGTAGTAGTAATAATGATGATGATGATGATGATAATAATAATAATAATAATAATAATAATAATAATAATAATCTGCTGCATCTGCTGCTGCCCGAGTTTATTAAATAGCTCAGGGAGCTGAAGGCTCCTTCATTGAACTGCGGGACTTGTTGTGAAGGAGGGCATCAAAAGACAAAAAAAAAAAAACATAAAGAGCTTTGACTCTTGCGCAAACCTGACTTATCGATACAAAAAAAAATTAAACTGACTCAACCGTCAAACCAAATTCGGGATATCTCCCATTATACAAATCACGACAATAAATAACTTTTGGGATGATGAAAATGATTAGAGTTATATCAAGTCGACATACTAAAGGCGTTAATTGTGTAAAAGAATTGATTTTTCCTATGAGTGTAAATCATAGACTGGAAATAATAAATTTTAAAGAATAATAAATCAATATATTATAGCACTGATTCGAGATGTATGGCATTATAGAATTGAACGCAGGCTCGGGTCAAGAAAGTTAAGTGAAATATTCAAAATCAATACAAGAGAGTCAAAAATATTGGGAGGGTCACAAGATACGAATGATTTGAAAACTCAAAACTACTACAACTACTAATAATAACAATATATTTATTTTTATACAATACGCACCCATTTAATACGTATTTCTGGGACGAAGTATCCCCGTATAATACGCACAGTTTTTTTTTAATTAGATCTTACATTTAATCGAAACTTCACATTCGTAGTTATTTAGATCGTATAGACTAAAACAAAAATAAAATACGTAGTTTATCAACTAGTTCTTAAACATAAAGTAATTTAGTATCTAAAGCAAACATGGAGAAGAATGTGAACGTCGAAGATTATGAAGGCATCTACTAAGCTGACAGCATACATGAAAATGTCATGGCGTCTATTTTTGACACGGACTACAATGAAAAATATTGCTATTTTCTGTATCACTACCGTCCGTGATTTGTATTTTTTTATTTATTCGCGTAAGCATTTAATAATTAGATATTAATAATTTTGTAACATAGACATCAATTACTTTCTGTTATTCAGCTCAAATATGGTGGAACACATACTTAAAAGGAAGTTAATATTATATATCATGTATCATACTCACCCCTATCATTCAGATTGAACAATTTAAAACAGCAGTAATCAACTGGTGCGCCTGGGCGCACTAATGTCCCCTGAAAGGTAGCCAAGTTTGCTTAAAATAACAGAAGAGCAACTTATGAAATATTTTTATATTTTAATAAAATAATTTTATTGAAAAAGGTTAGAGACACCAAGCTCATGCATTTCACGAATAGGACAAATCTTTATTATTTGATATTTTAAACTGAATGATAAATTCTTTAATCTTTAAGAAATGGATAATCGTTTAATTTTTGGACTCCTCAAGGGATTTTAATCTGTCATTATAAATTTATTTAAAAATAGCAGATTCTTCATAAATCTATTTAAATGAAAACATTTGGAATGATAAACCAAACATTCTTATTTTCGAATTTCATGTTTAAGTTTTACTTATTAAAATTTAAATTGGCCCTCTGAGTAATAGTTACACTACATGTACGTCTTGAAGTAAAAATGATTGAGAAACTCTGATATAGAACGATGTGCATATCATAAAGGAAGGCTACTGATTCGGAAAAAAAATCCTGCTATTGTACTTGGCTTTAGCGCCAAGCTTTAAACTATATCTGAAGAAGAATTGTTAGCTACGTATGTAAAACTGTTTGCTATTTGCACTGTTTTCAAGAATGCGATGAAGGTTCGCCTCGTCACAAGATCACTACATCAGCTTCCTTGGTGTCATCAACAAACAGTTTGAGTCTGTTATCAAAAAGCACATTGTTGACCGCCTCATCAAAAAACAACCTCCTAAGCGAAGAACAATACCGATATCTCATCTGCATGTCAACTGCTGATGTGTTATTGTTGTACAATCAGGGAAGCCCTCCATGAGAGCCTCGCCACGTGAACCGTTTCTCTAGATATCTAAGGATTTTGACAAGATGTTGCAAATGTAGATGCTATTCAAATTCTCAAGTTATAAATCTAGGCAAGAGTCTACACAATTATAAAGCCTTTAATCTCAGTTAGTTTCATGAAAGTCGTTGGGAATGTCTTCTGAAGCCTATGAGTTTGGATTGGTTTATTTTGTTTTACTGCATATCAACCTTATTGGGCTTTTTAATAACGACAACATTTTTAGGATAGATTCGTATGAACAGAATATGTATTCTTTGGTTTAGATTTGTTTGGTTTATTTTCTTTTATTTTATATCAAACTCAATGGGTTATTTAAAGCAGGCAAGATTTTTTACTGCTGGTAATATTTTGTTTTGTCAAAAATCTGTTTCTGGTAATATATTTCCTTCAAAATTGTATTGCTGGTAATAATTTAAAAAGAAAAAAGTTTTCCTGGTAATAGTTTACTATTTGCCCATAGCTGGTACCCTAACAGGTGCTACCACCTTGGGTCAGGGTGAATCTGGGAACACCAGCCATTAAGAGGTAATTCAACGCTCCTCAAAGCCTCCTGATCAAAGGACTTGCTGCTGGATGTAGTTTATCGTCTTACCCAGGACACGTATGTAGATTAATGTCTTACCCAGGACGTCTGAAGTCTATGAGATCAATGCAGGTGCTTACAAATGAACTGTACGCAACCCTACTGTATTTCCCTTTTTTTATTAACGATCTACCATGAAAATTCATAGATCATTATTAAACATATATGCAGATGATACGACAGTATATGGAGTGACCCCCAAAAGTCGTGTAGACGCGAGACTGATCGCTGTTTTTGATCTCGCTCAAAAATCTCGATGGCGAAAACAATGATTTGTAACTTTCCGTGCCTCAAAGACCAAGCTACTAACAATATCATCGATGAAGTCTTTCCCCAGTCACGATGAAACGATGAAACGACTCTCTCCCAATTAGGTTCCTTAAGTCGAATGATTAATAAGTCCTACATACAGGCAGTTATATGCCATGCGTGATACACGCTTATGCGATCATGAAGCTTTCGATACATGACTCACTAGGCAGATTTTTTTTCTGGAACAGGTTGCCATTTCTTTCTGCGATAGACCAGTTGCCATCCAAGGCTATAGAACCCGGTCTGTCCTGCTATTTACCCGTAGATGGGGGAGAAGAAGATGATTCATACCTTTCCCAAATGTATTAAAATGTCAGTCAGTCAATTATCTGCCATGCGAGATACACGCTTAGGCTATCATATATCTTTTAATACATAACTGATGAGGAAGATTTTTTTCCGCAATAATTTGCCATTTCTTTCTGCAGTAGACCTTTTGCCACCCAAGCCTATAGAACCCGATCTTGCCTGCTATTTACCCATAGCTGTGAGAGAAGAAGAGGATTCATACTTTTCCCAAGAGTATTATCACGGAAGTGAATCTAATGGATTCGATTTCTCAATCCGAAATGCTGTCCATTATTCTACCGTAAACTTTATAAGAGATTTAATAGTTCAAAATGAATGTGGCTAGTATATTTGGTATGTAGTTCGCTAACCTTCTTTGTTTAGCCTTGATGGCTTCCAATGTCGTTTACGCGAAGTGGTGGATGGCATGTTTTCCACCCTGCAACACTGCATGTCTACTGATAATCTAATGCTATTTTCGCGGTAAAGGTTTGGTGGAACTGCCTTCTTCATTTCTCCTAATTCGTACATATACGGCTAAGGTTCAACATGCTGCGTACACGTAAAGGAACTATCCTCCCTTCAACGCTGTTCCACTTGTAAGGGGGAAGTTTCACTCAGAGCGCATCTTATCAAGAACCATCGATTCGGTGAGCAAACTGCGACGCATATACGTCCCCGAAGGTTATAATCTTACCGTCTTCATATTGTAGGTCAGTTGTTATATATCCTCCATATTTACATAATATAGACATTTACATTCATAACGCACACGTATTTCAGAAACCGTCTACATTGAGTGATTCTTAAGCCTTGTTTTGAGAGAAAACTTCAAAATTGTTATTTTAACACTGCTACAACAACAATAACTACTACTACTACTACTACTAGTAATAATAATAATAATAATAATAATAATAATAATAATAATAATAATAATAATAATTTTAATAATAACAATAATAATGCAAGCAAACGAAATTAATCAAATACAATAAAGGAACGATGACAAAAGAAACCTCTTGATGGTTAATATTTTTCCCGTGTCAAACAAGCTGACAAGCGCCATATCCATCAGTGGCTACTGATAGTTTGGGATTATATTCTGAAATCGAACTTTTTATCCTTGATGCACGGGACCAATGCTTTTTAACCATAAATTATCAAGGAATCATACTGAAAAGCTGTGTTGACACCAAATGCAAATTCTGTGATGAATTTCCAGAAAAAAAAAATTTCACACCTTTTATCTGCTTAGACGGTATTGGCTATTAGCGGCCACAAAATCTAAAATCTGGAATGAGACAGAGTGGGCCAATATCTGCACTGGGCAATCTGCAACTTTTATGAATAAGACTCTGCAAGAAATTGTTATGCACATCTTCCACTAAAATAAAAAACGGTTACAGACTTAAGACCAATGACAATATGGGACTTTAAAATAGACATAGGCAGAACAATCAAAGAAATCATCCAGACATCGTGTTCAAAGACCAGAAAAACAGAATGTGCTTTCTTATTGACATGCTAGTTCCTGCAGACTGTATTCTTCCTTTTAAGTTCTTTTAATACGATCAAAATACGGGGGGGGGGTCTTGAAGTATAAATTTCAAAACATATGGCTTATGAATGCATCATTTCAATTCTGGTTGGGGTCCTGTGTTTGATTGTAAGATGTTCTGATGAACTTATTGAAACGCTCCCTGGTAGCCCATCAGAAAACAAAAACTTTGTTCTCTGAAGCCCAAATCACCGCTTGCGAAGGACTTTATCTATGTAAAATGATTGTCTTCTTAGAATGTTTTGTTTTTCACAAAAGTTCATTGTCATTATGCCATTTCTGACCGGGGGTTACTTGTTGGGAGGGAAATTACTATACAATACAAATAAAAGGAAAAGTTCATAATTATCAAATATCTTACATAGGAAGCCATTTTTTGTAAAGGCCTCTAGGCTTCTGAGAAATGCATGTAATATGTAAGTTCTGTAGACTCACCTGTGGTTTATAAGTCTACAGCATCAGGACGATATACGTTGCTATAGTGAAATTGTTCTTTTATAAGCTTGATATACGGGCCTCACGCCCGTTTTTTTTGTTTTTTTTTTTAATTCAGAATTGGCAATCTCCTAGATTGGTGCCTAAAAGACTACTAACCCAGTTTTTTTGTACTATTAACAACTAGCAGAGGGATAAAAAAAGTAGATGTATATATTGCCAAGGCTATTTGTGCGAAAGTGAACGGAGTGGTATCGACTAGGATTTGATCTGGAAAAACCAATTCCACTCGGCGCACTTACTGATACATAATTTGGATTATTAAGGTTTACCAGAATTAAAGGTTTTGAATGTCTAGAATTGCAAGGCATGTAGTGCGAATAATGTAAATAGTGTACATAATACCTCATCTCAGAAATATAGACAGATACTGAAGTAGGAACTATTTACGAATAAGTTAAGAAAACACACGAGACTAACTTTTGTGATGTCAACGATCACTCTTTGCCACTTTCGTGATATCAAGGAATACTCATTCTCACATAATGATCGTTGTAGTAGAGACTTTGTAATCGCAGATACAACTATAGTAACGCCATTGAACAATGCTGCTGTCAGACGTATTCAAATAACACTCGCACTTAGAGTACTTAATCGATAATACACGCTCGAACTGTAATCACTGTATAGGGGTCTGAATAGAGAAATAGTGTAGTCAATAGAATAGAAAATAGCGGTTCATATAGTAATAGAGGATAGAGTAGAAATATCGAACCGAATAGTAATAGAGGATATAATAGACGTGCGATCCGTATAGTATAGAGGATAGACTAGGTATAGCGATCGTTAGTCGTCACAATACTTTTTATTACAGCGTTATTTCTATGTTCACGTGATTCAATTAATTCAATAATAGTGTCGCCTGTATTAGCTCACAGACGATATATGTTCAAACTCATGTGTTGGTAGTGATGCTTTATTCCTATATCAATCAAACATTGCAAAAGTAGAAATATGGAACAACTGTTACTCGAAGATATAGAAAACCAAAAGATCATATTCTGAAGAAGATATCCTGAAGAGATTCGATTATCATTGTGCACTTTACAGAAGAAAGTAGGTAACTTTGACAACTAATAAGCAGAAATAAGAGAAAACGAAACTAAAGAATCCATAATATCCGTGAGTAAATTATGTAACTGGAAAATGTGAAGGACGCAGTAAAAAGGCAGAGAGATTAACAATCTACTTAGATAAGAAAGAAAGAACAGAGTCGTCAATAATTACACGGTGAGAGAAAAACACCACGAAAACATGCAACGTGAAATACACAGCGACATAATAGATTCTAGTTTAAGACACTAACGTTATTTAATTATAAACGATGGCAATCAGCCAACAATAAATGATTGGCGGAAGTAGGATTGTCATAATGGGCGAAGATAAAAAAAGAAAGGAAAAAGAAAAACTTGCATACAAAACGAAACTGTAATATACCACAGCATTAAATTATAGATCAGCAATTATTCACTTACTGTGTAAAATACTTATCGGGTAAATAGCGGAAGAAATCATTTACGTGAGTGTTTTCTATTGGATGATATAATAAGGAAATTGAAAAGAAAGAAAGGTATCTAATGATGTTAAAACTTGATAAATGCGTGTTTCAGTAAGTAAAAAAAAAATTAGTAAAATCTCAGTAACGAATTGCATTGATCCGAGAGAATATCCCATGATCATTAAAATCTGTGTTCTGCTTTTTCTGTATTTCTTCCATGTGCCGTGTCTATTTAGGACGGCGGCGATCATGGCTCGCCACAAGTTACTGTCCTTTGTGACTCTTAATAAATTTTGTCTTTTTGCCATCTTTCATAGAACTTATTCTCCCATCCATTTAATCAAATTCATTATATAGGTTATTTGTTATTTTCCTCTGCCCATCTTTTCTTCAGTCTGCGCTGTGTGTATCAAATTTTCCAATGCCATATTTCAAACGTCTCTTCTTCATGTCAAATACATGTGTCTTTTTTGTATTCCGTTTTAATTAAAACATCATCGTTGCTCACATGTTTGGTCCATGGTATTTTCAGCATCCTTCTATAGGATCACATCTTTAAGGAGATTGTCCAGCATTCATTAGAATATAGGATGACTGATATTACGGGGTGTTGCAGCAAAATCCGACACTTGACAAAAAGAAAACGAAATAGGCAATAAAAACAAAAGATACCCGACAGTTTGACAACTAACTAACGTTTTTCTCTCTACCCTTTTCCAGGATGGAATATGAGCGCAGAGCAGTGGTAGTAGCTTCTCGCGTCGCGAAGAAGCCTGGCCTGGTTTGTGTTCAAGGGGACCATGGTCATGGACATTTGGAAGGAGTCGAAGGCGTATCAGAACAAGGACGAGTTTACTGCCAATCAAAAGCCCACAACATTCGTTCTTGGGCTGTTAGGACCGACGAGTTCTTCGCCGCCGTAAAGGAGATAGTAGATGATGGAAACCAGAGCTACGCCAACATCGCCACTGACATGGGCTGCCACAAGTCGTCGATCTGCCGAACGATGAAGAAGGGCATTGATCACTCCTCCTACTGCAAGTTTCACCGAATGCTCATCACGAATGCCTAAAGTAGTCGAGGAAAATGAAGGTGGCGGCTTTACTGAACAAACTCGAGAACGGGTCCGCCGAGACGCTGAGGTTCCTCTCTGATGAAAAGAATTCCATCCAGGTCCAGACGAGCAACAGGCAGAACGACAGATGGTTCTGCAAAGACATAGAGGAGGTTCTCGTCGTGAAGCATACGAAGTTTCCCTTCTCCGTCATGGTCCTTGGCGTCATCTCCAGGGAGGGTGACGTGATGCCTCTTTTCTTCTTTCAAAAAGGGCTGAGAATCAACGCTGAGATCTATCCGGAGGTGCTGAGGAGCGTGATGGAGCCCTAGATGGACGAGATCGCCGACAGAAGACCAAGACGACCCAGGCGTGACTGCTCAATAATGTTCCTAACCACTGGTCGCCGGACATGTGATCGCCCTCCTCCTCCGACTTCAACCCCCTTGACTATTGCTTCTGGGGCGTGATCGAGACCAAGACAAACGAGCAAGCCCACAACACGGTCGACACTCTGAAGGCTGCCATCGTTGAGGCATTCGCTGCTATGGACAAGGACATGGTCGGCAATGGGCGTGACTCATTTCGCGCCTGCCTTGAGATTGTCGTCGCCGCTGCCGGCGGTTACATTGAAAGATAATGTAGTATGTAACTCTAACTGTTGCTAAATAAACTGTCGGGTCTCTGCATATACAACTTTTGTATTTATTGCCTATTTCGTTTTCTTTTTTGTCAAGTGTCGGATTTTGTTGCAACATCCTGTAAATAAATCTTTCCTTTGTTTCTAATTTTTTTTTTTCCTGTTTCCTAATGATTCGCTTAGATTTTCGGGTTTTATCTTTCTCTATCCCAACGCATTTTCGGATCTCACTGTCGCACTTTCCTTCCCTCTCATAAAACACTTTTCGTCTTTCTCGGATATTGTAATTGTTATACTTGTTTGATTTTGGTATCTTCAATTCGGAATTAGCATGTCGGGCAGTTGGGTTGTTCTTTTTGCTAACAAACAAGCATTCTAAATTCTGGCAATTGATAATAATGAAAAATATTAATAAATTGTAATTTAAGTATATCAAAGAAATTGATTGATTGCATTAATTAGAGAGAATAATCTCCGATAATCATTGAAATGAGCGTTTTGATTTCGCTACAGATGTTAAAAATGAATTAAAGCGATTTAAAATACTATGAAGAACGAGAAATATAATTGCATAACACAGGGAGATCATTAGCAAAGTCAAGTGTAAAAATAAAACATTTTCCAGGGAGAGAAAATAACATCCATGGTTTACTTCTGGTTTGGTTTGGTTTACGGCATATCAATTTCAATAGGTTATATAATGCCGACAATTTTTATTGCTGGTAATATTTTTTTTTTACTAAAAATGTATTGCTGGTAATATTTTTTAAAATGTTTTGCTGGTATTTTTCCAAAAATGTATTGCTGGTTATATTTTTTAAAATGTTTTGCTGGTATTTTTCCAAAAATGTATTGCTGGTAATATTTTTAAA
Source organism: Acanthosepion lycidas (assembly GCA_963932145.1). Taxonomy (NCBI): domain Eukaryota; kingdom Metazoa; phylum Mollusca; class Cephalopoda; order Sepiida; family Sepiidae; genus Acanthosepion; species Acanthosepion lycidas. Next base: position 76,829,674 of record OZ010594.1, on the reverse strand, counting down.
TGTATTGATGGTAATAATGTATTGCTGGTATTTTTGTTTTCAAAAATGAATTGCTGGTAATATTTTTTTTTAAATGTATTGCTAGTAATAATGTATTGCCGGTAATTTTTTTCCTCAAAATTGTATTGCTGGTAATAAATTTTTACAAAGTATTTCTGATATTAAGAAGTATCTTTACATTTTCGTAGTGTTTTGTCCCCAGTTTGGGGGTTAACTATTTGCCCATAGCTGGGACCCTAACAGGTGCTACAACCGCGAGTCAGGGTGAACCTGGGAACACCGACAATTAAAAGCTCCTCAAGACCTGATCAGAGGCCTTGCTGTTGGACATAGTTTATCGTCTTATCCAGTACGCGGATGTAGATTATCGTCTTGTCCAGTACGGCAGAGATATGGTAATGAAGAAACTATTTTTAGAGAATTGTAAAAGTGGGTAGAAGTTCATAAATCCCACAGAGGAAAAAAATAACTATCAACACGAGGAGAACAGAAATGAGCGTAAACATAACCCTGGACTTAGCTAAGCATCAAATGAAGCTTTATGGGTTTTGTTTTCAAAGTAAATTTTTAAATGAAATGATTCTCTCATCGACTAGATCAAACTAGTCAAAAAAAAAAAAAAAATGAAATGATGTCGAGACACCAAATATCATTTTTAGCTAATCTGAAGGCGTTGAATCTGAAAATGACCTTACATTTTCCTGGTTAACTTCTGATTTTGCTGTACAGAAATGCCTCATTTTTGGGAAAAAAAAATATTTGCTTTCTGTATATATGATGTTGATCAATGGCAATATTTCTCAAAATAAAATTCGGTACTTCTATTTTAAAATGTTTGACTCAAAACACTTTTTTTCTTATAAAAATACTTTATATCAAGTGTCTGACAAAAATTGGTCGGCTTTCCCGAAAATAGGTGGGATTCTAATACAATTATTAAGTAAATTTTGCGATCAGCGAAGATCGTAAATTAATCTTTTTTCCAAAAAGCAATTTCAGTAGAGCAAAAACGATAGCGAACCATGAAAAACTAAAGTCATTTCCGAAATCAGCATCATCAAATTAGCTAAAAAAAGTGTTTTGTTTCTTGGCACTAAAAATCGTTTTATCTATCCATATTCGCATTTCTCTGAGCGAAAGTGATTTGGGACGAATTATTCTTTATGTAACGCGCACAGTGTTTTACTAGCCGATACGATAATTGGAAAATGAATTAATAAGACACCCAACTTTATGATATAGGACAACACGTCACTTGAAAATGATTTTAGTTTACATTAAAGGTAAATTATCTTAGTCTAAATTTGAAATCGTTTGGGTGATTTCATTTCCGTATTCTTAACTATTGGATCTACACAATTTAAACAGATATAATGATTTACTAAGCGAAGCTCAGTTTTGACACAAGACCGAAATTATGAAGCACTCGGTGAGGATCAAACTTATTGATTGGTCGTAATTGATCTAGTTTGCTAACAGAACATCGAAGTGTCATAATTTGGACAAATATAAACAAATAGAAAATAAGAGTGAATAACTACAAAAAAGCCGAGAAATGTTAAAATCTAATCCAATAAAAGTATCAGTATTTGCCAATTTCTAAATTATGGTGAACCGGCCTATTCACGCAGTACAAGTATCACTATCTGTTACAACGTCACACTTTTTGTTATCCATTAAATTATGTTAAGATCACATACTCGTTTTAACACGCTGATAATCGATAATATTTTAATTGCATTTTACACATGAAATACAACCTGCTATAAACTACCTGAAGAGCTTGAGTAAATGGATGAAAAATCAGGCAATGGGAAGATAGTAAAAAGAGAAACATTACTAAATATTAAAAAGTATATAACGTTATAGGAACCATGTTCTTAAGGGATTTGATATATAAAATATGAAACGATGTTATAAAAGACTAACGGCATTTTTAAAATGCATTACCCACTTTCGGAGTATTTTGTAGCTTATTATATTTTAACCGACTCCAAATTTGTAAAAAGTTTTAAATCAACTTTAAGGAACATGTTGGTGTTTTATTTATTTATTTGTGTGTACAGTCCAATCATACGCCATGTCTATGGACAATTATTTTCATTTTGCGAATAAATCAATTTAAATGTTAACTGTCCTGTAATAATGTTAAGAATCATGCTAAATGATAAAAATGTGATAGTAGGGTGGAGTTTAAGTTCCCACCAAAGTACAAATAAAATCAAAGCGGCAAAATTTTAGAGTAAGACATCAAAATATAGTGAGGAAAAAGATGTGAAATTTATGTTATCCATTGAAACTGTTATCCACCGAAAAGAAAGAAAAGAAGACAGTCCCCACCGTGGACCATTTAAAAGATAGTCCGCGCAGCGGATTGGTTGTTACAAACATCCAATCGTGTGTGCGGAAAACGTGGTCATTCTTCGTCTAATTCATTAAAAGGGCCAGAATAGCTGTTAACGTTTGGAATCAGGGATTGATCTCCCCTGATTGGGTTGACATGGTGATGAGGTATATGATGTTGAATGACCTGAAACTCCCTGATGATCCAAGTCAAATTACATCACTGACGACCCCCTCCGGCGCTTACTTAAGAACGTATTTTTGAATTAGACGGCATTATAGTAAAGAAATAAAAGAAATATTTTGAGGGGCTACGGTAGATTTCAGACGAGTGTGACAGTAGAATCAAAGCGAACAATACAACAATTTGATCATGTAGCATCCAGAATATTAGGTTATAAATCATATCAGAATGTGAATTTGTTGGATCATTGCTTGACAGCTGTAATGACAACGCAAAATGATTGTCAGAAAAAGATACAATTGAGGGATCCTAAACTTAATGAAATCCTAACTAAACTGTTAAAACAATTTACACTATTTGCATCGTGTGGGCTGTTATGATAATCTTTATTGCCATATTCACGACGTTTCAGCTGTTGTACGCTACGGTCTTCTTCATGTGATATACATTGGAATTTCGAACCTAACACTTTATTTAGTCCACGTACTTCTTCTAGATATCTCAGTTTCGTTAAATTCGCTTTAGCAACAACTCTCTAAGATTTTGTTCTTTCTGCTGTGACCAAGTATTGAACACACAAGTCTTTGGGTTTAGTCAGTGAAATCAACTACTCTAGTGTTGCTTCTCAATTCGATAGTATGATAGCAATTTTAGGTCTTGACTCTTTGTGGACTAGATAGGGAAGTAGTCGTGTCACTATATCTATAAAAGGATGGTTCCAATCTGTACATCAATGAGATGCATTAGCTGCGTGTAACTGAAAGGAAGTTAGCAAATTTGGCCGATAGTGCTGAAGTCTGGCATTCCCAAATAACAATGGATTCTTTGTAATCAGCCCAATGTTCAAAGACAGAATTCGTGCTATCTGAGTCAGACTAGTTTTCCCATTTCTTCCCGAAAAGAAAACTACCACCACCAGGAAACATGTAGCATAAAATGATGTAAATATCTGTTAATATTTCCATTATGATGTATTTACACTATTTTGCACTATTTACATCGTTCGAACAGTTGCCCTCATTTTTTTTATTTCTAACGATTGTTCTAATTTCCTGCTTCAATCACGTTTTTAATATATCATTATCGGTTAATTCGATTTAGTAACTCAACTGTTCAAATTTCGTTCATGTACTGTAGCCAGATACTAAACTCACAACTATTTTGGCCCAAGCCACTTTTCGTATAACTCAGTCAACGCATATATATATATATATATATATATATATATATATATATATATATATATATATTTAAAAGTATGATACGTGGAATTATAACAATCTATCTTCGTGGACTAAATTTCCAACGTATCTCAACTGAAGAAGGTCGGAGCGTAGAATGGCCAAAATGTAGTTAATGAAGCAATAAATAGGAGGACAATATTCTGAACTCTATAAATAGTGTAACGATGAAAATGTTCTGAAATATGAACTGCGGACAGATTTGTAGTTAAGAGAAACTATTGATTCAATAGTGGTCGCTGGAAACGACAAGACACCACCCCAGATAAATACAGTCGCATAAGAGCTTGTTCTACACGCTGTTGAAATTTGGATCTATAGCCATCACTCGCTTGATCTTGTGGATATTGCGAATAGACCTCACTCTTCCAATGTCGAATGACGAAACCTGATTAGAACATTGTTGAGTGTGAATATCGTTGAATATTGTTTTATGTAAGATACTCTTTCGTTTAGTGAATACAATGTCAGCCGTAGAAAATTGCGTTATTGTTTCACTTCAATTCTAAACGACGATAATATCGGTTCTGTAATCACATCTTCCTGTGACACACTTCCTTGTGTTTCCCAGAAAAAAATAGAACAGGCGACACTTTAGATATAAAGTTACCATCTTTCTAGCGCCAATAATCATTTTGCTATCGTATGGTGATAAATCCTATATTTATCCCATGAATGACACAACTGCACTATCCACATAACTATTAGCTCTTGCATAACTAAACCGTCGGACTCAATTGCTGCTAAGTAAATTTAAATGAAAATTAAACGGTATGGGAAATACTTAAGAATTTGGAAAAAAAAAATTGTCGTAATTTGAATATATTGATTAGTTGAATTTTACATATTTAATCTTGTTGGGTCACTTAGTATCAAATGTAGAATCCCAATGAGTATCTAAATCACTATCCATGTCTTACGGCCACATCACATTGAAACGTCAGTTCCAGGTCGATAAGCAATGTCAGCAAACGTCAAGCCTGCTCAATACCTAGATGGACGACTAATTAGGAATATCAGATGCTATAAGCTTGGATGTGAAGCTAGTATCATGGCTACTTCCTCAGCATTGTTAATCGAGAAACAAAGTTCTAATTTCCATTGGTTTCGTTATATGAACTTAGACGCAAATACCCTAGGCACAGGTATGAATCCACCCTAGGGACAGGTATGAATCCACCCAAGGGTTAATTAGTAAAACTTTATAACTAAATCATTATTATCTAAAAGGAATTCTTAAAATCTAAAAATATTTTCCTGCTTTAAATAACCCGCAGGAGAAAACGAATCAACCAATCAAAATTATTCCTGAGTACTAAGGCTTATTGTATCCAGTAGTCGAACACTTATTTTCAATATGTTTTTTCACTATTACGAGTATCAAAATATACTAGAAATACTTAAACGCAACTTCTTTCGTCATTCTATTAGAATATGCCTCTATCATTGTGTAATGAAGTTAAATGATACATATCCACAGTAAAATCAGACTATGATTTATTATTTCTCTGTTAAAAAGAAGGCATGTGAGAAATAAATCTACGTAATGGTTTTATTATGAAATAATCTTTAAACAAGACACGTTGAATTTAATAACATCATGGTCGGAATTTCTACATAGAATTGGTTTTACTCGTGTAATAAAACGTGTTAGTTTCAAGTTATATTAACTCATCTTTACCAAATATAACCAACATAATTTATTTTTATCGAATATCTTCACCAAACACGAGGTATCTTAGGATATATTTCAGACAACCTGTAGCGGATACAGTAAGTGATGTACAGTAATTGTTAAAAGTATTATCGCATTTGTTAACCATTCGGTAGTAAAGATCTGCATTTTATGCCCATACACCATATAAGTTGACACCTACTTTTGGAAATATTTTTAGGCTGGCCATGTACGTCACAATTTACGGTATTATATATATTTCACACATTTATTTATAAACAAATTCATATAATATATTGGATCAATAATCCATACACCTGAATGAAATAGATTATTATCATAATATAAGTATATACTCCTTGAACAACTATGGACATCATTAGTTTTTAAGAAATTTCTTTTGTTAAATTTTCTTATTAGTATATTTCTTCTATGTTCGGTGTCCATTCAGGAAGTTGTAGATCACTACTCTCCATAACTTCCTATTCTTTTCATCTCTTAATAAATTTTATCAGTTTGTTATCTGCACTAAAACTTGACCCGACATCGATTTACTCCAACTCGCTAGGTTGTATTGTTTCCCTCTGCGCTCTTGCCTTCCAAATATGCTCTCCGTATCAGACTTTGCAAGTCCTCTTCTCTCATTATGTTCCCTAGGAATTTCAACTGTATCTTCCTTATGTTTAGAACAAGTGTCTATTTTTGTTTCGATTTTCTCCAAAACATCATCTTTGTTCACATGTTCGCTCCATAGTATTCACAGTATCCATCTGTAGAACCACATTTCTGTTGCTTAAAACCTCTTCCTTAAGTAGTTTTATTGCAACCCAGATGTAATATTGGCTTGAATAATTTTCCCATTTCGTATTTACAACATTTTGATGATACACCACATATTTTCACTGGAATTTACTATACAAATGTCATTTTTAAATATAATTTTGAATAATTTGAACAGATTAAGATGTATCTTAAGAAGATCTTCAAAAACCTACCAAAATACAAGGACATTGAAATCGAAATCTCAAAAATGTGGCACATGGGAACATCAAGAATCTCTGTTGTAGAAGGAGCCCTCGGAATTTTTGGAAAAGTTTCCAGTAGACTAATTGAAGGGGTTCTTGGAAGTCCATACCTTAAAGGAATTCAAAAAATATATCATAGCAAAAAATTGCTCTGATGCGTACAGCCGACAACTTATGAAGGGATTTATCTATGTAAAATGTGTTTTTTATTTATTTTTTTTTTATTATGGGAAAATGCCATGATGTCATTTCTAACCTTAGGTCTCTGGTCGGGACACAGAAAGAAATGTGTGAACACCAGAAATCAAAGGAAATAAAATAATAATAATTATTATAATGAGCAAAAATCAGATGTTTGAAGAAGTATTGTTTTGCATACATATCAATGTCATCTTAAATATTATTGGTAGTGACGTTTACTATTAAAATTCATCTTGTCCAACTATTTGTTATATCACACTGAGTTTAGCTTGACACCGTTGGTAAATTTGAAGGGCGCTATAATTTTACTACCTGATTCAGCCTGAAACTATAGTTAACCTTTCCTTCATCTAGAACATCTAATTTATTATATCCATGAAAGAACCAACATATATCCCAGCAATCAAATCCATCCAATATAGCTTTACATTCATCAGCAAAACACGTTTTTGAGAAGCCAGGTTTCATGTGTTTTTTCAGCCAATATCTGCTGTTTTTATTTTTCTAAGCAACATTCATGTTTCTCCAAATTTTCCACGTTCACGCTATCAACAACTTCTACAATTGTTTTGTGGTTTAACAAAAAGGATTTTTTTTCTCCGTTTTCTCAGGTCTTTTTTCCTAACTTAGTTAAACGCAGATTTTTTTGCATTCTGAGCTTACAAAGTTTTTCAGTGACGTTTTTCTGTTCTTTTATCTTAGTTCAACCTCTAATATTTGTTCAATGTTTTATCTCTCTTCAGCCTTTCCAATGCTATGTTCCCATTACTCAATGACCTTAACATGTCTTATTTCTTTGATGTTATCATTCTTATCGCCTATGAGAGAGCTTATATATTTGAAAATAAATATACATGCATACATACATGTATACATACACACGCATATCATACAGACATAAATACACACACACGGGCAAACACACAGACACAAACACACATATATAACTTCCAAAGAAAGGCGATATTTCAGATTTAAATTGAATTTGTAAAAAGGAAAAATATTTCTTGAAGCTTTTGTTTTCATTTTAATTTCGACCTGATAGATTAAATGTAATATTTTCAATGATAAAATATTTGCTCTATTTCAAAACAAATTTAAAATGATTAGAAATGTTCTTATTTTTAGAATCGCTAAAATCCATGATCTTTTGATGTCTCAACATAATATAATTCTCTTTATTAAAAGATCTTTAAAAAATAAAATGTACTTTTCTGAAAATATATGTGAGGAATATTAGCAGATGTAAAGTTTAATTAACTTGACATCAATTTTTCATATGTGGGAACTTGCTTTTAAAAATACTTGACGAAGATAACGCGAGATTATTTTTATATATTTTTAACTTCTTAAATATATAGGAAAATATGCTTCTTAATCTAATATTTTATTGAATTTTAGGTACGTTTTCTTTAAATTTATTATAGTTACCGCTCTTATTTTCTGATAATAATGTTTATGGACGCCTGTCTTTACACAATCGTCACGTTTATACAAACTAAAAAATTCAATTGAAGTTAGCGCATCCATTTCTGACTAGTAACCAGAGATTCGACTTAATAACAATATCATTTAATTCATACAAATAAATACAGAATTTTAAAATATTTCAGACTTTATAAATTTTTCTTATTAACATGTTGCGTTCTGGGGTCCCTGTTTAAAAATAATTGATGATTTAAATTATTCTAGAAGTTCCGTTTAGACATACAAAAATGAATTTATCGAAGTGCTATGAAATTAAATAACTAGTGTGGGTGAGATTTAACAGAGGTAAAAAAAAAAACAAATGTTTTTACCAAGGTTTTCTAAAAAAAGAAACATTTCTAAAATAAATGAATAATCTTGAAAGTTTCGTACAAATTCGAAAATTATTTTATTTTTGCAAGACTATCATGTTAATATGATTTTTCATTGTAAAAAGTTGGTAATATTTCCTATACAAATTCATTTGTTATATTTATACGTTTATATATATATATATATATATATATATATACACACAAGAGAGGGAGAGAGACAATATTATGAAAAATCTTCGCGTTATCATTGTTGCAAAACATTCTCAATAAAATCATTTGCGGGGGGGTCATCTATACGGGGGGGTATGAGAAAACTGAATTATTGATATTTATTAAACCAAGTTAATGTTGGCAAAACTCCAAAGTAAGAAATGTTTGTTGCCTTGAGTTTCTATGCGGCAAAGCATTCTTTGTCTTTAAAATCTATATTCTTAAAAGTAAATGCCCCACCCTGCGACCTGCGAGAACGGCTGCACTTCAGCTACTAGAGATGACCTCAGCTCTTAATAATCAGCTTGGTATAAATGAGAGAAACATATGAAATTTTACTTAATCCTGCTACAGAATAAATAAAATCTACGGACGGCAACAGTGTAAGGAATACATACAAATTTACAGGTGCCATCTTTTCAGTGTGTAATGGATACAGATATTAGGTAGGTGGAAAAATAATGTCGTTTTCTCACATGGTAACATATGTGAGAAAACGACATTATTTTTGTACCAACATAATATAGGGTTTATGTCACGAAGTTATAAAATATTGGCGCATAAATTCGACGGTATTGTTTAGAGTCAGTGCATGGAGAATGAAAACTTTCTTGGAGAAAACTCTCATTTCAAAATTCATATCATCTCCACTGGCAATAGAGGCCAGGAATTTACTACGACAAAAATGACCGTTCTGAAAGATAGACATAAGCCATGACACGTGAGACGATTATAGAAAATGTCCTCATGCCCATGCCAACCGTAAATATATCACACAATTTTTGCTAAATGATACCAAAATGAGTACCACCCTTTGTTAAAAATTGTGAAGATGAATCACATTAATGAACTCTGTATACTGACTAAGTTGGGTAATAACCAGAAACGCCATATTGTTTCTGCTTCAATGCAAATTAAATATTAAGTCATAGATAGCCAAAATTTCATCATCAAAATAACAAGCGGTGATGAATCATAGTTTTATTGTTATTACCCTGCGACACAACAGCGATTGTCGCAGTGGATGTTACTCAAATCCTTGGAGAACAAAACATTTTGCAGCAACATTAAATCAATTTTAATTATTTATCATCGCAATGAAATCATCTCTTCCGACAAAATTGTAAACGATACTTAATTTTTGTGATTTGCAAGATAGTAAATGAAAACGTTTACTGCAAATAGTTAGAAAAAACGATTTAATTTTAAGCTATCAACATGAAAACAACTCATCTGCACATCAAACCATTTGGATTTCAGAAAGATCTTTACATTTGCATCTTCTTCTGCATATCCCGTGACTTTTTCAATGGTGTTCTTTCTCTATGAACTCAGCCTGATCCCACAAAGTGCGGTGATCTCCCTTTTATCTCCATATGTGGTCACGCCTGAATTCGTAAACTTAAAGAAACAACACATAGACTAAGCCACAAAAATCTCCTGAGCCGACCAAGCATAGAAATGAACACAATATGGGAACCAATAATAACGAATTCCAAGGAAAACGACAATAACAACAAAAATTGCAATAGGAGCTTTGGTAAAAACATGGATTTGATAACAGCAAAAAATTGCAATATGAGCACTGGTAAAAAATAGTTGCTGAAGACATTAGGTTTATATTACCCAGAAATTCATACACAGATCTCCTCAAGGACACATGGCACAGTGGATAAAGGCTTTAGTTAGATCCAGCGAGAGTGTGAGTTCAATTCCCGTTTAAAGCAGTGGGGAACTTGGAGAGGAGAATTAACAGGAGATAACTGACATCCATTAAACATGGCACATGGAACTAGAACAGTCTACCTCAGTGAGCGAAATAACGACCGAAACGTTGTAATAAGGCGACAAAGATGAGGACACTAGTCCGAATAGTGTACATGATACATCATCTCAGAAATATAGACAGATACCAAAATGACAGTACATACTTTTTACCTATTTCAACGGTAGAAATTATATTTTATTGTTTATTCTACGAATATTTCTATAGATTTCGTCAAAACCGAACCTTTTTTTAATTTGAGTATTGTAACGGAGACAGAGAATCCCCCTATCACCATGAACTGAGAAATCTAAACGAATTTCTTTATCTGATATTAATTCAGAATTCTTGCTGGGGTTTCATGTTGAACTCTTGTGTGAGGAACTTCCGAATCATTTTTAGCGTGAAAATCATTTCAATGAAAATTTTATTAAACGAAGCAATGCTTGGCAGCTCTGCATCTTTATAATTCGTAAATTTCAACCTGGATTTGCGCATATTTGGAAAGCAATCAGAGCAGTAATGGGTAAAGTAACGATTATCAGCACGGAAATTGAAATCGGCGAGCAGGGTTCGAATTCCGTCCAAGTCAGTTCGCATTAATTCATTTAGTCCATCCTTCAAATCTATGTCAACCATCCGTCCTTGCATGGAATATTGCTGTCTGGTGCTCTCGCTGTACGTCTCGAGTTCCTCGACAAAATCCAGAGACGAGTAAACCATGTGACAGGTCCTGATATGACATCTAGTCTACAATCACTAACCCACAGATGCCGTGGCTTCCCTCTGTCTTTTCTACAATTATTTTCACAGCAACCGTTCCGACCAGCTACTTTCTCTGGTTCCCAGAGTCTATGAATTGAAGCGAGCTACCAGGCTGGCATCTTGGTCCAACACTTTCACTGTCAAAACACTTCAAAATAACCGTCTCTTCTACTTCTACTAATGGTCCCCCCGCCTTGCTTGGGATGAATTGCTTTTAAAAAAAAGGAAGAACATCGTCTCCTTACAGCTATGTGTTAAATTGCAGAATAGAATACGATTTCGGGATTTGGGGGCAGCTTGTCTAAGAGAAGATTATGAATTGGAAATCCTCGAGAAGATAACGGGTAAATACTTCACTATCTTTCGGAGAAGTCGTGTTTATCCACTGTTAATAAAGTAAATGGTTACGTAGAGATTCCTAGTTTATTGGTTAGCAAGCTTATCTCGTTAGACAAATTACGAATGAAAAGTGGGTTCGAATCTCATTAGGTGCCCCATACTTGCGGCATTGTGCCACATCTAAGCTATATTAGAAAATAATCCTTCTGGAGGAAAGTAGCATTTTTAAAAAATCAGTGTCTAATTCTGGCTTACTTTCTTTCATGAGAGTGTTAAATGCAAAAATCTGAGAATAGGGACTTTCATCAGCAGCCCAAACTACCCCAGTCAACGGAAGAGGGGAAACGTTTGTTTTGAAGAAGCAGCCATTTTGAGCGTAATAAATAGTGTAGTTAAAAGTATCACAAAAGAATATTTTTTCTTCTGGCATCTTGATATTTCACACTAGTCGTTACTGACCGCGCACATTGGATATGAAATAATAATAAGTAACTGTAAACCATCAGCTTTAATGTTCTATTTGATTTCCATCATCTTTGATATTCTATTTGATTTCCTTATTATAGTTAAATGGAAAGTTTCCGTCTATATTTCTGAGATGAGGTATTATGTGCATTATTTACATTATTCGGACTACTGACCTCATCTTTGTCGCCATATTTATCACCTGTCTATATTTATGAGATCAGGTATTATGTACATTTTTTACATTATTCAGACTATTTCTTCATATTTGTCATCATATTTATCACTTGTCTATATTTCTGAGATGAGGTATTATGTGCACAATTTACATTATTCGGACTAATGACCTCATCTTTGTTGCCATATTTATTACAACGTTTCGGCCGTAGTCCGCCCTGGCCTTTTGCAAGTGGTTGGAATGTTGAACTGAACCCTTTGTTTCACTGTATCATGTGTCTTCGAGGACACATTGCACAGTGGATAATGGCATTGGTTAGATCCAGTGAGAGGACCCAAAGAGTGCGAGTTTCATACCTGGTTAAGGCGGTGGAAAACTTGGAGTGGGGAATTAACTGGAGATAACTGATGACTGACATACATTAGACATGGCACGTGGAACTAGAACAGTTTACTCAGTGAGTGAAATAAAGGGGTCAGTTCGACATTCCAACCACCTGAAGATGGCAGGAGCGTATAACGGTCGAAACGTAAATATGGTGACACTGATGGGGACAATAGTCGGAATAATGTAACTATTCATTAGATGTCCAGTTTGTACAACATCTTTTTTTGTTTGTCAGAAAAAATTCCTAATATTCCGAAAACAACAGGCAGAATAGATCACCTCCATGTTTCTTTTTTTTTTTTTTGCTTAATCATATCTTCGCAAGAAAGGCAATAATGTCACTAGAACGCAAAGGAGAGGCTTAGGTTTGTTTGGCTTGGTTTGTTTTGTTTTACGGCATATCAACCTAAATGGGTTGACAACATTTTTATTACTGGTAACATTTTTTTCCCTAAAAATGTATTTCTGTTAATTTTATTTTTCAAAAATATATTGCTGGTAATAATTTTTCCTTCAAAAATGTATTGTTGGTATTAAAACCTATTTCTACACTTTCATAGTGCTCTGAACCCAGCTTGGGAGCCAACCATTTACCCATATCTGGGACCCCAACAGGTGTCACCACACCGGTTGAAGGTCGACTTGGGAACACTAGCGATTAAGAAGCGGTTCCACGATTCTCCAAACATCCCAATCAGAGTCCTTGCAGTTGGATGCAATTTATCTTCTTACCCAGGACGCGGATGAGATTTATCGTCATACCCAGAACGGAATGGAGAGCGTAGAGATCGACTGATAACTTCCCCAAGGGTATTGCCGTTAGTAAACGAATGTAACTAAGTATGCTTTTCGAGTTAACATTCCGAGCCGATGGCCATTATATTACCTGTATATATGGTGTCTGCATATGCGTGCGTGATGATACGTTTTATTAATTTCCCTCAAAACATGGCAATAAATTCACTGGGACTCAATGGTTTATCAGTTTTAGAGAATATGTGAAATAATTACTATTAAGGAAAGACGACTATAAAAGAACAAAAATTAAGACAGAAGATTACGATTAACATTCCAATTAAATTATGAGGAAGAAGCGGACTGGGAAACAAGAAGCGAGAAGTGCGATAGAAGTAACTGTTATCTTAGGACTTACGGTTCCATCTGTAAAATGGTGAGACCATGCTGCCTATCTAGCTGAGCGCTTAGATTCATAAAATCTAAGTACCATGCCAGAAAGCTCCTCATACCAATTATTCTGAAACTAATTAGAGAAAAGGCGCATGTAAGTGCCATTAGGGCGGTGGGAAAGAAACTGAAGCGGAGATGACAGGTCAGGACCAACAACATTGCAGATTCTTCTTTGGATCTTATCAAGAATTTCTAAATATGTAGAATAAATATATTATGGTTATTTTCCTTCTGTAAGTATTCCAGGTTCTTATTTAAATTATGTTTTTAATTTTAAGCTGTGAGCAGTGAAATCGACTGATATTTTTCTCCTTGTTCATGGCTATTAACTTTGAACTTTTGAAATAGATTTGTATGATAATTTTACATTTCATGATTATTTGATGGTCAACATTTTGTAAGAGAGCTTCGATTTTGGATATGTACCTTCATCGCGTATAAATGAATTGATTTGCAGATTTCAATGATTTCTTCTGAATATATGTGTATGATAGAATCCTAAGTTTGCTTGTTATTGCTACAAAAGACGTTGCAATAATTCTTAAGTTACCAACACTTTTCTCAGTAGTCTTAAAGAAATAAAAATGTTAAATTAATCAGTTCCACATCTTTTTTTCTTTTTTTTGGCGTAGTTCAAAACGTAACATTTCTATACGCTGTCTGTCTGATTTCCAGGTGTGAAATCTTTCTAATTATTTTTCGAATGTCTGATTTCTTTTTTTACTGCGGTGCCACTTGACAAAGTTATGTCTACACATTATATCTTGAAGTCATATTTTTGTAACAAAGATCTCTGGCACGCACAAGTGGCAACACATTTGAAACCCTCGATGATATTCGTCAGATTTATAACATCCAATCACTTAGTATGAATTTTGGTTCTGCTTTTATGCTCATGACACTGAAAGTCACCAACGTTTATCAGAAAAATAAATTATACTCGCATTTCTCCTGGATTGGGCACATCGATTTGGTGTAATGGTTAACAAGTTTTTCTCGCTAGATCAATTACGACTGAGTTGTGAGTTCGATCCTTAGTGAGTGCCCCATATATTCGACCGTATTACCATGAGCCTGTTATAATGGTTAGGTCGCTAGATTAATTACGGGTGAGTAGTAAGTTCGATTCTCACGGAGCGTCCCATACTTTCGCTTGTACTATTATGTTGGTGCAAAAATAATGTCGTTTTCTCACATAGTAACATATCTAAGAAAACGTCATTATTTTTGCACCAACCTAATACATCTAAGCTATACTTATAAAAACAATGTCGTATTTTTTTCTGGATAATAATGTAATCGTTCTTGCGTAACATAATATCATGTAAGTGAAATCACCAAAGCTTTTTTAAATATTGATATTCCTAACCGGATGTTGAGTATTCGAACATATATATTCCTGGCACAGGGGCAAACATCCCAGAAAGGGCGTCATGTTACTTATATCTACCTGTTGATTCTCATGTAAACCAAATATATGTCTACCTTTTGAACTATCGCGCAAAGCAAAGCCATGTCTACCTATCTGTCTATCGGACATAGCCCATGTGTTTAATTTTGATTCCACGCGAACCAAATCTATGTTTATCGATGCAGTATGTATTAAAAAGCCATGATACGACATTAAAGGATCTTAAAAAGATTAATATCTCGTAGAAAACAAATCAAGCCTTAAATTTCACAGACGTTAAGAACACTCGATAATCAAACTGGTAAGAAAAAAGTATGTGGAGAAATACAGAAGTTATATGATTTGCACACGCAATGGAGCGTAGGCTTAATTTCAAGTTCATTTCATTTGCAAGCATTTACCTTCAAACAGGGGAAATACATAAATTAAAGCAATGGCACCAGCACCAGCACAATAAGCTGCAGTCAAACTTCCAAGGAAAAAATAACAACCACTTGACATGCATGTGTGGACTTAATTTCCGAATTCTAGTATTAGCTTCTCAAGGAGGATCATTACAAAATTTGACTCAGATAGACATTTACTTTACTGGAAATCCGAGTGAAAACGTTGGAAGTTGGAAAGACATATATACATAAACATACCGTTGACATATGTACGAGCGCGTAAGTTTGACAAAGCCATGAATCCCTATCATCTCCCTTCCAAACTATTGGTCAAGTAGCAGAGTAATCTGGACAAATATACGTAAACATGCCGCTGACATATATACGTGAGCGTATACCGTTTACAAAGGCACGATACCTTCTCATCTCCCTTCACAGGTATAGAGTATATGGCAGAGTAATCTAAGAAAAATGGAAACATTTAAATAGCAGGGTAGACTTGGCGAAGAGAAATATATCCACTAAATATTCCAATAATTCATGCCAATTTACAGATGAAATAAACCGAGATCTGTGAAGAAACATACTCACCTATCACGCATGCATTTTTAAGGAACATGGTAATTAAAATATTTATGATTGATTGACAGTTTTCTTTAGGGATTATTAACCCTTTCTCGATTATTTAGAAGCAAAGTATTATTTCGGATTTTAGGAGGTTACTTACAATACCCGGTCTTGCCAAGAGGTCACCTAAGTACAGACCGGGTTCGAAGTAGATTATCTTCGGTGATCAAAAGTTAACCAGTGTTTTCTACGTGTAACTAAAACAGGATCTGGACCACGAAATGAAATACGGAACTGAGAAGAAAGTTGTTATTCTTCATCATGCAAGATACTTAAAACCCTGAAATATCAAAGACGGAACTTAATTGACGTCAGAAGTGATATTGCTTGCACAAGCAATGGAGCATGGGCTTAATCTCGGCCTCATTTCATTTGCAAGCATTTGCCTTCAAACAGGGAAAATTCATAAAATGACGCTATAGCTTCAGCACAACCATATGCCGTCAAAAGTTCCTAGATTAAATTAAAAAAAATCGTGACTTGAATATGTGAACACAATTTCCTAATCCTAGTAATAGCTTCTCAAGGTGGATTATTACAAACTTTGACTCAATTGGGGATGTAATTTAGTGGAAACACGACTGAAAACGATGGAATCTGGAAGGGCATATATTAATAAACATTACGCTGACATATGTACGAGCGTGGACATTTGGCAAAACCATGATTCCCTGACATCTCACTTCCCAACTAGTGGACAAGTAACAGATTAATCTGGGCAAAACGAAAACATATAAAGAGAATGTTAGACTTGCAAAGTGTAATAAATCCACTAGAATTTCCAATAATTTATGCCAATTCGCAGAGGAAATAGACCGGGATCTCTAAAGACACATGATTATCTACATCTTTGATGAATATGGCAATTAAAACTTAATTGATTGATTAAAAGATGTTTTTAAAAATTATCAACCCTTTTGTGGATTATTTAAAGCAAAATATTATTTCGGATTTAAGGAGGTTACTTATAATACCTGGTCTTGCCAAGAGGTCAGGCATCTAAGTACTGACCGGATTCGAAGCAGATTAGCTTCGGTGATCAAACTTGAACCGGTGTTTTCTACGTGTAATTAAAACAGGATCCGCACCACAAGGTGGAATACGGAACTGAGAAGAAAGTTGTGATTCTTCATCATGCAAGATACTTAATACCCTGAAATATCAAAGACATAACTTAAATGACGTCAGGAGTGATATTGCTTGCACAAGCAATGGAGTATGGGCTTAATCTCGACCACTTTTCATCTGCAAGCATTTGCCTTCAAACTGGGGGAATTCATAAAATAACTCAATGGCATCAGCATAACCATCTGCCGTCAAACGTTCCTGGATTAAATAACAACCCCGTGACTTGCATATGTGGACACAATTTCCTAATCCCAGTATTAGCTTCTCAAGAAGGATGATTAGAAACTTTGACTCAGATGGACATTTAATTTAGTGGAAACACTAATAAAAACTTTGGAATCTGGAAGTGGATAAATTTCTGTGTTGAAAAGTAGGGTGTAAAGCAACTCTGCTTTTCCATGTGTATGTTTAGCATCTAATGGATGACAAGGAGCGATAAGATTCTAGTAAGTGGAATGTTATTCTAAGATAGTTACCAGGCATTATCTACATGCTGTAATTTCCTTACATAAATTCCTATCATCTGATATGATACTATATAATTTATTTGGGAGCGAAATTATTATAATATACCAGGAGTGGCTGATACAAATTCTTATAGTAATATTAGTACAGATATGTATTTTCAAGGAGCGCCTTTATTTTATTATTATTATTTCAGAAATGGAAATAATTTTGATGACAAAAAAGTAATAGACTGTCAGCATCAGAAAAAAAGCGCGCTTATACAATTCCAACAAGATCAGGGAAAAAGATATATCGAAAATGAATTATTGCAGAAAAATAGACGAAAACGTTACAAAACAGCTGACTTGAAGTAACTTTGATATAATTTACGTTTCTCAATATTAGGAAAATTAGCTTATATGTAGATATAGGTTAAGAATTATGCATACCTTGCTAATGTCTTCGCAAAAACAACAACAATAATAATAATTGAAGTACTGGAGAACGGTAGTGTAAATTTGCTCTGGGTCTTCATTGTACAACGTGATAATGCTATTTAAGCAAGAAGCGACGGCAAATTTACTGTCCAAAAGAAAATCAAACAGTACTGGATAATGGATGTAGTGATAGCAAGTGACGAAACGGTTCTTAAGGAAAAGCGAAAGGGAAGAAATATATCTAGGCTTATAACATTGCTCGCTAGTAGTGGTTTAACAATGTTGATGTTGTTCCGGATTGTTGAGGCCACAATTGAACTCAAATGGTCGCAACTGTAAAAGAAATGGAAAAATTTGGTATTATACGAACTGGGGAGCTTCATAAATTAATTAATCATCACAATGTTCTAGTCTTTTTTCTTACTAATATTTGTCATAAAGAACATTTGCTAATTAAATACACAGAGATGATATAAAGCACAGTGGAGTTGTGGATAGCGGCACGGATTGAGGAATCGGAGAGCCGAGTTCGAAATGCAATAAATTAAATCACTTACGTGATAACAATTTTTAAAAATTTGATTCTACTTACGGTATATATGGCAGGTCCATGTTAATTAAAATAGTTTACAAATTCAAGAGCCCTTTGGGAGATTGTATCTCCAACGAATTAAGTAATATTTATGTTGGTCACACCACAAACTCGCTTTCACGACGCTTGACACTACATTTGATTGATAACTCTAACATTTTTAGGCATTTAAAACAACATGCCTGGCCGCATACACAATTCCGTAAAATCCTTGTGGAAAACACAACTATAATTAAACATGAAAGCAATAAACAAAAGCTAAAAATTCTTGAAACAGTTGAATCAATATTGTGATTTTCTTTCTTCGTTTAATGATAATGTTATTATGCTTATCAGACGTTAAGAAAAGAATTTACATAAAAGAGATAGACAACACCTGTGTATATTATTTAATGAAACATGTATGAATATATATATATATATATATATATATATATATATATATATATATATATATATTACTATAAATCATTCATACAAAAAGTAGATCATAAAATGAAAACAAATTGGTAAAATCGAATTTTACCAAAACACAAAATATTGCGTATTAAAGAAAGACTTATATAGCTTACAATTTTTGAAAAACAAGGATCATAACATTCATCGAGTGGTTTGTAGGTTAATGCACCTTTAAAATGTTGTTAACGAAGGAATTTCACAATTTTATATCATTAACTTTACTAATTTACTGCACCATACATATATATATATATATATATATATATATATATATATATAAAACGTTCAAGCAAATTATATAGGCATATAATCATTTGTATTGATATAAGTACCGATACACACACGCACACACACACACAGACACACACACATATATATATATAATTATTTGTTTGAAAATTATAACATAAATATGTGAGAAAATCACTACTAAAATAGCCATTTTGTTTCAACACTTCTCGCGTCTTACCAAGTGATGGTGTTGAATGCAGAAATTTTCAAGTGATGGTGTTGTAGAATTTATCAAGTGATAGTGATGAATTTGTAATTTCTACATTCACCATTATCACTTGATAAGACACCAGAAGTTTTGAAACAAAATGGCTATTTTTCTATTGATTTTATAACATATTTACGTTATAATTTTCGAATAAATAATTTTATTTGGTCTACTCTGCATTGTGCACTCTTTTAAGAATAGTATTTGTTGGTTTAGTGGAATACAAACATATATATATATATATATATATATATATATATATGAGTAAATGCTCTGTTTTTATTTATCTATTAAACAGTATATTTATTCATTTACATCTAGCGGCCTGAATATTTACAGAAAAATATGCGCCCTTCACACGTATCGAAACTGCGTCCTCTAGAGAAAACCGTCATTAGATCTGACATGTCTTAACTTCTCGGCCACGTAGTGTTTCCTGATCATATACAGCGTCCGCCAAAATAATGTATACACTTTAGGAAAGAAAATCTTTTTTACTCTTAATTTAATCAAATTACGATATTTTCTCGACAGATAACAGTATAGAGAAGAAATTGGAAATGTATGTGCAGCAATCCCCATGGACATTTTGCCAAATGTTGACCAAGAAGTAGATCGCCGTTTTAATAAATGTCTGGAAGCTAATGTCCACCAATTTGAGAATCTCTTGTGATTGTATAGTCCAAATGTAACTGGTATTAATCTCATAATGTCGAATATCTGAATTAATGATTGAATAAAATTTAGTATAACAATATGTATACAATTTTTTCCTTTCCTGAAGTGACATACATTTTGGGGCGGACTCTCTCTCTCTCTCTCTATATATATATATATATATATATATATATATATATATATATATATATAGAGAGAGAGAGAGAGAGTGAGAGTGTGTGTGTGTATAACCCGGATATAAGAAAGTTGTCGGGACCGGAGAAGATGTCACTTATATCCGGGTTTTGTCTATTTTGTTTAGGTAAGTATGGCTCTAATTTGGGACCAGATAAAACTTCTCTTATATCCGGGTTTCTCTTATATCCGGGTATCTTATATCCGGGTTACACTGTGTGTGTGTGTGTGTGTGTATATATATATATATATATAGAGAGAGAGAGAGAGAGAGAGAGAGAAAGGAAGAGAAAGAGAGACAGAGAGAGAGACAGAAACAAAGAGAGATAGAAACTGGAAGCTAGAAAGAGAGTATGTGCGCCCACCAAGAATGTGTTTGTATATATAAATATTTCAAACTACTGAAATAGTTGGACCAATCCTTTTCTTTAATGATCTCCTTTTGCTACACCAGCCATGGCTCACGTGTTCTCTAATATTAATTGATTAGTTGTGTTAACATGTACGAATTTGTCTTATTAAATTAAAGTGGGATACAGGATATATGGAGTTTAGCTTTACAATGTTGCTTGTCATTTGTCTGACCTGAGAAAGCAGGGCCTGCCTCCTACGGTCGCTTTATGTTTGGGATGACTCTGGAGCATCCTGACTGGGTTTCGAGCCAGTTAGATGTTATTTTAGTTAACAGACATGGCGACTGGTGTAATCTCTTAATACTGGGGGCGCATTCTCAATCAAAGACAATTTGAATGGACTGGGTTAACCGATCTAATATGAAACTGAATACCATCTATAAGTTTATCCGCTATTTTTTTTTAAATGAAAAACTGTCACCATATCTTGGGCATTTGTCTTTGATGCATATGCCTAGTATATCACATAGCTTGTCATGAAGGGTATATCGGGTTTAGTATATTGGTACCTCTCCGTTATTGGTTCTATGTTCATATCTCTTAGAATCATGCCTTTCTGAACAATTTTAACCCTTTTCCTAAGTCAAATTTCACAAACAAATGGTATGTAACATTTAATGGTAGATATAAAAATATTCCTTGATTGAATCCCTGATGGTCCAGGTTTATACTCTGCACGCTTCTTCTTCTTTTTTTATTATCTAAAACTCAGTACAAACACGATGAAAAGGCGCGGACATGTTGGTATACGTTTCGATGACATCAGAATATTATGGCTTTTCTGATTGGCTCTTCCAAATAAGACAAGCAGTAGCAAAACACAACTCACCTTTCAACCGGTGGCTGAGCATTAAGTCATTTTTCTCTACCACTGTTCAACAAGTGGCTTGGCATTACGTCATTTTTCCCTATCAGCGGTAAAGCGGTGGACAGGGCTCAGATTATTTTTTGTGGGGGGTGATGGTGTGTGTGGTGGTTGTTTTTGTTATAATAATAAAAACAACAGCAACAAAAACAACCGCCACCACCACATACCACCATCACATACCACCACCATCACATACCACCATCACATACCACCACCATCACATACCACCACCACATACCACCACCATCACATACCACCACCACCACATACCACCACCATCACATACCACCACCATCACATACCACCACCACATACCACCACCATCACATACCACCACCATCACATACCACAACCACATACCACCACCATCACATACCACCACCACCACATACCACCATCACATACCACCACCATCACATACCACCACATACCACCACCACCACATACCACCACCACCTTCTGCTTCTTGTTGTCTAGATTGTTTCAATGCTTTTACAGTTTCCTTTCTTCCAAACCTTTCACAAAAATATTTGTAACTGTCCCCAAAAAGCTTATTAAAGTTAAATACATTCACTATTTTCAAGTTCAATATTTAGGATAAATTAGAAAAAAGACATCATGGCGCTTGACGCCATTTCATCATCATCTGTCCCATGAACGTGGGTGATCGTATGGTCTCTGCGCAACTGAGCATACAACTAGTTTCCTCCATATGACTGGGTTGCTTGCCACTGGGAATGTTCTTCCAGTTCTCTCAGTGATGCTTTTCCCTCTGTTTGTATCTTTTTTTTTTTGCCTAAAGCGGAAGGTTTGTTGCCTCTTATGACGTGTCTGTACCATTTCAACTTTCTCTTCTTGAGAAAAGTTACGACGTCTTCTAATGTGACTGATTCTTTGATGGTGCGTCGAACTGCGTCATTTATGACATGGCCTACGTAGGAGATGTCCAGTGTGGCCTGGAAGCAATTCATTCATGACGCTTGGATGTCTCGCAGTTCGTTGCTTTTAATGTCAAACATTCCCAGGCATACAGAATGTTTAAGATGACCAATACACGCAACTCGGTCAGTACTGAGATGGGGAACCGCTTAGAACGGCCGGGTACTGTGAGTAACCATATAAAATTCCAAATAATATTTCGCTTTTAAATAACCAACAAGAGTTTCATAGTTCCCAAAACAATTTCAATCAATCAATCAATCATTTTTAATTACATTATTTCTTAAAGATGTAGGTGATCATGTCTTTCCATTATCCTGGTCTACTTCATCTATAAATTGGTATGAATTATTGGAAAATATAGTGGATTTATTACTCTTTGCTAAGTTTCCACTGCTATTTAAATGTTTTCATTTTGCTCAGATTACTCTGCTACTTAACTTATAATTATGAAGCGAGACAATAGGGAATCATCGCTTTGCCAAAGGTATACGCTCACACATATATGGCAGTGAATGTTTACGTATATAAGAATCACTTGAGATAGAAAATTCAATTTACTGCCTGTAGAGACCGCGCTAAGGGGAAGGTTGTTTTTTCTAAAAATTAGACATTTAAGTCTACGCACAGCAGTGAAAGTCTGTTTCATGCTTATACGCTTTTGGGTGTAAACTTCATTATAGGTTACTTTTAAACTATGTTATTATATATATATATATATATATATATATATATATATATATATATATATGTGAAGAAAAATATACGGAAAAAACTAACAAAATATGCAATTATGCTGTTTTAATGTTAATATAATGTCAACGTCAGATATTTCGGTCTAGTAGACCATCTTCAGGACATATTCATAAAAGATAATTAACATAAATAACATAAATAGAACAGGCTTCAGATAATATTAGCCGGTTTTTTGGCAGTATTACTATAAATATATATCATCCGGTTTTTTGGTAGTATTACTATAAATAAATTTTCATCGTATTTTCTCTTTAAAGTGTTATGTTCTTTTTCAATATGGCTGGCATTGGTAAATTAAATTTATACCCAACGTCGTTGCGGTGTAAGATGTGGGAATTTGAATATTTAACTAAACGCAAGTCTCTTTTGTGTTCTTGGATGCTTGTTTTAGATCACGTGACACCTCCCTAATGTACATGTTACAGCAACTAGTTTTTTTTTTATTTGATAAAGTCCGACATTTGATATTTTTTTATTTTCCATTTTGATTATATCTCCGATAGTTTTGAAGGTTTTTGTAACAATACTCGTATTAGCGACGGTTAAATCATTTGTGAGTTTAGATGAAGTGTTGGATGATAGGATTATGAATTTTGTATAATTTTAGTTAGAAGTTTTGGTTTCTTTGGTTTATGTTTTTTCTGAGCTCATTCTTTTGCGTTTAAGATGAAATATATGGGTAGTGTAGATGTTTTTAATGAAAAATCATAGCAAAACAATTTTTTGAAAACGTCATGCAGCGTCACACTAATCATGGCGCACTTTATTATCAAGAATTCTTTATTACACATATTTGAATAGTACCTGTTACTTTATTACAAGTGTCATATATCTAACCAATAAGAAATAAGCAAAACACAACATAACATTAATCTGCATCTCTTTGTTTTTTATCTTTTCTAACTTGATCTCTGATGAAGTTCTTAAAAAGTGAAAAATGTTAGATTAATATGTGTTTCCTACTCGTACTTTATCATATATATATATATATGTGTGTGTGTGTGCATACATTGTGCGTGAGAAAAAAAAAATATATATATATATATATATATACTAGTAGCATCGCCCGACGTTGCCCATGCTTGATTCAAATATCGTACGACTCATACAGCAATACGCTATCACTTGACATAAAATATTTTTGCCCTTCCTTGCCTTTAAAGGAGTGCTCTTTGCCGTGCTGATGTTGCTGCATGCCTTACTTCTTGCCTATCTCACACTGCGAATTTTTTCTAAGCTCTATACTAAACATTAAATCTGCTACGAAAAAAGAACTAAACAAAATGAACACAAAACGATCAGCTTTAAAAAATGGAGTCGTAACTGGAAAAATCGAATGTTAACAACAAATACTTTTTCACACCCAACCCAGTTTCCTGAAATATTGAAACTGGTCATACTACTTGGGCAGGGTTTTTGTTGCCCTTGTTTTGTTAACCGGTACATTGGAAACCATATATTGATCCGATTTTAAGTTCAAATAAAAAGAGCTCAAAAGTAGTTGATAAGGCGAAGTCAACTGCACAGAGTCCAAAATGAAGTGAAACGCTTAAATGTACCCCCAAAATCCGTATCATCTGTGAATTAATCGTTTTTTTTTTTTTTTTTTTAACAAAGTTTGAGTCCCGAATAAAAATCGGGCTCCGGCATGACACAATGGCATAAACTTAAAAATCGGATTCTTGGATGCGGCCTGGGAGGAAAGGACAAAGTTTAACGAAGAGGGTAATGGACTGCTGATGTTATGGTCATCGCGGAGGTTTTTATCGATTTTTGAGTCACGACGGGGTCACACGGCATTCTATGCAAGGCACCTCTAACTGGACCGCGTAGGAATTTCTGTTTGAATTGTAAAGTACTCCCGAAATTTTAGAATGTAATCAACCCAAATACCGGAGTACCAGCCGATTTACCAATTTTTTTAAAACCTGAGTCCAAATTGAAAATTGTCCCCGTTACGAATTGAGGCCGTAAATGTCGGAAGTTGAATCGACATTTGACGTTAATTGTAACCTGGGCGTGAAAAGAAGTCAAACGGTAGTTACGCTCACCAAACGTTTCATGTGACAAAACATACTGCCTCCGTTGAGATTGACTGGAAAGCCTCAAAGGGGCCTCTACCTCGGTTTCCTCCTCCGGCTTTCTCTTTGCCGCAGAGGCTGTTTTAGAACGCCTGCTAAGGTTGCCTCGCCATGGTATTTTGGCACGCTTAGCAAAGCTGCCGGGTCAGTCATCGCCACGGCACTCAGAAGATTGCAAAGCAGAGGATGAAGTAGACGCCAGCCGCTTCTTCCCCAAGGAGGCGCACTCAATGGAATCCTGCTCACGTTTCCCCTTAGCCGGTGAGGTTTTTTTTAGAACGCCTGCTAAGGTTGCCTCGCCTGGGGTTTTTTGACGCCTTTGCAGAGCTGCCGGGTTGGTCATCACCAGGGCACGCAGAAGAGTGCAAAGCAGAGTTTGAAGTAGACTCTATATAATCATCTATAACCGGAGTTATTATGTGCTCCTCCGCAGTCACCTGTTCTTTATGTGTAACGTTAACGGTATTAGGGGTCTTCAGTTGCTGACGTGCGGATGTTCGTCGTGTAGGAGCCATTTGAAGGGTTGTAGCAATGCTGTGTAAGAATGCAAATTGAAGTTGATGTCGAAGCTGAAGCTGTGCAACCTCGTTCTATACGAAAACTAAAAATGCAGTGGAGCGGTATAGAAAAAGCTTCTCCTAGTTATGGGACGTGCATTCTGGCAGCACGAAAACGTCGCTGTAGGAAGAGGTTACGCAACCAAACCGTTGAAGCGTTGAAGGTTAAAAAATAGTGAAATACTGAGGTGTACTGGGCCGCGTAGTAAAGGCAGAAGAGAAGTAACTTGCGAGGGCAGTTAACTGTCTAATAGCAAAACTGAACTACGAAAAGGTAGAAATAGGTATGGAACGCTAAGATGGACTGGGCTGCGCAGTAAAAGCAGCAGACGGAGATAAAATGGGTAATGAAATCTTTTAAGCAAATAGGCAGTGAAGTACTGAGGTGTACTGGGCCGCGTAGTAAAAGCAGTACACTTCAACTTTCAGTGAAAACTGTAACGTGGAGGTAAAATATGTTGGGCAAACGATTGAGTAAATAAGTAAATTGCGACAGCAGTTTACTGTCTTATAGCAAAACTGAACTACGAAAAGGTAGAAATAGATATGGAACGCTAAGATGGACTGAGCTGAGCAGTAGAGGCAACACGGGGAGATAAAATGGTTAATGCAAACGTTTAAGCAAATAGCTAACTTCCGGTATCAAGAAGCTGTCAATTAATCCAAGGAGAGATGCGCTAATAGAAATCAAATCAAGACGTGAGTGCGGAAGCAGCCGCGCTGAAGGTATTTAAAGGGAGCGTGACTTGCCATTGATTGGAGTAGCCTGGACAATGGCCATGACTTAGACCAATGAATGAGTTCACGCAAATGGGAGACGCTAGCGCGCATTCACGCACGCGCGGATGATTTGGCAAGCGCAAGGCTTGGCCGTAAACGAGGTCAAGCTCCCTGCTGCATATGCAGCTTGGCTCTAACGTACGTGATTCCGGCGATGAGAATGCAAGGAGCTGCAATGAAGCGTTTGCTCGTTTGGTTTGTGCGACAACGAAAAGTCGCTCACCATTTGCCGGCATTAGCGTTGAAACGGATTGGGAGGAAGCCCTGCTGTTTTAGCGCAAAAAATCATCGTCAGGTCTGTGATGCGGCCTGGGCTAGGGGAAAAGGTTTAAAGAATTGGAAAATGGACTCAGCACGTATGCGGGTTTTTTCAGTAAAGACGCGAATCACGGAAGTGCCTATTCTGGTAAGATGCGACGATTAAAGCAAAGGTGTTGACAAAGTCGAATATGTCATTTGTGGCTCAAAGTCAGACCTGGTAGCAGGAATAAAATAGCCGAATTTCAATGGCCCTGCACCCATTCCAGAATTTGAGGTCAAATGTTTTCTTCCACTCCACTGCACACACTGACCTGTTTCTTCCTACGCATAGCGTGACCTTAAATTAATCTTCATTTAGGAAATACCCAACCGGAAAAAAACATTTTTAAGGGTTGACCGATTCTCGATTTGCATTCTGTTTGGAGGGCGCTCAGAGTTGAAATTTCACATGGTGACTCCTAATGGCCTCCTCATAAATCCGGTCAGTTTTCGCTAAAAACAGACATGCGGTTCAGGCAGAATCTGGGCGTATCAGTTTTGGGGTTTTATCGATTTTCCGCGCTGTTTAGGGGTCCGTGGTCATGAAACTTCTGGACAACACTTCTAATGGTAGACTCTAAGAGGGTGTCAAATTTGGTTGAAATGCGATCATTCTTTCTGGAAGCAGATTTTTGCGATTATCGATTTTTTCGGAACCTGAGTCTGAATTAAAAAAATTGGACTCCGTCATATCATGAAGGCAGCCATTTGCAAACTTGTGGTGAAAACCACATCGAAATCGGATGAGAAATGCGTCCTGGGCGAGGTAACAACGCCCACGACAGACACACAGACAGACAACATGAGAAATATACATATATATATATATGTATATATATATATATATATATATATATATATATATATACACATACAAACATATATATATATATATATATATATATATATATATATATATATATATATATATATATATATATATATACAAGTATATGATTGGTGTATATGGAATGAATTCCAATAACCAACAATTACTATTCTTAAAAGAGTGCTCAATACAAAGTAGAGCAGATATATTTATTTATTTTTAAAGAAAAAAAAAAAATTTATAACATAAATATGTTATAAAATCACTACAAAATAGCCATTTTGTTTCAACACCTACGGTGTCTTATCAAGTGATGACGTATTATAACATGACTTCGTTATCGAGCTTTTTGAATTTTCCTGTAATTGTGTTCTGATTGGTCTACCTAGCCTCTGTAATAACGTTTTCCCCTTACGTAGAATATTAATTAATTTGAAACTTTTAAAACCATTTATTTTACATTCAACGTCATCACTTGATAAGACACCGTAGGTGTTGAAACAAAATGGCTATTTTTGTAGTGATTTTATAACATATTTATGTTATAAATTTTTTTTTTTTTCTTTAAAAATAAATAATTATATATATATATATATATATATATAAGCAAATATATGGATATAGATCCGACAGTATGAAGAAAAATATACGGAAAAAAAACAAACAAAAATCCTTATATGACATTATATTAGGTTGGTGCAAAAATAATTTCGTTTTCTCACATAGTAACATATGTTAGAAAACGAAATTATTTTTGCACCAACCTAATATTAACATTAAAACAACATAATTGCATATAAGGATTTTTGTTTGTTTTTCCCGTATACTTTTCTTCATTCATATATATATATATATATATATATATATATATATATATATATATATATATATATGAAGTTGCATTGTGTGTATGTATATATATACATAAAATTTAAGTTATATATGTGTTCATGTGCTCATGTGTGTGCGTTCAAGGGACACTAATTTAGGGGTATTTCTTTTTATTCTAACGATTTTCAAAACTGAAGTTGAATATAGACTATCCAATATTTTCTGGTACGAGGATGTGCTCAGAATATAAGCTAATGTCTATATTCAACTTCAACATAGAAAATATATAGAATCAAGTGAATGTCCTGTGCAATCTATACACAATATTGTTTTTACATGAATTTCAATGTCCTCTTAGAAAAGACAATGCAGCGTTTTCCCATTTTATTCAATGTTTATCATTATCATCCCAGTTATGTGCCATATAGTAGCCGAGACTGAGCTCTCTACTCTTAGAGGAAAGAAGAAATGTTGAATTCCAGAGCATAATGAATATTTTCGAAGAGGACTTTCATTCATTAAAAATAAAGTGGAACATACTGTGGAGATTCCTGTGTCCATTCGTGTTAAAGTCAGGGCAACACTCTAAGTTCGAATGTAATTTTTCTTCGCTAATGTTTCATAATGTTTACTCTATATACCCATCCAGATCATAACGTGATTACGATTCTCCTTGAGACCACCAATTTATCATCGAGTTGAAAATGAAAACACTATGAAGTAAAAATAATTTAATATGCAAATTATGTTTTCCGATTGTGACGTAATTTGAGTCTACATATCGCTCGGTGGAGTAAAGACGGCACAAAAAAACAAATCATTCGAGTAAATGATTTTATCAAAATAGTAATTATTGTCAGCCAAAGCGAAAGCCAACACAGACATTTATCTCATTGCTTTGATGAAATACTATTTTATGAAGAACGACCGATTATCTGTCGACGGTTTTAAAAATATCTGGATAATTGAACTTGAGGGTAGACAGATTATAAAATGTACTTGACTAAGCTTCCATGATCCTGTGATAGGCCCTGATAAAACATGGAAAGGCCATAAACGTGACAAAGTAGAAAGATTGGTCACTTTCTCTTAAGTACCTGAGAACAGACAGATTATACGGTTGGACAGTAATTTAGCCTGACAAGCAGTACAGGGCCTTGATCAAACGCGCGCACGCACGCACGCACGCACGCACACATATATATACATACATATATATATATATATACACACACACGCACACACATATATATATATATATATATATACACAGACATACATATATATATACATATATACATACATAAATATATACACACACATATATACATACATACACACAAAGACACACACACATACACACACACACACATATATATATATATATATATATATATATATATATATATATATATATAAGTGCACATTTTAAAAGATCGTTTCATAAAATTTGATGTCCCCTGCCAATCTAATCGATTTTCAGTCTTAAACGATTTATTGCGCATTCTATTTTAGATCCAATCAAATAATTTTATATTTCGAAAAAGACTGTGTTTTTCATATGTCGCATCAATTGATTAGTAATTCTTGACAATATAACAGTCTTCAGAGAATATTAGCTGTTTTGTTTTTGTTGGGGCATAATTCTAAAACTCTTTTGCCAACGAAATTTAAATAACTCTTCAGAGACCGTAATGAAGGATTATCTCAGTAACGCTTAGTGTTTGGTTTCAGATTTCACAACCTTTAATCGGAGGACTGTCATCTCTGAAAATTTGTAATCTATGTTTAAACGCCATTTGAAAATGAACATCACAATTAATAGTCTTTTTGAAAAGGACGTATTTATACGGATTTTCTCAAATATTACGTTTGATAAGAAATGTATTCCTGTATTTCAGTTATGAGATTCCAGGTTGATTTTATAGCAAACTAAACAAAAATTCATATCTATCTATCTATCTATCTATCTATCTATCTATCTATCTATCTATCTATCTATCTGTACTGCTAGCAGCAAGCAGAAATATTTCTCCTCCCGATGATGGCCATTTTGGTCGAAACTAGTCGAGGAATCTAAATGGAATAATAATAAAAAAACGAAATAATATTAATCTACAACCCAGTGTGTCTAAAGATTTTAATTTTTTAATGTTTTAATTTTTTTATTGTTCAATATATATATATATATATATATATATATATATATATATATATATATATAATTATTTATTTAAAAATATGATTCCAACTCGCTACATAAGAGGTATCATGTTTCAAAACAAGAGCTGAAAACTTCAAAATAATATTTGAATTAACTTGAGTTAAAGTAGGCTCTGTTCCATCTTCAAGCGAAATTTTTTGGGGAATGACTTATTTCTGAAATTTACAAGTTTTATGGTCACAATTGAAATAAAAAATTTCCATGGTAACATCAAGGGCGGATTGTTTAGAATGGGCAGGGGTGGGGTGTTAATAATTTGTATCAGTATAGAGTTACTTTCATAGATGCCGGGTCAGGGTAAGGTGGGGGTGGCTAAATTTACGACGGAGGAAGTTTTCGCATAGTCTGGCTTGAGCGTCTACTGAGATTTATTTATTTATTTTTATTTTATTCTTTTATTATATCTCTTTATGAAAGGGATTTGTGTATATAAAAAAAGCCGTAACGTTTGTTATTTGACGACTTCATAAAGGGTTATCTGTCTTTGTAGGGTATTAAAACTATGTATATGGGCTATGGATTTTAAAATTTATTTTTTTGTATGCGTGTTTTTAGCTAGTTATTCAGAGCGTAAGTTCGGTTGTGTCGGCAGAAAACCGTTAATTCTTGTCTGTTGTTTAATAGTTTTTTATTGTTTAGAAGTTTAATAATGTGTAGTTTCTCATGGAGGCACAATATATTAGACAGAACTGGACTTACGAACTAAATACGGCAGAAGGATCTCCATTTCAATTTCACATGCACATATCACATATCAAAAATAATGACGTAATAATGTCGTTTTTTGACGTATTTTTAACGTCAAAAAACGACATTATTACGTCAATACTTTTGAACCTACCTAATAGAAGACATTAGAGCGAGTAATCATTAAATTAGATGTTATTGCTCAATTCTATTTTGCAGAAACTACAGCAACAAGACAATTTCCATGAGGTTATTCTTAGAAATCTAGAAAGAGGAATTATTAGTGTTGCGCAAAGAAAATAGTCGTACAGATTTCAGTTAGAGAAAAATGAAAATACCTGGATATTTAATAGATTAGACACGCCAATTAGAATGCTACACTTTAAGCATATTTATATAAAATGACTTGAAAGGAAGAAAGGATGAAAAAGATTTTAGTGTGAGGAAGTTATCGGAGATTAGACCAAACAGTAGAAAACTTATTTTTACATGGGTTTGCTGCTAGGAAATTTGGTACACTGTGTCGTGCTACATAATTTGTC
Organism: Acanthosepion lycidas; assembly: GCA_963932145.1. Classification (NCBI taxonomy): domain Eukaryota; kingdom Metazoa; phylum Mollusca; class Cephalopoda; order Sepiida; family Sepiidae; genus Acanthosepion; species Acanthosepion lycidas. The sequence continues at coordinate 76,797,261 of OZ010594.1, read as the reverse complement.
CCACCCAAAAGTCGCAAATGTTTTGAATTTTGCTCCCATATATGGTTTGGTGCTTCTGCTAGAGATCCTTGATAAAATCAAAAGAAGAATTTCGAGTGTACTTCAAATTTTGGCTTACATCATTTACCTAACATCACCAAAATGTAGCTTCCCTGTGCCTTTTCTATAAATACACTCATGTGATGAACTTTCCTATATGCTACCCAGTCTTTATGAATTTAAAAGCAATCCTAGATTGGCGGTAAATTATCAACATTTTACAGTTGAGACAGTAAATTCTATGCTAACGAATTCTTCTCTCGCACTTGGAATTTTCTTCTATCTTGTTGCTTCCAAGTCAACATTTATCTTCAGAAGTTTAAATGCACTGCCAATCCTTATCTTATGTCTACTCAATCGTTCTTGATCCTTAATAATGTATCTGTTCTTTCACAATCTGCGTCTTAGAGGTTTCATCACCTTGCTTGCTGTGAAATGATGTTAAAGATGCATATGTACAAACATTATTAGAAAAGTTTCCTGATACTCATGGATAGCTGGGTATTAGAAAATCTAAAAGGTTTGAATAATTAAACAAGAAAATAGTATCTGTCTATATTTCTGAGATGAGGTATTATGTACACTATTTACATTGTTCGAACTATTGTCCTCATCTTTGTCACCATATTTATTACAACGTTTCGTCGTTGTACGCTCAGGACTTCTTCAGGTGGTTGAACTGAACCCTTTATTTCGCTCACTGGAGTAGAATGTTATATTTCCATGTGCCATGTTTAATGGGTGTCAGGTATCAGTTATCTCCTATTAATTCCCCTCTCCAAGTTCTCCACTGCCTTAAACGGGTATTGAACTCATACTTTTGGGTCCTGTCACTGAATCTAACTAACGCTGTTATCCACTGTGCCATGTGTCCCTGAGGACATCTGTTCATGCATTTCTATGTATTATAAACCTAATGCCATCAACAATTTTTTTACTAGTGCTCATCTTCCATTTTTTTTTGTTCCTATTATCGCTTTTCTCTAGCATTCGATATTATTGGTTGCCATATTGTATTCATTTCTATGCTTGGTCGGCTCAGGAGATTTTTGTGGCCTAGCATATAATACCCAGAAAACATGGTACATTGAACTAGAACAGTCTACCCCAGTTAGTGAAATAAAGGTCTGAGTTCGACATTTCAACCACCAGCCAGAACCTATAACAGCCGAAACGTTGTAATAAATATGGCGACAGAAATGGAAAAATAGTCTGAATAATGTAAATAAGGAAGTAGTAATTGCAGAAAATGTAGCTGATAATATTTCTACCGCGGAAAGAAAGATATGGTATCAATAATGGTGAAGACTTTATTGATTCAACTGGTATAAAATCAAAGCAGAAATACATGATGAAAATTCTAAATCCTATGCGATTTTAAGCTTTAAACATGTCACAACATCCAGGGTACCAGACAAGATCTAATCAATGTCAAAAACTATCTGTAGGTTGTTATCACATTCACTCAGGTAACCGAGACTATCGACAAAATAGAAATGGAGAAATATCAGAATCTGATCACCGAACATAAATAAATGCTACATTTGGAAGAAGTGGATTTACAGGATGATTTGAAAACATCAATTGCGTCAATCTTACGATAGTTATGACGTACGGGGCTGACTTGTTATCACTTGATTCCACTTGATAATCATCCGATACCAAGTGTGTCAAATCTTGAAAGAACTGAGTACCATATATATATATATATATATATATATATATATATATATATATATATATATATATACAGTATGTATCCATTTAGATTTTGTGTATTAACGCTTATGTAACTATCTTCATCGATTGTACAGATACTACACGCTAAGTAATTCTTGCCGTAGGTGGGTAGGTAATATCACCTATAGTCTAAAAAGTAGACAATGATATTCGGATCGTAGGCAAAAGTATCGATACGTACATTAATAATACTGTCCGATTTGAAGAGTACTGTGCGAATAATAATACATTTTAGGAAATTCTTTCGGGTAACAACGTTTCCACACTTCGTTTAGTTTTTATTATAATTAACAACAAGAACAATAACAACAATAATAATAATAATGATAATAATAATAGTAAAAAAAATAATAATAGCAACATCATCAACAATTATTATTATTATTATTATTATTATTATTATTATTATTATTATTATTATTATTATTATTTCCTTGGATTTCTGTTGTATACATATTTTCTTTTGGGTTGCAACCAGAGATCTAAGATCAAAATTGCCTTCATAGCATTTTCCACTAATCAATTTTGTCACAAAAACAAAACGCAAACACACACACACACACAAACACACACACGCAAACACACACACACGTTTAAATTAAGTATGTCCACTGTTTTCGCGGAAAAACAGCATAGCGTAAATGAAAAATACCACAAACTTAAAGAAAATAAAGTATTATCGTCAAAATGCTTATGTTATTATTAAGATGAAAGAAAAAAGTATTTTTGAATTATTTTTTGATATTTTTTATTATTTTCTAACACGTTCGAAATTTTGGTTAAAGTCTTCTTTTGTTTACGTCATCGCGGTGACGTAAAAATAACATAGTTTTTTTTTTGCGCTTTTTTCCCGTTGAAAACACATTGATTGGAAATTCTTGTAAAAATCAAATAATTGTCCGATATTAATGAAATTTTCAGGACTTATTCACAAATGAATGAAATTATTTTTGCAATATTTTGTTTTTAGAAAATTTTGGTAAAAAATTTTTTTTTTTAAATATGTTACCCCCCACTTATTTAATTTCATGAAATTTCGCCCAAAACCTTTTTGGCTCCTCAATTTTTTTTTTTTTAAAAGAAGGGGTCCTTGGAGATGGTAAATAACCTACTTTTTTTTTTTCAAATTTGAGCTATTTAGCTGAAAATCTTGTCTGAATTGAAAAAGAATGAATCCAATAAAACTATGATATCACTTAATTAGAAAAGCTTTTAATTGCTTTTGTAAATAAGTAATATTAAGGACATTATTGTCTGAAGAAATAATTTTTTTCTGAAGAATAATTAATTTTTACAAGAATTTTTTCGTTTTTTAAGAAATTTTTAAAACTATAATAGGAATTATTGATTTCCGCGTGTGCCACATCTTTTAGATTTCCATTTTAAGATCCTTGTATTTTGATCGTTTTTGAAGATAGTCGACGGGCTCGGGTTGATGTTCATACCAGTTTCTTACTGTTCCTTAATTAAAAAACAGATGCTATATTTCGAGGTCTTAAATAAGAATTATGAGTTAAATCAGATATTTGATTATTTTATCAAATTTGCGAAACGTGTTCTGGCTTACTACCTCCACCCCACACCTTATTTTTTTACAATTTTTATTATCGTAAATTTAATGAAAATATCTCAATTATTTCATTATATTTCTCAACTTCTCGGCCATTTCAGCTTTTTATTATCTGTTTGATAATTATTCGTTTAATATTGTGAGTTTATTGGACATCGCTCTTCTCCTTGAAATAATTGTCCGGGTTGATGGGAAAATCTCAATTCATTTCGTGAGATGACTGTTGGATTTCCACTGAATACCTGCCGTGTCGTAATGTAGAAATCTCATTGAAACATGAATTAAATATGTCGTCGCACTCCATAATCTCGATAAAATTACCCTATCAGCATGTCCATCGCTTTCACTCAGAGTGTAACGACGTTCTTCCAAATACTTCGTCATCGTAAAGAGAACCTCAAAATCTCGACCCGGACAACGAGATTAATATTAGATGTGTCTGCTGAGCGTGTGTCAAACGGGTTCTCTTCTTATTAAATGATTACAGTACAGCAAATACTTTTCGGGTACAAGATACTTGGACCATGGCTTTCAATTTTTCCGATATTCAGCCTCTTACGAATATTACTCGCTCAGTCTTAGAAGGCCTTACTACATACATACATGTGTAAAATAGTGTTTGTTGAAAACTGAGAAAATTGACGCACTTATGAAATTATTACAATTAGAATTGTAAGAAACATTAAACTGCATTATTAGTGGTCACCTAAATGTCCTAGCCATTCCTGGACATTCCTGGTCGAGTCATAACATTATAACAACACCAGTATTAATATAGTGAATGAATTAAATTATTATTCTACACAACTTAGGCGATATCGTCCACTCGGGGACGATGTTAACTATAGGGTGGGCGATGAGGAACTGAATAGAAAATGGCGACCGATTGGAAATTTTGTTGGGTAATATAGTATATTGAGTATTAAACATGTTTTTTTTTTTATATATGCTACCCACCAAAACATATTCAAAAGAAAATATACGAACGATATTTATAAAAGAAAACAGCAGGATAAATGGAAATGACATTGTCACATTCTGAGATAAGATATAAATGTGTCTCTCTCTCTTTCTCTCTCTCTCTCTCTCTCTATATATATATATATATATATATATATATATATATATATATATATATATATCGAAATAAAATTTCTTCTGATATGAGTCGGATAAGGGTACCCAAAAAACATTCGCTGAATTTTTATTGGTTGTACTGTATATTCTTGAAACGCAAACCATAACAATAATACTAACTTTGACCATAAACTACTCTCATGAGATGGCTCCAGTCCACTCCAAACTATATAACACTCGCCTCACTGACTCTTGTTTTCTATCTTGTTGGAAGTCCTCATATGTTGTCACTATTTTTAAGAACTCCAGAGACCATTCTGATCCATCTAACTACCTTTCTATCAGTCTCCTACCACTCTTCAGTAAAGTCTTCGATGATTTAATCAACGCCGAATTGGTTAAGCACCTTACATTCTATGATCTGCTCTCTGTCAGAGAGTTTCCGCTGTTTCCGGTCTACCACTAACGTGCCCACGGCCATAACTGAATATTTATACCAGGCACTTGATAATACCGAAGAAGCTCGTGCTCGGGCTCTGTGTATCTCTAAGGCGTTTGATAGGGTTGGGCATGACGACCTTCAAAGTAAGCTTCAGGGATACGGTATTACAGTACGATTAGTTGATTTAATGCAATCATTCCTGTCTAACCATGATATGAAGGTTTTCTTCCAGGTCCTTTCACATTAACGCTGGTTTTCCCCCGTTACTGATATTTGTGCGATCAGTTCCCAAGGAGTTATCGACGCAGACGACACTACTATTTACCCCTGGCTCAATAGTAAATCCGGAATTTATGAAAAAAATACTTCGCGTGTTGTCTCGAAATGAACTTCCAACCTGTGATTGACTGGGTCAGGAAATCGCTTGTAAACATTAATGCATCCAAAACGAAACAGCTCTAATTTACCCACCACAGAGAACTCTACCTGTCTCCAATCAGAATGTCCGATGCCCAAATCTAGGAGAGCGCTTCTTTGGGCCTATTTGGTCTCAGGATTTCCACTGACCTGAGGTGGAAGAAGTACATTGAATCAATAGCTTCACCCACCGCAAGGAAAATTTTGTCGCTTGAGTCCATCCTTCAAATCTACAAACCATTCGCCTTTGCATTGAATACTGCTGCCATATATGGTCTGATGCAAACGCTGTTCATCTCGAGATCCTCGATAAAATCCAGACGTATATGCAATGTAATAGGTCCTGATCTGGCATCTCGTGTACAGTCCTTTTCTCAGAGATGTGCTTCCCTCTGTCTGTTCTATAAATATTTTCATGACAACTGCTACTTTCACTAGTACGGCAACTCCATGAATTTAAATGTTGGTATCCTAGTTCCAGCTTTCACTACCGAATCGGTTAAATGTAGCTGTCTCTTCTACTCCAACAGCTTCTTGTCTCGAACATTCAGACAGTGGAACTGCCTTCCTATCACATGTTTCCCTGATGGCTATAATCTTCAAATATTCAAATGTAATGACAATTGAAATTTTCTGATGCTTTGATCCTGATCCCTTTCCTCCTTTACTCTTGCTCTCACTCTCTGTAACCCCTTTCGTGGTAGTGGCTCTCCCAAATTGCTGCTTGGAGTGTTATGCTTAACAAATACATTAACACACACACACACACACACACACACACACATATATATATATATATATATATATATATATATATATATATATATATATATAATTTAAGTAAAAACAGACCACTTTAAGGTTCCATCTAATAAATTATTTCACCACAGCCCTTTTAAAGGACTGCAGATCATGAGGCTTTACTTTCAAACGTTGAAACAAAAAATGAAAAGAAATTTACACATTTTTGACGGGCCGTATTAAGCATATGTAAATTAACGAAGTGAGGAAGTGAGTGGGGAGAGAGAAGTATTAAAGAATAGGAATATTAAATTATATCTAACTCATTCTTGTCTTCAATTATGTATTTTATAAGTTTACTCTTATAAAAGGTATTTATTTAAAAAAACAATTTTAAAAAAAAATTCTTATCCATTATATATATTAATGTGTTTGTTATCAAGAGAGATCTTGTCACTTTAGTCAGGTATTATGAAAGTGTTTCTTGAGAAAATATCCAAAGCTGTTATCTGTTGCCTAAAGAAGAATCCTCTGAGAAAAAGGCCGGCATATGTGAAGATCATGATGCCGATATGGCTAAAGAAGTGTGAAAATATAACATTAATAACAGTTGTTATTTATTAAGCTTAATATAATGGCATCCGGTGAGAATATAATCTTCTTTTGTTTGTTTTAAGACGCTGTCCATACAGGATGTAGGCGGCCATGACTCACCATTATTTTGTTACTTTATTATTCATGGGAAAATTTGGCGTATTAGTTTTATGTTGCCTTCTTTTTAATTTATAATAATGAATGTTCCTTCTTTTAGACTGCCAACGGTTTTTCTCTGATATTTAAGTCATATCTAGTGGAGCAGCGATGGACTTCAGCGTTTCCAAAGGATAGCTGTACCGTACCTAGAACTAATTTTGTAGGCACTGATATCCTCCCCACTATCCACATAGTAATAAGAAGTTTAAGAGTTTGATACCTATTACCCTATTCTGATGCGAGTATCGGAGATTAGCAGTTATTTGTTTCTGTATTGTGTCTAATGAGTACACATTGCCCATTTTCATATCAAGGGGCAAATCAATGATTAGCGGAATAATATGAAATTCAAAATGACAAAAACAAAGGAATTCATTGTTTGAAAAACAGTAAATATATAAATATATTATTTGCATTATTTCCATTATTCGGAATTATCCTCATCTTCATTGCAATATTCACAAGATTTCGTTCGTTGTACGCTCCGGCCTTCTTCAGGTGATTGGAATTTCGAACGGAACCCTCTATTTCGTCCATCGGGGTAGAATGTTCTAGTTCCGAGTACCATGCCTCTTCCTGAATGGCTCAGTTATTTCCCTTTAACGGCACTCTCCAAGTTTTTGTTCACCACTGCTGTGGACGAAATAAAGGGTTCTGATCGAAATCACAATCACTTGAAAAGGTCGAAGCGTGCAATGCCTGAAACGTTGTTTATATAGCAATGAAGATAAGGATAACAGTCCGAATAATGTAAATAATGCATGTATTCATAAGACATTATATCAGAGATATAAATAGATATATAGATAAATACATGCGGCCAGAGACGAAAAATAAGAACATTACGAAGAAAACTGATTATTTAGACGCAAGTCGAAGAAGAAAGTATGAAAGAGAAAAAACAGGGATGAAAGAGAAACAAGAGGAAAAAAAAGAAGTGTTGCCTAAATCAAAAGAACATAAAAAAAAAAACACATGATAGGAAAGTTTGTAAAATAAAATAATATCCATATTTATAAATCCCCAGTGGGTAACAGAAATGAAATCCCAGGATAAAGAAACCAAAAAATACCAAGAAGTAAATAAAATAAATATACAGTATTTACATATCGGACTATTGTCCTCATCTTTGTCGCCATCTTTGTCACAACGTTTCGGCCGTTGTACGCTCCGGCCTTCTGGATCCGTCACTGGATCTAACCAACGCCTTTATCCACTGTGTCTGTCACTGGATCTAACCAACGCCTTTATCCACTGTGCCATACTAGATCCAGTGACAGACCCAAAGAGTGTGAGTTCAATACCCGGTTAAGGCAGTGGAGAACTTTCAGAGGGAAAATTAGCAGGAGATAACTTATAACTGACATCCATCAAACATGGCACGTGGAACTAGAACAGTCTACCCCAGTGATCGAAATAAAGGGTTCAGTTCGAAATTCCAACCACCTGAAGAAGGCCGGAGCGTACAACGGCCGAAACGTTGTGAAAAATATGGCGACAAAGATGAGGACAATAGTCCGACTAATGTAAATACTGTACATAATACCTCATCTCAGAAATATAGACAGACCCAAAATAAATATAAATTCATAACAGAGGTGACTTTCTTTAAAAGTAACTAAAAACAAATTGACCAACGGGGATATTAGTGTAAATGATATGAATTATTTTCCAGATTGTAAACCATGTTTTAAGGGTTCATGTTGTTTGAAAACCGCAAGTTTCTGTCATGAAAACCACTGACATCTGACATTTCTCGTGTAAGCCGTCTTAAATTATTTTCCCTAGTCGAGTGGAAATGTCAGAGAAATTGTCTTAGATTCATGATGCCCCCTTTTCTTTGAAAGGTTAGCATATAATAAAGAAATGACAATCAAATGGAAATTGAGTAATTCAAAGAGCCAGGAATAGTAGCTATAAACAACAAGATGCTCTTACAAAGTCAGATACGGCCATGATAAACACTAACGTAAGTAGCGGAAATAAACTTCCCATTGATTAGGTTCTGTAAAATTGGATTTGAAAAAAGGGAATAGAATTGGTGTATTTTATTATAAGCACTTCTTTTACTGAATACAATCTTATGCTTAATTATAACTTGTTGTCTATCTGATTATATTGTCCAAAATTAATCATTTCCCTATGTTGCCTCAACTCGCAATGACATTAGTATAAATGTTAATCTGCTTTCTTAAGATGCTGTTATATTTTATTTTGTGACTAACAAAGTCAACACTTATATAACTATTCATGAAAAGCTACATATATTCTTCATCCTGAACCCCATTCTGAGATCATAACAACCAAAATAATTCCTGATAATATAGGCCAAAAAAATTCTATATATTCCATAAGATGAACGCATCCTTTAGTTTGATAGGCTGCAGGCTCATTTCACAAAACAATCAACATCGGTTATCAGATTGCCATAATTTTGTATAAGCTTACAATCAGTTTAGCAAATAAATTTAAGTATTACATACCAGTGCATTCCTAAGATTTCTCTATGAGACTGGGAAAAGACTGTAACACGTAGATAAGGAATGCAGACATAAAGAATTAAGAGATGGTTTCAAACACTGCAAAACCTTCCGGTCAGAGGCCATGCTGCGAGATCTATACCTAGACGATCTTAAACTGTTTTCTGCTGAATACTCGGAGGACATCTATATTCAGTCTTTACCGTCGTTTCTCTTAGCTGTTACGAGAAAAGCAAATATGGTATATACGACATGATCTAACGTAGAAAATGATATATGTTGTTGAATTTTAGTTTTAGACATGGCTATAAAAACAAGAAATAATCGACTTGAAATAGTTTCCAAAAGAGTAAAATGCATTTAATCCATATTTGACACTTTACTTCGGCGGAGTCATCAACTCTGACGAAAAAAAAAAAAAATGGGTAATTCATGGAACATTATTTTTGTGATGAATTAATAAGGATTTGCTTGTTAGCTTAGAAAACTTACATTCCGACCGTTGCAAATTTTAATATTTTTTGACAACGTGTATTTTGAAGCAATGTCTTTATGGTCCATATTTGTTCCAAAATGCTTTACAGGAACAGAATAAGATAAAATAAAAACACTGATAAATAATTTGTTTCAGATAATTTCCTATTTTAGCTTTTACAAAGGATTTTTAGCATAAAATATTCTTAATTATTAGGTTGGTGCAAAAATAATGACGTAATAATGTCGTTTTTTGACGTTAAAAATACGCCAAAAAACGACATTATTACGTCATTATTTTTGCACCAATC
>OZ010594.1:76749717-76782217 GCA_963932145.1 Acanthosepion lycidas | reverse complement strand
GGCATGGTTTTCAGGCTCTTTCAAAATGTGCCGCAAGATGGGATCGACAACTCAAGTCTGATAAAATCAGGAAGTCTCCTTCCTGATAAATCGACCATAGTTAGATCCGAAACCGAGTCTCATGTGAACGTTCCAATCACGTGCCCAACAAAATATATGAATATTATCTATAAAATAAATTGTGGAATATAAAGATATTTAATACCTTTTCATCGAGTTTAACCGTTCGTTCACTGTCAATACTTTATTCTGAGATGCAAACTAATAAAATGAGCACCCCACCACGAAGCATGGAGAATATATGGCCTCATGAACCATCAATACCCGAAATTTCGGTCGTCCAAGAATGGACATATAAAACTCTACTCTGATAGATACCGTATGTAGAGGAAACCTGAGAATACTGACCTCGCTAAACAATTCTCTAGCGTACTGAATAAAGTCCACACAAATAACTCTCTCTTGTAGACTCAGCTAGTCCAGAATGCAAACTAGCAAGTCTCCTGAAGGGATTACAGTCAGATATAGCTATGCAGTCACTTCACTCCAGAAACAGCGTTTTAATAATGTCACTGATTAAGGCAAATGTTCATATTTTTTTTCGAAAATCCTAAAGTGTAATTTGAAAAATAATTATATTTATGGATAATACTTAATTAAGCAAAATAATATTTATGCGAATAAAAATGTACACAGAAGCAAAATATGTCAAACAAAATAGAATGAAGTAATACAGAGAAATTATTAAACCTAAGAAAAAAAACAAAAAAACAATGCTAAACAGGTAAAATATAGACAAACACTTCAATTTCACTGTACATGCATTTAAGACGGTTTAGGGTGGAAGGAAAAGAAAGAGATGTTATTGTTCGGAAAGGGGTAGGAAAGACAGGGTCGTCTCTTTATTTATAAGATCAGTATAGCCATTTTGCCATATGAAACTGAGTGGGAAGAGACAATATCATCATCATAGAGACGATATCATCAACAATTGTTTTTCTCTTAATTTTTCTTTTTCCTTTAACAGTGTCACTGCTAGCTTTCTTAGAAGCCATGACTGAGGAGTATTGAAGAGAAAAAAGAGAGAGTACAATAAAATTGGAAAAGAAAAGCAGAGCACAACACACGAATATTTCAAACACGGCGGTCGACTAAGAAATGATCCGGTTCGGGTTAACTCGATTCGACAATGTTGTTCGAGATTTTGTTTGATAACTGAGGCAGTTTCATCTCGAAAAGGGAAATGTGAGACATGTGAGACATGCGCTATCTATCTATCTATCTATCTATCTATCTATCTATCTATCTATCTATCTATCTATCTATCTATCTATATATATATAATATATATATATATATATATATATATATATATATATATATATATATATATATATATATATATATATATATTTAGATAGATAGATAGATAGGAGTTCATCTTAACTGGTTGATCTAATTTTTAAAAGCCGTGCATGTTAAATTTGTATTTTTATACGTGTATTTAGCACTTTTTAATTATATATATATATATACATATATATATATATATATAGTTCATCGATCTTCCTGATGACATATTGTCACTCATAATTTGCCCAGAGGTTGCAGGCAGTTAAAGAAAACAAATAATTTTTAAAATTCGCCTTCCATTGGTTTACCATAATTTTTATATTATATATATATATATATATATATATATATATATATATATATATATATATATATATATATATATATGTGTGTGTGTTTATTTATCTGTCTACCTACCTGTCTATCTAAATATCTATCATAAGTGAAATGCAAGCCCAAAGAGGCTGTGACATAGCTTGACAACAAGAATGTAGATAATGTTCTATACAATATACTGCTTTTCAAAGATAATCCATTTTTATAAATAAAAAAAATATCTGCATCGTATTTCAATCTACTTAAATGTGTTTAAACTTGATAAATAAAAATCTCTTGAAAATGTTATTCATGAACTTTTCTTTCTTTTTCAGGTAAGTCCTTTGTTTTCAAACAATACCGCCAACTATTTTTTTGCGGCTAAGGTAAAAAATTATATATTTTATGTAACACTTCAATTTTTTTCTTTACATTCGTTTTTGTTTTAGATTGTTGCATTTCTTGCACTTTTCTATTTTCCGTATTACAACATCAAAATATTTTTTCTGTTCATGATACGAATAACGCAAAATATGTATTGTTTTTGTTTTTTTCTTCCTGGGCGTCTCAAAATAGTTGATCCGTAAACATATTTCAATTTCCAGCGCACTCGTATGTTAGGCTGATTGGAAAGGAAAAAAAATAAGGAAACTTCTTATTTCTTCTTAGAAATAAAATAATTATCAGCTCTGCCTGAAAGGCAATTGCTTTCGAACACTGAAGACAGATTTTTTGGCAACGTAAACTTTCCCATCCTATTTTAAAAGTATAGAACTGTTTTCTTCCTTATTATATTTCACAAAGTATAAGGGTTGAAAGTCATTCAAGTTAGAGAAATACAGTCGAAACTGAAATGATAAATAAGGTGAGGGGGGATATGAAGGAAATAAAATGATGTAAGAAGAGAATGTTATGTAATGCGTATTCTGTTCCCCAAACTGGCAGCTACTTGGTGTGTGTGGGGGGGGTGATTAAATATAAAATTCTTAGCTATTTCTTTTTTAAGCGTTTCATCCCAAGTAAGGCGGGAAGTCATTAGCGCAAAAGAGGTTACAGAGAGTTGGAGCGAGGGACATTACTTTTGAATAGTTGGAGATTATAGTTATCAGAGAAATATAGCTTTGGAACAAAGATCCAACATAGCCATGGAAACAGAGCTATGGAACAAACATAGCTATGGAACAAACATAGCTTTGTAACATAGCTATGAAAACATATCTTTGGAAAAAAGATGCAACATAGCTATGTTTCCGTGCTATGTTTCCATAGCTATGGAACAAACATAGATATGGAACATAGCTATGGAAACATATCTTTGGAAAAAAAATGCAACATAGCTATGGAAACATAGCTAAAGAATAAACATAGCTATGGAACATACATAGCTATGTAATATAGGTGTGAAAACATATCTTTTGAAAAAAGATGCAACATAGCTATGGAAACATAGCTATGGAACAAAAATAGCTATGGTGCAAACATAGCTATGGAACATAGCTATGGAAACATAACTTTGGAATAAATATGCAACATAGCTTTGGAAACAAAGCTATGGAACAAACATAGCTATGGAACATAAATAGCTATGGAACATAGCTATTGAAACATATCTTTGGAAAAAAGATGCAGCATAGCTATGGAACATAGCTATGGAACAAACATAGCTATGTAACATACATAGCTATGTAACATAGGTATGAAAACATATCTTTTGAAAAAAGATGCAACATAGCTATGGAAACATAGCTATGGAACAAACATAGCTATGGAACATACATAGCTATGGAAACATAGATTTGGCAAAAAGATGCAACATAGCTACGGAAACATAGCTAAAGAACAAACATAGCTAAGGAACAAATATATCTATGGAACAAATATAGCTATGGTACAAACATAGCTATGGAACATAGCTATGGAAACATAACTTTGGAATAAATATGCAACATAGCTTTGGAAACAAAGCTAAGGAACAAACATAGCTATGGAACAAACATAGCTATGGAACATAGCTATGGAAACATAGCTTTGTAACAAAAATTAAATTTGTCAGACTCTGCGGAAGTGATATGGCGCGTCGTAGATGTAAATGTCTGAAGTAGTGTAGATAAAAATCTACCCTTATTCCCTTGAACATTAACGATGGAAATAGTGATAGTGTTCCCCTATCTTCGTGTTCTCGCTCCTCCCAATTCTTTTGAACAGGAGTAAAGGGTTTTTCCTTGTTTCCTTGTTTCCTTTTTCGGATTGGGTTTCCGGTTCCTTCTAAAGTCTATTGTAACTCTATACTTCTTCTGGCTTCGCCTGAAAGACTGAACTTTTATTTACTATTTAATTTATCGTTTCTCAATAAGACCAGATAGGTTCACCTATCGTACGGTTCACATAACTCCATGGTTTTTTGAACACGTGTAAAGATGTATTCCTTGTTTCCTATTTAGGAATGGGTTTCCTGTTTCTTCTTAAACGTTTTTTTTTTCCTTATCTAACACTTTACGTCGGGTAACTCTTGGGATTTGTAAAGAATGAAAATGATTGTAAAGCAAAGTTGTAATGATAGGCTTGCAACTTTACATCTCTAGAAAAAAGATTGCAGAAAGGAAAACAAGTCTTCACCAAAAGCGATGTTGAACTGATGAAAGCTTCACAATGAAATCACTGTAACTACAGTCTAGACAGCAGCAAATCTCCATGTTGGCGTAATAAGACTTTTAAAGATCTAAACAGGCAAAAGTATGCTTACTTGAGTGATAGAATGTGCCTACCACTATACCAGCATCTTTGTTAATCGTAGATTTCAAATTAAACACTTTAAAATACATCTATAAGATTCTATCCGTTATAAACGAGAAGGGAAAATCATTTTTTTTCTATGAATCTCAAGTCTTTCCTGGAAAACCAAATGCATATTGCAATTGAACAGTGGGAATATGAATTAGTTTTCTTTTTTGACAGTGACAGATGGTAAACGAATAATTCTAGTGTACCTAAAGAATTAACCAAAATGTTTAAAGTGTATTTTTACTTTCTTTAAATGAGAAATCATACATATATATTTACAACTTTCATTATGAAATAAAACCTCCAATATGGAATATCAAAATCATGATTATCAAAATATCCGTTGCTTTACACTTGAGATAAATAATGACAGGATAAGTTAAAGACCCATTAGCAAAATTAGCCGTAAATTAAAACCATCAATACATCAGGATTTTCCAAACCCATATTTATATTCTTAGTAACATATCATTTGCGTTTTTATGTTATTGATATCTACTAACCTCGGTAACTACATCAAAGTGGTGTAATGGTTAACAAGCTTGTTTCGCTAGTTTAATTAGAACTGAGTAGTTTGTTCAATCATCATCAAGTGCTCACACTTTCGGTCTTGTGCTGCATATATATGTTATGTTTAATGATATATATTTTTTACCGAGTTTTTTTTTCTAGACTTAATAGGATATATAAAATAGATAAAAAAAGTTTTATTTCAAAAAATCAAATTAATAAGCCATTATTAAAAAAAATAATTTTCTAAGCTAAAAACATTCCAATATCTAAAATTAATTTTCCTTCAGTTTACAGCAAATAAATAAATCTGCTTGAGTTCGCAAATAGCAATAAATGCCTTGCCAAAAAAAAAAAAAAGTGTTAAGAAGCTGAAAAAAATTCTGAACTGCAATGTAATAGAGCAGTTCATTCTGGAGAATTTCATTGTAGATCAAGAGATTATTCGAGAATGCAGAGGTCAGGTTCTACAGTAGGGTCCTGAGAACGATATAAACCGAATGTGTAAACAACGACGAAGTTCTAAGGAAAATGTAAAAAGAAAGGCCACTTTGACCCAGAAAGATCTAATAAACATTATGAGGAAAGAAGACTAGTAAATTTTGATAATGACTCACCATATCAAATAGAAAAGTAAAAAGAGAAACAGCCAGTAATCTTCTAACGATCGTATATAAATTGATGCCAACATTTTGAAGTAGAAAGGAGAGTCAACACTAACACACACACACACACACATATATATATATATATATATAAATGTGAACGTAGAAGTCAAAACTTAGAGGCGACAGTCTGTTTCATGCTAGATGCAATCCTCTGAGGATTGCATATAGCATGAAACAGACTGTCGCCTCTAAGTGTTGACTTCTATTTTCACTTTTAGATATACACACGCTCTATCTCTGGTATTGAGACTTCATCCCATAAATATAGCATATCTTAAGAGTATATATATATATATATATATATATATATATATATATATACAGTACATAGAAGAATTTACACAAATATTATCACTAAGAGCAGTTACTTATTTGATGGAGGTACTCGGAAGGCGACTTGACTAAGCTTGCATATTTGGTTTGCTATTTGCTAAATAGTAAAGAGCAACATTTCGTGGTGTATTTAAATACCGCACGCGGGGTTTTCCGGAAAATTGCTTTTGATCTTCCATAGAGTGTTAATTTTTTCTTTAATAAAAAAATCTATTGAAAGTCCTTAGTTGAAAATGCAATCAAAATGTTGTTCATTTAAAAAGTAATTTATGTAAAAATCACCCACAATTAATTAAAATATCCATTTACAGCACTTAAATGTATCTAAAGACTAATGTAAAAAATGGAAATTATTTTCACTCGTTTTCTCTTATATTTTTCATTCCTTTCTTTTCTTTTAACCACGCCCTTTCATCTCATTGTCAGAATAGAGGAGAAATGATTGAAACGAATTCCATTGTGTATGTGATGCTTATCATTAAATACCGATTATCAGGCAATCAATTTCTGTCGAGTTTAACATATCGGCCATCCGTTGCAATTCGCCCCGCACGATTCATTCAAACTAACCTGATCCACCCACACACCGTTAATATTTTGCTTCAATCAATACTTGAGGATACGAGCAATGATCATTAACAAATTTTGGCTGTGAAATGTGACGGCCAAGTTAAGCGGTAAGTGATGCAGGACCTGCCCAGAATCATTTTACGCTTACGTCATGTAATTGTCAAGATGATCAAGAATTGAATAATTTCAAGTGCCATCTTGTTCCTCAAATACAAACAAATAGCAAAACTATAGATTTCTTTTGAATACTTCCTATAAAGGAAAGATATGCTGATATGAAATATGCATTGGAACGGTTTAGTTTAGCGCTAATTATCCGTTACACATAACTTAATTCTAGAGTGATTCCATTGTTTGAAAGATGCCAGGATGTAGGCAACAAAATGCTTTGTACCGCATTGTTGACACGAGGTTCTTGATAAGGACTAAGCCTGAAAGAAAATGTGGACTTCCAGCAGTTTATCCCCTATTTTATCCCGTTCTTCAAAATCTTATTTTAAAAAACAGAAAAAATATAAAAAATTACATAGACACACCTTTTCGCTTGAATTTAATCAAAACTTTATATACGTATATATGTATGCATAAATAGATAGACACTAACATATATATTCAGTGGGGGGAAACAAATATTCATAAACATAATATTTTCATTCATTTATTGTATTTCAAACTAATGAATAAACATGCTTTTCATATAATTAACTATTCACAGATGCATAATAACGAAATATACATAGACAATAGAAAAAAAAATGACGTAATAGAAATTAATTTTAATGGATGAAAAAAGTATTCGTACAATGCTAATTTCAGATTTCGAAACATTTTAGTTGCTTTAATAATCTAGATTATTCAATTGGATTACTCTAAAATCTTCCTATAATGTTATAAGTAGTTATTTTTAGCCAATAAAATACAAACAGAAAATTCTGTAATTGATATTCGTTCAAGAAGGTTATCAACATGGCAAGAGGTCAACAATTGACAAAGTAGCAAAAAGAACTGATTGTTAAGCTCTAGAAAGAAGGTAAAAGTTACAGGAAAATCTCAAACAACCCGAATATTCCATTTACTACCATTAATTCATTCATTTCAAGGTACAAAAACAAATCAAAACCTTTGAAAACCAAAAAGAACGGGTACTCGAAAAGATTCTTCACGCTCTTTGATTAAATTAATGCGTCAAATTAAACAAAATCGAATGTTTGCTCGTCAAGAGGTGAAGTGTGATTTGCTCTCACCAGTAATCTGTGTCGCTAAACGAACAATAAGCAATAAAATGCATAGGAACAATCTAAAGTCACTCTCTCCACTGCTATTGAAAAGACACAAATATGCCAATTTGAAATTCGTCAATGAACATAAGGATAAAGAAAACTCGTATTGCGAAAGACAGAGAAAACCAATATTGAGTTATTTAAAGGTAATTCTAGAAATGAAGTATGAAGGTATGGTTTGGTTTGGTTTATTTTTTTACGGCATTTCAATCTCAATAGGTTATTTAATGCCGGCAACATTTTTAGGGTAGATTCGTATGAAAAGAATATGTATTCTTTGGTTTACATTGGTTTGGTTTAGCTTGGTTTGGTTTATTTTGTTTCAAGGCATATCAATCTCAATGGGTTATTTAATGCTGGCAACATTTTTAGGCTAGATTCGTATGAATAGAATATGTATTCCTTGACTGAGATTGGTTTGGTTTATTTTGTTTTGAGGCATATCAATCTCAATGGGTTATTTAATGCTGACAACATTTGTGGAGAATCTGTGGCGTTATTTGAAAATTTAAATCCAATCGAGAGTTCTCACAAACATCCCAGATCTCAAGACCATATGCAAAATAATGGAAGAAAATACCAACTAAAATTTGAAAATTATTAATGGAGAACTACAAGAAGAGGTTTGTTGTTATAGAAGAAAATAATTGCTATTGTACAAATGAAGAGTATGCATTCATTTTTGTATTGTACGAATAATTTATCCACTCTTTAAAATAAATCAGTTGCATTTTGTTCTATTGAATCAATGATTATTTCTGAATTCTATGCATATTATTTATTATGAATGCCTGTACAGTTAATTACACGAAAACTATGTTTATACATTAGTTGAAAATACAATAAATTAAAAATGTGTATGAGTACGAATATCTGTTCCCCCCTACGCTATGTATATATATATATGTATGTGTGTGTGTGTGTGTGTGTGTGTCTGTCTGTCTGTGTGTGTCTGTGTCTGTGTATGTGTGAAAATGTATAGAAAATAGAAAACAATCCGTAAGGTTATCAATCAGAAGTTCTTAGTATTTTTATTTTAAAAAAAAACAGTGGTCGATAAAAAGTAGAGCGTAAATATAATTATTTATTTAAAAATATGCTTCCTTCGCTACATAAGAGTTCTTATGTTTCAAAACAAGAACTGAAAACTTCAATATAATTATTTGAATTAAATTGAATTAAAGTAGCAAGGTCTGTTCCATCTTCAAGTGAAATTTTTGGAATAACTAATTCTTGAAATTTACGCGTTTTTATCAGCATATTTCATTATCAAAATTAAAATTATTATGGTATCGGCTAGAGCAATTATTAAAATAAGGGCATAAGGGTTAATAATTTGCAACAATATCTCAGATACATACAAAGAAATCTAGTCAGGGTAGGGTTGGTGTGGCTAAATTTAAAGTCTAGTCTGGTTAACCATTAAGTGTCTATGGAGTTTAATTTATTTAGTTTATTTTATTTTCTGAAAGGGTTTTGTGTATATAAAACTGTCAGAATTGGCTAGCTTTTGTTTTTTTGAAGATTTCATGAAGGTTTTTTTATATGATTGGGTAGGGCTTTTAAACTTTTTATTTAGACTATGGAGTTTAAAATTTGTATTTATTATTTAATTGTTTGTTTTTATGTTAATTGATTAATGCAAAAATTTGATAATGTCGCCAAAAAAAAATGTTAACTCATGTCTATTGTTTAATAAATTTTCATTATTTAGAAACTTGATAATGTGTAGTTTATCATGTAGGCATAAAGGGCATGGGTCATCCCATGTTTTACAAGTTCTAGTTTTTCTTATAATTTTCCATTTTACTTTTGGTGATTTATTCATTTCTTTCAAATGCGAAAAATATTTAGATAGAGATGTCTGATTTCTATTATTAATATTGTTGAATGAGCTTTTATGCTGTCTCCACATGGTTTTAAATTCATTCTTCGTAGACCCAATGTATATCATATTAGTGTTAGGAGTCTCAATGGATGACATCAGATTTTACGCGGCATATATTTTCCAATGTGTAGTCTTCAGGGATTCTACAATCATTAATTTTTCAATATTTTGTTCTAATTTAAGTTTAGGGTTTTTATAAATACTATTTTGGCATGGGGGTTTATTCAGGATTTTATTATTGTTTTTATATTATAATTTTATATACATACATACATACATACATACATAAATACATATATATATATATATATATATATATATATATATATATATATATATATATATAGGTGACATGGAAATTGGAAAGTGATAGAGACATTGAAGAAACAATGGAATCAATTCAGTTATTAAACTTACACTTTGAATGTAAAAAACTTAACCAAAATTTAACCATACAATGCTTTTTTGTTTGATTTGTCACAATAAAATAAGAAAGCGTGAATCACATTTATAACGATGGATTCTAAATGTCTCTCATGAGAAGCAAAAAATAACTACTTTTGGGGCCACTTTAAAAATTACCACAGGTCACCCCAAACATTTGAACTGCAGTATGTATATATATATATATATATATATATATATATATATATATATATATATATATATATATATATATATATATAAAAGAAAGAGGTTGTAGTGGTTCCAACGAGAGAAAAGTATGAATATTAAAAAGAAGAGAAGAGAGGTGCCGCAATTTTTTTTTTTTCCAAAAAAAAAAAATATTATTCTTTATTTTCCATAATTTTATGGTAAAATTATGGAAAATAAAGAATAATATTTTTTTCTAAGAAAAACACATTACAACCAAAAACGTTTCCGGCACCTCTCTTCTCTTCTTTTTAACAAACATATATATATATATATATATATATATATATATATATATATATATATATATATATATATGTATATTATATATATATAAATGTATATATATATATGTATATATATATATATATATATATATATATATATATATATATATATATATATATATATATCTTCTCTTCTTTGTAATATATATATATCTTCTCTTCTTTGTAATATATATATATATATATATATCTTGTTTTAATATATATATATATCCTCTTCTTTTTAATATATATATATATATATATATCTTCTCTTCTTTTTAATATATATATACATATATATATATATATCTTCTCTTCTTTTTAATATATATATATATATCTTCTCTTCTTTATTATATATATAAATATATATATATATATCTTCTCTTCTTTTTAATATATATATATATATATATATATATATTCTCTTCTTTTTAACACATATATATATATATATATATATATATATATATATATATATATATATATATATATATATATATATATATATATATATATATTAAAAAGAAGAGAAGAGAGGTGCCGCAAGCGTTTTCAGTATTTTCCATAATTTTACCATAAAATTATGGAAAATAAAGAATAATATATATATATATATATATATATATATATATATATATATATATATATATATATATATATATATATATATATCGTTAAATAGGAATGGTAAGAAAATTTTATTATTTTTTTTATTTAGTTTTACATTTATTTTTCATTTGGTAAGAGGGTTCACAAAAACGTCTATATCCTTAAACGATTTAAAACAGGTTTCGTCGTTTTGTTGTTATTAGTTTCTATTCATGGTTTCGGAGTTTTTGTTTGAGTACAGCCGTACTCAACACAGAAACTTACACAATAAATCCTCCTACTAGTATTGCAAACTTTGAACAGCCAAAAAGAAATGAACAACATATTTTTAACGATAAATCTCTAAAAGAAACGTTGCTTCCCATATATATATGTATGTATGTATGTATGTATGTATATATATATATATATATATATATATATATATATATATATATATATATATATATATATATATATATATGTATATATATTTAAAAGCCTTTTTTCCCCTCAAGTTTGATTCGATTTTTGGCAAATAAAAAATTCGAGGGTTTTTCGAAACGAGTCTAGTTATCTATATTTGTATATATATATATATATATATATATATATATATATATTATTTTTAATTTTTTCTTTTTAATTTAATTTTTATGCATACTCATATTGGAGTAGAGGCTGTGTTTTTTTTATTAAACTCTACTTATAGTTCAACTACATCTACTTGCTTGAATGTTCGAGAAAACTTGTCAGATGTTTATGTGCATGGCTATATGGATCTATACCTGAAACTTTTCACCATGCAGAACTGATTTTAGTGTTTCCATTGATTATATCTAAATACGTTCTATCTCAGATCTGCTGAAAAACATTTTCATCCATGAATATTGCTTATTGAAAGGAACATAAATATTAATGTCAATTAATTCACAATAAAATTTAAAAAAAATGATGTCTTGTTGTTTCAACTTTAAAGCTATATCTATATTTATATGCACAACATATCATTCTAGTTTTGCATTATATCTGTAATCATAAAATTTAACTTTTTGGCAGATGTCAAGGTTTATTATTAAAATAATTAAATACAACATGCATTTATTTAACTCATAAAAATATCCAATGCATATAGGCTACACAAAATTATATTTGACTAAACCAATATGCAAATTATTAATTATTTTCTAGAACTCCCCGACATCATATAACATTGCTTAATTGTTCCTCTACTGTTTAAATTATATACATTATTTGGACTGTAATCCTCACATTCATTGCCATATTCAAACCGTTTCAGCCGTTGCATGCTTCAGCCTTCTTCTAGACCCAAAGGGTTGTGCGTTCAATACCAGGCTACAGCAGTGGTGAACCCAAAACCTTGGAGAAATGGGTTAAAGGGAAATAACTAAGACACCCAGAAGAGGCATGACATGTTGAAGTAGAAAACTCTAAGGCGTTGGACGAAATAAATCGGTCGGCTTGTAATTTGAATCACCTGAAGAAGGCCGGAACGTACAACAATCGAAACGTTGTGAATATGGTAATGAAGATGAGGATAACAGTCCGAATACCGTAAATGATGCCAATCATCATAAAAGCTCATCTCAGAGATAGAAACTGCTTTTGTTCCCTTACTGATTTTAAATTATCTACTATTTCAAAATTAACATTACTTAATAGCAGTAGTTATTGCTTTTCAAAATATTGTTTTTACATTTTTTTCTACATTTGTTTTAAGTAAAAAAAAAAAAAAACTCAATTGAACTGTCACATCCTTCTAACTACCCTCCTATTAGCCTTCTACCTCTTTTTTTTACTAGAAACATAGACCTCGAATTAGTTAAGTATCTCCACATGCAAGGCCTGTTTTAGACAAGCAATATAGCTGTGGCTTCTCTAGGTAAACATGCGGATGTGATAACGATTATTGCTGAAAGAACCTGTCCAGCTGTAAATAAGAATGTTCACGCTCAACCTGTTCATTTGAAAATGTTGACGGCGTTTGACAGGGGTTTCGCATGCTGATCTTCACATGTTGAAAGTTTATATTAATTCTGTGTGAATATGATTCAATCATTTTTTTTATTAACTAGCGAAATGAACGTTTTCTTAACGGTCATATTTGTAGATGTTTTGCTTTAATAAAGGTATCCCCCAAGGTTCTCTTCTAAACCCTAATTTTCATCAACGAATATTCTGACGTATTCAGTTTTTTACTCTTTATCAATGCTGATGTTACAGCTATTTTATTCTGCCTTAATAGAGTGGCTAATCGATAAATTAAAACAGGTAGGCTAAGTAAAAAGGACCAACGATCTGTTTTTAACTGGGGCAACTAATGGCTTGTTAATTGGAATTCCTCCTAAACAAATCTCCTCTCTTTTACCCTTGTCAAAGAAGCGTTTTTGACTTTCATCAATATGGCTGATGCTAAACTCCAGGAGAGTTGCCTTCTCGGATAAAAGTTTTCCGCTGACACGAAGTAGATCGATTATACTGATTCAATCGCTAGGTCTGCTACTAGGAAATGTGGCTCATTTTTTCGTGTTGGGTATTTTTTCTCTCGTCAGTACCTGTCTTCAATAACTAGAAGCCATCCATACTTAGAATATGGCTGTCGCCTGAAACCTATAAGCCTCTGGTATGTATTTAATAAACCTTGATAATGGTTATCCTTTGTAGGTTTACCTCCTGTTTATTTATGTTCTCTCCCCATAATGTATTTTTTCCGTTTTTTCATATTATTTAACATTCAGAAGCCGCCCTTCCCGCATGTTGGAGGCTTTATCGCCTTGTTTGGAATAAAAAAAAATAAAAATAAAAATGGAATAATATACATAAAACTTTATGGAAACTGTGACTTTTATTTTCCTGACGTCTTCTACGCAGGTTTTTTCAAGTATGCGAACTATTTGTACACCGTGATTTTTACACTCTAAGTGTCTTTTCATAGCTGTTTTGAGAGTAGTGCATAAACATTGTTATTTATCTATTTTGCATAAATTTCTGGCTGTCTCGAGATTAAACATATCTTGGGGGTGACGTTCAGAGCCGAGAATTATTCGGAAATCCTTTTACCACAAAAATGGACTTGGCATGTGTCCAGAAAATCGATTTAAAGCATTTGACATAAGTGATGTTCAAAGGAATCGAATAATTATGTTGTCTGATTCATTCTTAACGGCTTATCAACCCTTTAAAACTTTTAAATATTTAAAATTGCAAAAAAAGGTGAGATATAATAATGATGTAGTGATAAAAATCTTAATAATTAAAACATTGCTGCAGAGAGACAAAGATAATTTGTGCGTAAGTGAATATTGAAATTCGAACTCGGCTCTCAGATTTCCGCCATTATCCATTACACCACCTGCACATCCAAGTTTACCGCACCTGGCATTGCTAAGCGGTCACCCATCTGGGTAGTGATCAGGCTTGTTTAACTTCGGTAATCGTGTACAGGAAGCGGAGTTTCAACATTATATAGTCGTAAGCTAGTAAATGTAAAAACAGAAAAGCAAATATTTGGAAACCACAAAAGCAGTTTTAATATTATTTTGGATTTCGTGAAAGCTTCACAAAAAACATCAATTAATTATTTCTTTATTTAAAATAAAGATTGTATCTGGGATGTGAAATGTTTTCACTTCACCAACTTACCATTATTCGGTTTAGTTTGGTTGGTTTTACGGCATATCAACCTCAAAGGCTTTTTTAATGCCGACAAGAATTTTATAGCTGGTAATACTTTTTCTTCAAAAAATGCATTGCTTGTCATATTTTTTTCTTTAAAAAATGTATTGATATCAATAATTTTTCCTTCGAAAATGCATTACTGCTAATATTTGTTTCTTCAAAAATGTATAGTTACTAATACGTTTTTTTCTGTATTGCAGCTAACATTTCTTTTTCTTCATAAATGCATTTCTGGAAATAATGTATTGCTGCTAATAATTTTTCCTCAAAAAATCCATTGCTGATATAAAACATATTTTTACACTTTCACATTGATTTGATCCTAGTTTGGGGGCCAACCATTTTCCCGAAAATGGGACGCCAACAGGTGCCATCACCACGGGTCAGAGCGGACCCAGGAACACCAGCAACCAAGAAGTGGGTTCACACTTCCCAAAACATCTCGATCGAAGTTTTCGCCGTTAGATGCAGTTCATCGACTTACCCAGGACGCGGATACAGTTCATCGTCTTACCCAGGACCTGGGTGTAGTTTATCTTCATACCCAGGCCGGCGAGAATTCGATTGAATGTGTTAACTTCCAAATGTTTTAAATACCCTTTTCAGCGACTGTTCATTTCACACTACCTTTCATATAGTGTTTCTTGACTGAAAATGTAAATTGAATTATGGGACAAGTTTTTAGAACTTCAAGCATTAAAAGGAATTGATGAGATGATATGAACAGTCGACGAAGACCTAGACAGATAAATTATATTATCTCTATAAGCAACTCTTCTCAGACTCTCTTCTGTCTTAAAGGATTACTCATGCGTAATTGTATAGCCTACCATGTAGATACTTCGCCGTATTTATTCTTTGCTTCAGTCGTCATGGCAGTGTTGACGATCGCATAAATCCTTTTCTACGAAGAGACCAAGGCAATAGGAGAAACATAAAAACACGAACACATAATGTATCGTGCTTGTTTTCTTTGTTTCTTTCCTTTTATTTTTCTTTCTGTCATTTTTTTCTCTGTTTCCAAACCAGACGAGCACTTGCCTCAGCCACTTGATGCAATATCCTTGTTGATATTTTTCATCGATTTCTTAAATGTTAAAGAAAACGAATGAAGAATTCTGATAGGACCGTGTTCTGATAAATGGCCGAGCATTCGTAAGAGTTCTATTCATTAGCTGAATTCTTCGAGACGATACGGGGAGGATATGATTTCCCTATTGACAAAACGGCATGAAAACATATTTTGATGGCGTACCGAGGTTGACAGATACACTGCAATAGAGAAACAATTGTATTTTTAGAATATAATCATGCAATATATATTAGAGATGCAGTGAATCGTTCACAAAAAGCATTGTTGTGCGATCAGTAGATCTCCAACAGACTCTCTTGTTAAGAACAGATAAGATCAACCGCGCAAATTCTATGTACGAAGATTGATATCAAAATCCATGTAAGATTAGGAATTATATGATTATTAATAAACATAATTAAGAACACACACAAAAACATATATATATATATATATATATATATATATATATATATATATATATATATATATACAAGGTGAGGAAAAAGTCGTGCAACTTAGGTTTAATTAATTAAAAGTGCAATAACACAAGAAAATTATATTTACACGATTTACATTATTCGGGCTATTGTCCTCATCTTTGACGCCATATTTATTACAACGTTTCGGTCATTGTTGTATGCTCCGGCCTTCTTCAGGTGGTTGGTTGGTGTATATATATATATATATATATATATATATATATATATATATATATATATATATATATATATATATATATATATATATATATATATAGAGAGAGAGAGAGAGAGAGAGAGAGGACCTTGCAACATGTCACATAAGGGGGAGAAACCAGTCATGGACATCAGACAATTTCTGCAATTACATATCCCGGTACATCTGAACAACTGACTCCACAGAATGTATTACATTTGTTTATTATGTGTGGAGCGCAGTTGAGCGATAGACCAAAAAAACAAAAAACAAAAAAAAAAACAAAAAAAAACCTTGTAATACCAAAGATGAACTGAAGGCATGAATTATGGCAACATTCACCAAGTTAAACAAGGCGACTATCCACAAGAGTTGCAGGAGATTCCGAAGTTGTCCACAGGCCATCGTTGAAGCGAATGACGATGCTAATAAATAAATTTTCTCTTTAGAATTTTTGTGTAATTTTGTTAAATGTATATGTTAAAATGAGATGTCAGTGTTATATTTCTGCGTAATTTATGTGAAAACCTATCAATCGCATCGTATATATATATATATATATATATATATATATATATATATATATATATAGAGAGAGAGAGAGAGATAGATAGATAGATAGATAGAGAGAGAGAGAGAGAGAGATATTTTTATGTTTATACATTCTTTTTATAGATAAAAATATTTAAGTAAATGCTCTGTTTAGAATAAACAATATTCAACAACATTTACCGGCCTGAATGCCCGAGAAATTTTCATGGATAATATTAGTCCACCGACAGGAATCGAACCTGTATCATATACGGAACCGTCATATAGCCTGTACATATATAAATATACTCTGGGAAAGAAAAAAAAACAAAAAAAAATTTGGCATACATGAAAGTATGCTGAATGTCATAATCTCGTTTCACGAAGGGATGAAAACATCTGTTCTATCTAATGGAGAGTTTTCTGAAACGTTTGATATAACAAATGGCAGAAAACGAGGTTGTGACATGGCTCCTATATATTCGCTCTCTTTTTTTCGGTCATACTACACCATGCTTTTAGTGATCCTTACATGGGTGTGAAATTTGAATTCTGCACAAATGGCGACCTCTTAAACCATCAAAGTTTTAAAGCAAAATCGCTGACTCGAGCAAGAATTATTTGTGATGATGACGCTGCGATTTTGGCCATCGCAATCGAAGAAGCTCAAACACTCGTCAATCGTTTTTACCCCCTGAAAAACATTCGGATTAACTATAAGTATAAAGAAAACTGAAGTTGTCTATCAACCAAGGCCTACCCCTAAGTAGATCAGAGGTGTAAAACAAAAAAACATCTGCCAATACCTTTCCAACCGTTACCAATACTGTTGGCATCAACAAGCTGCAGTATGTGAAATCATTCCCGTACTTAGAAAGTAAAGTCAATTCAAGTGCCTCTTTGGATGACAAGATAGTTAACCGAATATCAAAGGCAACCAATGCCTTTGAGAAGGTTAAACATCGCCTATGGGTTGTTCGTGATATTTCACTGAAAACGAAAATGATTGTCTGTCGAGCAGTCATTCTCACCACAGTTCATTATGGGTCAGAATCATGGACGCCATACAGGAGGCACATCACTCAAATTGATGCTTTTCAGAAATGCTGTCCTTGTTCAATACGGGTTATACACTGTAGGACAATATATCTAACCTTGATTTTTTCATCAAAAGTGGCGTTGGTGGTATTGAATCCTTTAAGATGGGCTGGTCATGTCATACGAATGAGTGATGATCGGATGCCGAAAATCATCAGGTGTAACAGCCATCTTTGGTCACTCTTAATTGGCAAACTCAAACACAATTTAAATGCTGCAAATATCTCTATAGAGGAGTTCGAACTTTTCGTTGAAAACCGAGCAAACTGGAGAAACACTGCCTCCGAAGTATAATTAACATTGAAAAGAATCGTTTCAAACATATGAGTGAATTAAGAATCAACACTAACTCTCGGGCTAATATATCAGCCCATATGACTGTTAAATGGGGACTGATTTGGCCATTGCAAGACATCAAGGTTACTTTCAGCTAACCATTTCCTTGTAGATCTATCGGTATGTCTAGGATCATTATCGAGTTGCAAAACCCAATTAGGAAGTAGCCGAAGTCTCTCAACAGAACGCATTAAATTGTCTTGCAGGATTTTCTGGTATCTTTAGGGATTCATCTTGCACTCTGTTATTGATATTCTGCCAACACCTTTTGCAAAAAAAACAGCCCCAGATCATGATACTGCAACCACCAAACTTTACAGTTGGTAACGTTTTCTTTGGTAAATAGGCTCCACTGCTTTTCCTCCACACATGATTTCAATAATTATGACCAAACAACTGTATTTTAGTTTCATCTGACTATAGTACTTTTTCCCCAAAACGAATATTCTTTATCCTTATGCTCTCTAACGAACTTTAACCCAGCATCTCTGTGTCGTTTCAAGAGGAGTGGAGTTTTTCTTGGGATGCGTGATTTCAGACTGATTTTGTGGAGTTCATTTCTTATTGTACGCTTGGTTACTTTAATCCCTAATTCGCGCTAATGTTCCTGCAGCTCTTCTCGGATAACCTGTGGATTTTGTTGGATCTGGCCTCCTAATATCCTTACTGAT
Source organism: Acanthosepion lycidas (assembly GCA_963932145.1). Taxonomy (NCBI): domain Eukaryota; kingdom Metazoa; phylum Mollusca; class Cephalopoda; order Sepiida; family Sepiidae; genus Acanthosepion; species Acanthosepion lycidas. Next base: position 76,762,920 of record OZ010594.1, on the reverse strand, counting down.
ATTAAAGAAATCTTCCTCGGTGCACATGTTCATCTTTGGCTTTTTACGCTGTTACGAGTTTTAAAACTTGCAATGAACGAAGCAATTGTAGTAAAAGGAATATTCAGGTTGTTAGAAATCGTTCTGTAACTGTTCGCATCTTTCCAAAGAGAAAAAATGTGTTGTTTTTGTGAATTAGTCAATTCTTTACATTTAGGCATTATTAGAATCTTCTCGTAAGACTCGAAATTAAAGAATGCTCTGGTAATGGTTAATAATGTTAACTGTAATTACTGATAATATTACTGGAACATTCTAGAATATACTTTTTTCATAATTAGTTGATAATTTTATTCTAGAAATTGATTTGTACGAATACTTTTTTCACCAGTTCGAATTGAAAAATGCATTAATTTCTGTTAATTAATTTTATTATTAGTTTTTAATAGTATGTGTCTTTATACATAAAATGTGCCGAGATTTATTTTATTTAAGGCTTTTACATTTATAAAAATACAATTTTTCAAGTGTACCAATATTTATTTCCCCCCGCCACTGTATGTACATAGATGTGTGTGTGTGTATATATATATATATATATATATATATATATATATATATATATATATATGTATGTATGTATGTATGTATGTATGTATGCGTGTGTGTATGTATATATATATATATATATATATATATATATATATATATATATATATATATATATATATTTCATATGAGAAATGAATGGAAAAAAATTAATTGATTGTAAGGTTCGTCTGAAAATGATTAAATATACAAAATTCGATGAATTTTTTCATTGAACGAATTAAATTCTTAACTGAATCTCTCTTTTCTCATGTTACATTTGCATATTCTTTTGTGATTCGGAAAAATGATGATAATAAATACTTGCAGGAACGTAGTACAATCGGATTTCCTTCCTTGTAAGGACAAGTAGAGATTCTTCCAATTTGGGGCCAAATGCAAACTAGTTACCATAACTCATACACAGCCATTCATATAATATACAATACATTTTATTTCAATATTGACTATAAATTTAAAGTTCTGTGCTTATATTTCTTCTCAGGATGAATCCATGCAATGTTTTGGTTTGGTTTGGTTTTGTTTTTTTTTCAATCTGGTTCAGCGAGCTTTCTTGACAGCAATAATTTTCGCGTGTTTATTTTCAGAATTTCTTTTTAATTTCCTTATAATAATTTTTATGTAAATTTTAGAATATTTAGCTCCGTGTAGCCCCAAACAGGAAAAACCGTTTGACCGCATTCCATTCGGCGTTAATTGTCTTTAGTTTATAATACGAAGACTGATTTGTGCCACGCATTTTTTGTAATATATCAGTTGCATTCCATTTAAGGGATTTGGGAGACACGGCCTTTTTATTGTTGGATTTGATTTTGCTAAGTACTTTTTCCGTCATAACAGAATAAGCTATTCATTTGTGAAACAATTTTTTGTCAGCACAAAATTTTATGGCTTTATTTTTTTATGATGTGACATTGTAATGAAAGAAATCGTCGAAGTGAAAGTGAAAGTAAGGTTAATCAAATTGTCCAAGAAAGACAACGGCCGAGTGGAAAGGAAACAAGAAGACTTTGTCAGGTGCGGAGAAATTGTCTATCTTCAAAAAACAAAAAGAAGGTGGCAGATATCACGAGAACAATTAAGTCAGAGACGGAATTTAGGGAGAATAATATATATGTATAGACGGACTGACGGAAAATCAAATTCAGCGACATGAAGATCGGCTTTGACATCGGCACAGTATCTGAATTATAATGTGTCGTTGATACTCTGAAAAAAATCACTCTTCCATATAATATTCATCCTAGTGCGCCGTCTATGTCTGGGTTTTAAGCGGCGAGACAATCGTTATGACTAACAATGTGCTGAAGTCTTCGTGCAAGATAATGGCATACCAAGAAAGGCTCATGACCATGTCACGTTGAAACAGTGGCCTTTTTCCGGTCACAGTCGAGCCTAATCAGTAACTAAATGTATGACTTCTTGGCAATTCCATGTGCCGTAATATTGGATATGGCGTAACAGAAAACGGCAGCTCAATTATTGGACGACCAAGCTCGAATTATTGCAATGGTAGTAATTCTTGACTACGCAATAATGATGAAAGGAAACGTCTGTGTGTGTTAATGTATTTTTTTGTGTGTGTGGAGGGTGCTACCAACGATCTTTGAAACAAGAATCAAACAGACAGGCCTGAAGATTGCTTTCATGCATTAAACGGCATGTAGCCTTGCAGTGTTGGCCTCAGTCACTACTTTCATATTTACACACGCTCTGTCCCTGATAGTGAGCATTTCTCATAAATATAGAATACCTCATATATATATATATATATATATATATATATATATATATATATATATATATATATATATGTATATGTATATATATGAGGTATAAGTTTATAAGGTTATATATTTGTGCATGGATGTACTTTCGTTTGGATGAGTGCCTTTTATAGTAATATATTTTATATTCCTAAGAATATAATCATTTTATATTAAAAAAGCTTGCGGGTAAATGTAACGGATTTTTATTGCAATATAGAAATCAGAATTTTTTTTTCCCATCTGTTGGGTTTGTTACGATTTCCTGCATTTTTGTTCAATATTATGTTTCACTTGTTTTAACAAAAGTATGAAAACTCTTTTGTTGTTTGCTAAAAGTAAAATAAGATTTTGTTCACGAATTTTTTTTATTTAAATTATACGATTTCCCAAAAGGCCTGCTAAGTAAATTCAATTCGATATATTATACAGAAGGGAAAATATTCCATTCTGTTCTATTTCGATAAACGACGCACCGGTATTCTTAGCCTGGAAGAATTATAATAAAATAAAATGAAATACACGATTTATTTTTAAACTAATTCATTATAATCGTAGGTAAAATTATGTTCGTAAATGGTTTTTCGAAATTCATTACGATGTTGTATTATTATAAAATGAAAAAAAAACATGGATTTTATTAAATGGAAAAGCAGGTAAAGTAAAGTTGTTTTGGGAAGGCAGCATGTGTTACAGGGCAACGGCCTTGTGTTTAACTCATATTCTTTCCTTTCTTTTCTGGTTTTTCTCTCTATTTCTCTAAGGCTTTCCTTTGTTTTCTATGTCTTTCTTTTTGAATCACTTGTTTACCAAAGCTAAGAGTTAGTTCTAACAAGGAAACAAGCATTAGATTATTGACATTTGATGTCGATTGATTCTTGATTCTATACTGTCTGTTATAACCATTAGCAGGAATACTCGTCGGGAATATTTCAAGACTTGATCTAAATTGAACACACACACACACATATTAGCATGTTTTTTGATACCTTGACGTAGTGGTTATGTTTAGAAAGCTTGTCTCAGTATATCAGTATATATTAGCGTGTGTGATTAAACAACTTAGACACGTTTTTCGTGTTTATTGTTACTAATACCCTTTTGTAAACACGTATAAACTTTGTTATTTTATAGTTAAAGTGAGAAAAGAAGGTACCGTCGATGTATTTATTCGTTTGTATTTTTTTCCGAGAGTTTCCGATATATCTCTTGATATCTTGGTGATTAAATGACTAAGATAATTAGCTGTGAGGGACCGCAGTCACTTTTGCTGGGATATTTCGAAAGTAATTTGGAAAATTGAATAAATACAACCATGGTACCTTCCACTTTCTCTTTAATTCTGAAATAACAGAGCTTATACGAGATTACGAAAGGATATTATTGGAAATTAAATGAAAACACGACATGTGTAAATTGTTAAATAAAACATGAATGAAAATATGCTGCCAAATTATACAGAATAATGTGAGTGTATATATATATATATATATATATATATATATATATATATATATATATATATATATATATAATAACGAAAATACAGTGATAGTTATGTTTATATACGTATATTTCTGTATATATGTAAACTGCCATAACGTATTAAATAAGGGCAATGTTTTACATAATTATAATGAATATTATCCCTAATTGTGTTCCATCTATCTATCTATCTATCTATCTATCTATCTATCTATATCTATATATATATATATACATAGATGCATACATATATATATATATATATTTATATATATATATATATATGTATACATATATATATATATATATATGTATACATATATGTATATATATATGTATACATATATATATATATATGTATACATATATGTATATATATATATATATATATATATATATATATATATATATATATATATATATATATATATATATGTATATAACAAAGTAAATAGAACATTTGGACGTGATTTTTACCGGATGTGTTGTATTACCGATAAAATCTCGCAGTTTGGTTCCATATGTGAATGACATTATATATATATATATATATATATATATATATATATATATATATATATATATATATATATATATATATATATATGAAATATTTAAAAAAATAAAAAGTCAACATTTCTCGAAACGCGCCAGCTAATAACAGGTTTCTTATTTTCTTTTACATTTATATATATATATATATATATATATATATATATATATATATATATATATGTTCATATCTATTTTTCTATCTTTTCATATTTATTTACCTCAGTTTGTTCATCTCTATCCATCTTTCTATTAATCTAAAGCTTAGTTTGAACAAAATCAAGCTAATTTTATAAAATATTATATTTTATTTACCAGTATTTTAAATATAAATGCAATTTTAAATATCTCGATTATATTAATTTTTACTAGATATCCCAATACCATGTTTATGTTTTATAAACAAGAATAATATCTAAAAACAAAATTTGCCTAACATAGTCTTGCACAGACCCCAACTTAAAAAAAAGAAAAGAAAAAACGAAATAGAAGATCTGTGAACGCGCGTGCATACGTAAATATGTGTGTGCAAAAAACATCATTCTGGGAGGAAAATTGATGAACGGTCTGCGCATTGACCATTCCACTGACGAAAGAATTTCGACACACAATTCAACATTGAATACAGCGACTAGTTACGTACGTGTGTACGAAACGAGGAAAGGGATGCGCATATACACCCAGCCCCACACTATTCATATATGTTTATGTTTCTGCGAGCTGCAATGCGTGAACTTGCATATGTTTATATCTCCGTACGTAAGAGTAGCGTTCTGACGACAATTTTGCTTACCACTATCGCAAAAACACCTATATACGCATCAATCAACCAATATATATATATATATATATATATATATATATATATATATATATATATATATATATATATATATATATATAATATTGTATAATATATATATATATATATATATATATATATATATATAATATTGTATAATATATATATATATATATATATATATATATATAATATTGTATAATATATATATATATATATATATATATATATATATATAATATTGCATAAAATATTTATATATATATATATATTATATATATATATATATATATATATAATATTGCATAAAATATTTATATATATATATATATGTATATATATATGTATATATATATATATATTATGCAATATTCATAGTAGAAGATCTCAGTGTGTAAATTGTACACATTATGTATTCTAATAATCGCGCATGCGCGTTGTTTGTTTTAATTTGTCGACCACATAGTATAATATGGTTAGCTCGGATCCCTCCGTGAGAAAAAGAACACCAAGAGACAAATACGAACATTTCACTGTGTTTGGGTGCCAATCTGAGGACAGTACAGACGTTTCGGAAAGAGTTGGAAGAGTCTAATGGGGATTTCGAAGGTGTTTGGAGCGATCACGAGTTATGGTGAAGTTATGCCTTCATTCATCTACCTACCGGGCCTCAGACTCAAAGCGGAGGCACTCATCAATTGCTTTGAAGCGGTAGTGCTGCCCTGGAACAAGAGTGTGTCTGTTTGAAAACGCTATGACTGACCACCGGATTCTACACCATGCCACACAATCAAGAGAACCCAGTCATGGCTATTAATTTTTGCGAAAAAATCCCATCTTACATCTGGCCACCTAATTCTCCAGCCTACAACTCCCGTGATTATTATGCGTTTGGCGCAGTTTAGCGCTAGACCAGCAAAACTCCTTGTAACATCCTAGATGAACTGAAGGCACAGATTTTGGCAGCATTGAACATCTTAAACAAGGATACCGTTCAGAATACTTGCATTTCATTCATTTGTCGTCTGGAGTCCGTGGTTGAAGCCAATGGTGACACAAATGAGTAAATTTCCTCTTTATCATTTGAAGCTATTTTTGTGTATTTTTGGTAAATATGTTAAAATGAGATGTCAGTGTTATTACGTTGGTGCAAAAATAATGACGTAATAACCTAATATTTTCCACTTTGCGTATTTCAGAAGACAATTTATCCATCGCACCCTGTGTATACGCATTCATACATACACACATACACTTACACGCACAAATACATACATACATACATATATATATATATATATATATATATATATATATATATATATATATATATATATATATATATATATAAGAGTGAACACTGGAGTCAACCCTCAGGCTCTGTGTGTTAAACAATGTTCACTTTTATATTTATATTTACATACGCTCTTTCTCCGATATTGAGCACTTTATACCATAAATATGGCACATCGTAAATCTATATTCCTTCATACACACACACACACACACACATATATATATATATATATATATAGAGAGAGAGAGAGCGAAATATGATGTACTAAAATAAATACACATCTTATCGAATTACGTAGACATTCTAGATGTGACTTAATAACAAGTCAAAATAGACAATAGAAGAATATATTTTTGTTCTTAATCGATTTTCCGTAAGCTGCATAAGCAATAGTAACATTTACCGAAATTCGGCAGTTTCTAATCGTATCGATGTAATATGATGCGACAACTGTCTTTACAATTAACCTGGACAGGCCACATGTGTCACAGGTTACTGTTTCAAATTAAGTCTGGGAAATTCTCTTCTATATGCGTTTCAAGGCTTAATTTTTGCTCAGAGTTTCATTTCTCGCGCTTATTTTTGCCGATATTTTCTCTCGTTCTAAATACCACAATGGCGATATATTTACGATATATTATTTAGTTTTATTTAGCATTGTTAATTTCATGAGCCCAGAATGAAATCATTTTTTTTCTGTCCTAATGTTCTGTTCATATATCTACAGTAATTTCTATCGACTCAGAAAATGCAATGGTTGATTTGTGTTCAGATCCCAATCTTTTCTAATACGAACAATCTTGCACAAATGCTCATGAAAATGGTACTTGTCTATTTCACTTCAGCTATAGCTAAAATAACTCTGTAGATGTGGCTGTGAAGAAGCTGACTTGCCACCTTTGAGAAGGAAATAACTGTCCAATACTATTTCCAAAGAATTGATTGAAATTCAGCTTCTGGGATATCCCACTTGAATTTGCTAGATATGCTCGATAAGGAACGCTCTTAACTCCTATAAAAAGGCAAAGAGATGCCTTCGCTTTGGTTTTTTTTTTTTTTTACCCTGTTTAATTCATTCTTCCTAATGTAAAGAGTACTAGATGTAGAACGTTGCCGACGAGGCGCATTTGCTTCCTTGGTCCTCTTTGACTCTTTCACACGAGCTGATACGCACGCATGTCTATCACACACGCTTGTTTCACACACGCATACAAACACACAAACACGCACACGCACACACACTCACCCGCACACGCACACACACTCACCCGCACAAATAAGCACACTTTTATAACTAGTTTTAATGTTTTTCCTTCCATTACAATTTTGTACACATTTCATACCTTTTGTTAATAACATTCATTGCTGTTGTTTTATATCTACTATTTTATGATTTATTTTTTACCCAGATTCACCTGAGTACGCCAATAATATTTGCGGGAGAAATATTCCATGAACCTATAAACATTTACTATAAAATGTCTATACACATTACAACCAAAGAGGTCATACCAACTATATAATGGTGACTTATTTTTATCTGGACAAAAATACTTATACCCGGACTCACATTGAGTCAGCCATTATTGTTTGCGGGATAAACATTTTAGGAGTCCATAAATATTTAACAACCAAATTATTAATTCACACATAATGATGACTTATTTATATTCAAACGTACTAGTAACCCGTAACAAGCTATAATAAAACATATGGAAACTGTCACGCGCCATAAATACCTACATTCTTAACAAACAAATCAATCTGTTCACATAAGTTTTAGTGATATTCAATTTAGAAGGATAAAAAATAAATGCGATTTTAGAAATTCTTCACTTCCTTGTTGAATTATTTGTGAACTTCGTAATGGTTAAATTCTACAACAAGTTTCATTGGAAACGTCACTGTAATCAAGACGGTTTCTCTCCTCTGTGCCATACGTTATATATCTTATAACTTCAGAGATAGGGAAATATGCCTCTCCACATCGTCCTACTACGTGTAGCTCTAACCAAGATTTACGATCCCCATTGTCTCTGCTTTTATTTATTCACACAAACCTGTTAGACTTGTTGTTCGCTGTTGTAATCTACACATTATTCATTCAATGCATGATGAGTATTAGGCTTCCGTGTCCCTCTTCCCTCATGAGGTAACCCAGAAATTTCTCTCTCTGATTTTAATATTAGTGTCTATCTTACTTATTGTTCACATTCTCACTCTATGGTGCTCTCAGTAATTGTCTATCACATTGACTCCTAGGTTCATTTGTAACTAAACTGTGAAGTATTCACTGTCAGACAGTGTGGGGTGATATTCTAAAGTACTGCTTTTCTATCGAAATGTTCCTGCAGTTTAATACATTGTTTCGTTTCTGAAAAGCATATTTCGCTGTCAGGATACCTCTTCTGATATCTGTTACACTTTGCGTATTTTTATTTTCTTTTATAATGTCAAGATTATTAGATTCTTCGGCTTGTTTCATTATTTTGTCTCAGATTCTATGCTCTCATATTTGGCTGCCTCTATCGTTGATGTCTAAACATAATATCTTCTTTTAGTTAAAGACTAGACCATTTTCTCTTGCTTTCATTTTGTGACACTATTTAGGGTTGCGTGGAAAAAAAAGGCGAGAATCAATTTAGGTGATCACGAAAAGACACTGAGCGATGTTATTTTTTCTAACAAAGAAAAGTGGTAAAGATTTTATTTTCATTAGCGAAGAAAGTAAGATACCGGATTTAATTTGATTTATGTTACGATGCGGCGAAAGAAGATAGCAATCTGCCCATGGCTATAATGAAAATTTCAGGTTGGACAAATGGCCTACAAGGCAGAATGCTAAGAGATAAAAAATAATTGAGTCGCGCTCTGACAAAAAAATAATGTCCGCTAGACCACCTGCAGAGTACAAGGAAGGAAAGATTAAACCTTTAACTATCTGTGGAGATATCATTTGAGAAGAGCAGCTGTTTTGTGTCGGATCTGGCCACGATAGAAAAATTATTTTGTCGGAACGAATAATTGGCACCAGGGTACAAAGTCGCCAGATGACCACACACTTGATGCTGGCGAAAATCTCGTTGCCGAGTTCCAGATGACATTTGGTTAAGATTGAGATTAAGGGCCGCACTAAGAGTCGTAATGGTCTGTTGTCGGGAAGAAGACAAGAAAGAAACGAAAAAAAAGAGAAGATAATAATTTTTTTTCTTTGAACGAGATTTTTAAACCGAGGCCAGTCTAGCCACACCCACGCTGCTGGGCATCCATTGGCTGAATGGTGGCGTGAGCGGTAGGCGAAGGTAATCATGTGAAGAAGGAGGGGAGGCCTGTTGACGCCCCCTGAAGAGATCAGTATGAGATGCCACTGTGAGAGAGAGGGGAAACCCGTTGACGCCCTCTGAGGGGATTGGGTGAGATACCAATATGAGAAAGGAAGAATTTGGGAGGACGATTCTCTTTAAGTAGAAAGTAGGAACTTCCAAAAATAGAAAGTGGTGGATTTTCCTGTTCGAGAACAAAGAAATCCTTGTTGTGGATTTAGAATTATCAAGGAACCTCAAACCCTGACAAGCCCACCCCGGTTTTGGTCGGCGTCCATATAAGCAGAGTCGCAACGAGTGGGCGGCAGCTAGTTAGGGTTAGAAAGACAGGCAAGAGTTGAGATGTGAGCTCTGATACCCGCCTCGCAGAAAGCTGACTGAGATCCCACGCAATCACGACCTCAACTTCTAATTAAGAACAATTTATTTTGAAGAATGACTTAGACTAACACCATCAAAATAAGTTTTATGAATATCACCTGAAGATACACCTAAAAACCAGTTATCGATAAACAACTTAAGATATTAAGACTCGCCTAACAAACGCAAAGCGTCACATATCCATATTAGCGGTTTGGGAGGAAGACGCAGTCCTGTATTAAGCAACCAGATATAAAATATTGTTATCCTTTTTTAACACATTTGAACTCTTCGAGTTGTTACTTTATTTTCTTTTACATATAATTGTGCGGTATTACACTTGTTCGGACTCGACTTGCATTACAGCGCGGCGACTGATTGATTTCGTCTACCTAAGATCAAATCACAACGTGGGTAGGTTAGACTAGAAATCAAAACAGTTACTTCGGTAACCAGACGTTGAAGGCGAACTGGGAACGACTAGGCTGATACCGAATATAACCAGATTCCCATCCGAATCAGCCAAGGGTTAGAACGTCACATTTGGTGCCGCGACCAATACCAAGTCACATTGGTCGTCACAGGACAGGATAGGACGGCGACGGCGCGAAAACAGACAGGGTGACGTCACAATTTAAAACATTCTCTCGTAATTATTGTAGTTTTAAATTTATCTTCTGATTAGAGTGCCTCGTCTTTTGTTTGAAGATGTATTAAAGACAAAGAAAGTAGCACCCATTATATGAGTGTGTATAACACTTGAAAACATTCACTTCTGAAGTAAATAGCACTTTACACCGGAAGAATTTGATACGAAAATTACAAGTCATTTAACACTACCTTACGCATGAAGGAATTAACATGTTTATATTTTCAATTTTTTTTAGTGTTAAAATCGAAAACCGTAAACAGGTGAGAAATTGTTTATGCAGTCCTAAGAACAGTGACATAAAAATGAAACAAAATGTTTTCTTCCGGAATGGCAATAAGGGGGAAAATATTTGATAAAATACTAATAGGAAAGAGAAATAATATATGGACGCCAATGTCAGCTCGGCTTTTCATGACTGCCGTTAAGGGGGTCGATATAATCAGTTATATTATAAAACTATTTTTATATTGTCTCTTATCCGGATAAATTCTTGAACAAGATTCATTCAATGTAAAAAATAATAATAATAAGAAATATTAAAGCATTTCCGTAACGAGAAGTATTTCTTTTGTTCGAGCCACACCGAACAACTCTTAGAATAAATATACAGAAAAATCTGTAATCAAACAGTTCATTTGAAAGCTCAGGAACTAATGAATTGGGTTTCCTTTGTGTTCTTGTATAAAAAGATATTGAAGCATTTGATGGTAGACAGCTAAATAGAGAAGGACATAAAGTTTCCTTATTAACGTATGGATAACAACGGCAGAGCATACACTTTTTTTTTCTTAGACGTATAACCAGTCATAAAAACGGTCTTCGCTACTTAAAAGGCACGTAATCCTATTTATTACAATTCGATTTGAAGCCACCATGTAAGGTTTTTCTTTGTTTCTTCTTGTACGTCTAACATCATATTATCTTACTTATCTGTTCTTCACTTTCAGTAATATCTATTTTTCTTTTCTCTTTATAGTTCTTCGTATTTCTTTTTTTTTCTAGTCAAAGCTTGATTATTGTTTTCATTTTCCTCCTTTTTGCCATTTATTTTCCCGTCTATATTTCTTTTTTTTTCTCTTTGTAACATTCATGTATTTCACTTAATTATAATTCGGTGGACATTTTCGTTCCTTGTAATTTTCAAATTTTTATCCACAAACATTTTGTAAATACCTTATTTATATATTCAGGTTTTCTTAAAATCTTATTTGGCTATTTCACTTTCGACTTGATTCATTCATGTTTGTTTCTACGTTCGTCATTGTAATTCTTGTCTTTTTACTTTTGATTTTTATTCTTCGTTGGTGGATTATCATTATGACCCGCAATGTTGGTAAAATGCTTTTCTGTCCTAGGCGTTTTCTACAATTATTTTTTCTCTTTTTCTTCAGGTAATTCAACGGCTTTTGTTTCGTCTTTCATCTTTTCTGTAAACCTGGTTTCATTTTATGTTTAACCCTATTTTTGTTTCAATTATACACCCTTATTAACAATATTTTCTTTTTGTTTCTTCAGGTATTTCTTTTTAGTATCATTTCATGCACTTACGATATTTTCTATCGCCTTTTCATCTTCTTTGCCAGAGCAAAATATTCGTTTTCCATATATTTTTTTGTTTATTTCTATTTCGTTTCCTTTTTCATTTTTTTTCTTCATTCTTTTCCTTTCTTTATTCTTTCTATTTTTATTTAGATATTGCTTGTTGCTTATTTCTTTATCTTGCATTCTGTCTTTATTTTTTATTTATCTTTCATTTCACTTGTAATTTCTTTTGTATTTTTATCTTCATTTTACTGTCATTTTTTTGTTTTATGTCTTTCTTTTCTTCTTTCTTTCTTTATGTAATTAATGCATTTTCGGTAGCTGGCATTATTTTCGGTTTAATCTCATTTTTCTTTTAAAGTCTAGTCTTCTTTTTAAATTGCCAGTGATTTTATAATTTTTTTAATTGACATTTGATTTTTTTTTTCAGTTTAATGCCCAGGTTGTCGAATAATATTTTGTTCTTCGGTTTATTTAATACTTTTATATGCTATATGTATACTTTTCTTAAATCTCCACATTCCTTTCATCGTCTCGCCGCAGTCTCTCCTTACAAATCTGTTTTCTTTGTCATGAATTTCATGTTTATTGATATTTTCTTTGATTAGCTCATCGATTGGCCTCTTTCTTGAGATGATATTTTTCCTTATATTATATATATATATATATATATATATATATATATATATATATATATATATATATATATATTATATATATATATTTATATTGTTATTCATTCTCTCATTCCTTTTCGTCTCACGAAATGTTCGATATATTTTCGAAATTTATTTCCTTTCATTATTCCGTTTCCTGTATTTTTTTTTTTTTTTAAT
>OZ010594.1:76727217-76747217 GCA_963932145.1 Acanthosepion lycidas | reverse complement strand
CTCTCTTCTGATAATAAACAATGATGGTAAAAAAGTCCGATATTTTAAATTTGAATTAATGAAACATCACATCATTTTCCGTTTTTTAAATTATTCCCTTCAAGGTAAAAAGGATTTATATAAAGAAAACGGAAAGAACATAAGTAATCAACAAAAGGAAGAAGAAAGAAACGGAAGGCAAAAGAAAGCATGAGAAATAAACACTACAACTCAGAGAATAAGCAAAAAGAAAGATAAATGAAAAGAAGAATATATTCAGAATTACAGAGCTACAAAAGAAGAGGGAAGTTAAGAAAATAACATGAGAAGATGTTGATACGAATTTACCCAATGAAATTCTACTGAATAACATAATTTATATTTGAATGGAAATGAAACGGCAATGGATACATGAGTTAACAAATTTTATGGCATCTCTTATCAAAATCACATATTCAAACAAACGTAATCATAGAACATATTCGATGGACACTTTAAGAAGCAACAAATTACTTAGCAAAACCAACCTTATATTATAAATTTGAATATAAAAATGAATTGTGGCTTTTTAATATTGTTACATTAATTTTCAATTAGAACTTATTATCTATAAAGCAATGGAAAATTTAAAAAAGATCAAACTAATTCATGACTACGTATACTGCCAGTAATTTACGAATACTAACTAATACCTAAAGCTAGAATAAATTACTGATGACAGCATTAAAATGTTGATATAAAGATAATATAACAAAAGAGTAATGACTATTGAATTGTAAAGTTTAGCAGGATTTTAAGTGTAATTCTTTAATATTTTTACAATTTACTGTAGTTTTATATCGTTGATTTAATATATCACTATTCAGGAGCTTAATTATTTCCATTTTCTCCAGGTAACAGAGGAAGCATGGTTCGTTTAAGAATCTAGATGTTAATTTACAATTTTCCATTTTAATTTTCCAACTTTAACTCTTTTATTTTCCTCTTTCAATTCAAAAAAATATTTAGAAAGTTAAGTCATATTTTGTTTATCCACATTAGTAAAGGATGAGGGATGGTTATAGAAACGATTCATAGTGTTTCCAATATAAATTTTAGAAATCCTCGGTTTTTCTCCTGATGAAATAGAACGCATTTCCACAAGGGTTTTTATTAAGAACTTGTTCGATAAAAGGAATTGGTTCGAATTTCTACAACTACAATGGTTATTTATACGGGAAGAATGAAGATCAGCATTCGCATTACACTTATTATTGTTATATAAATTACATATTTTATTGTTATGTAATTTAATTATTTTTTCTAAATTATCAGTACAACTATAACTAAATTTTAAAGTGTTTCGACTGAAAATTTTGTTTTATTTATTACTCCAAATTTGTATTGAGCCTTGTTTTAAATTAATGTATGTTTTTCTGTGTGTGTACGTGTGTGTGTGTATGCGAAAATTTAGACAGCATATCTTCATTCAGCCATGTTTAATTAAATAATATTGATATATTGAGTATATTTTGTTTTATATTGATCCTTTCCTGTTCTCTAATCAGTTTCTTTATTTTAAGATGACGTTCGTCAGGGAACAAACCTTAGCTTTTTCTAATCCATGTACTTTCGACGTTTTCCAAGATCATCTTCATGGGTAACTTACGCAAGTAAACTTATTGTAACTGCGATAAAACACTATTTTCCGGAGATTTGTTACTGCATATGATTAATTTCGTAGCATTTTTTAATTTAATATAATATATGATAATTTTATATTTTTACTAGAAACAGCGGGGAATATGTTAGTACTTATGAAATATATACAAATATACACATCTATCTATCTATCTATCTATCTATCTATCTATCTATCTATCTATCTATCTATCTATATACATATATATATATATATATATATATATATATATATATATATAATTATTAGTAAAAGCGCTATAAATCTTTTTGACAATGTTAAATATATGTTATAGCAATTAATCGAATTCTTGACATTGTTAATTTTTCAAAAAAAGCGTGTAAAATTATTACTATAATTTTAGAAGTAAGTTTTATTACATTGCTGTTTTAGTCGTTTTTCTTCATTAAAGTGTTGGAAAATGTACACATTACTCATCCATTTCACGACTCACGGGTCCTGTGGTATGACTCAGAAAATGTATTTGTTTATATTATGATGCTTCACTTCAGGCGCACGATTACTAAGCATATTTACTTCTTAAAATTCTTTTTTAGCTGCATACAAATACGTTCCTCTATTTACTCTTATGATTTGCATTCGCTATTGTTTTTTAGCGATTACTGTCTCTTAATTCAACTTATACCGCACATTTGAATCTTGAATCAATTCTCAGTTTGATTTTATCCCATTGAACAATGCACATACGGTTTGTCATGAACTCTAATTTTAGAATTAAGATTGAAATATCACTCACATGAGTATCTCTACTCTGGTGAGTCGTAATATCTAAATGTGACAATCGTACTCTTTAGTTCATGTGTCTATTTTCGCCATTTTAATTTCATCCTACTTCGACTTGACATCAGCGATAGCCTTTAACATAGAAACGTACCTATTAGGTTGGTGAAAATTATAATGACGTAATAATGTCGTTTTTTGACGTATTTTTAACGTCAAAAAACGACATTGTTGCGTCATAGTTTTTGCACCAACCTAATACATATTAAGTATATAAAATAACTCAAAGTTGCTGGCTGTCGGCCCAGAGGAGAAACTTCCAGACAAAAACCTCTGGGAGTGTGTCTCAATTGTCAATTACTTGTTTCTAAAAATAGAAGTATGAATTGAGTGCAAGGATGTTGCTGAAAAGTTGCTCTTAATACGCAAAAAAAATATCTCTTTCGTTGAGAGATCATATTAAAATAACCTAAATATTTGTAGGAAATAATTCTACTAGAGGGTAAAATGAGAATCTATCTATCAAATGTTATCTCGACGCTCATCTCCGAAGCTAACAGTCATAGTCAAAGTATTCTTGATAAGAACAGAAACCTTTATTTGTCGAATGTATTAAGATTTTATAACTGGACAGAGCCGTGGTAGAAGAAGTATTTATTCCTCCATTTCCATTTCCTTCATTATGGGCATTATCATATCAGTGATATAATCACAGTTTATTTCAGAGACGGAACGGAAGCGCTGAAAGTATAAGGGAATGACACACATTCTTTGTTCTCAGAGAGACTTTTATACATACTAAGACATACCGAACACACACACATACACATATGTAAACCTTTGGATCATTATAATTATATGAGCAGTATATTTGTTTCAGCCCATAATATTCATCTTAAAGATGAATGATAAAGTTTTGGGGACGGGATATCTGGCTTGCCTCCGCAGGCAAACTCAGTACAAAATGAATTTTATTCAACAATAAATCCAAAAGCTATTGACCGCTGTAATATATTATAACGGGGGAGAGCTACGGAAGAATGAGTAATTCTCCCATTTCTACTTGTCCATTATGTGCATTATTATATCAGTGATATAATAACAGCGTATTTCACGGACGGAACAAATGGATGAAGGGAAAAAAAATGACAAAGTTTCTTTGTTCTCATTGAGACTTTTATATTACTAATACATACAGAATATATATATATATATATATATATATATATATATATATATATATATATATATATATTACGAAATGGACAAAGTCCGACAATTTATTTATTAAAGACATTTTTTTTTATGTTTAACGTTATAGATACAAGTATTTAAGTAAATGCTCTGTTTATAATAAACAGTATTAAATAACATTTACCGGCCTGAATGTCCGAGAAAATGTCTTTAATAAATAAATTGTCGGACTTTGTCCATTTCGTAATATATGACGTCATTTGTTTACATTTGATACGCCATGAGCAGTTATGAATATTCGAGATTCATGGAAGATTGAGTTTATAAGCAGTAAATTCGACCTTGTCTACCGAACGCTTCTTTGTAGCCTAACGGTAAGGCACGTCAGCGTAAATGACGGTTCCGTATAGGATGCAGGTTTGAATCCTGTCAAAGAACGAATATTTTCTATGAAAATTTCTCGGACATTCAGGCCGGTAAATGTTATTTAATACTGTTTATTATAAACAGAGCATTTACTTAAATACTTGTATCTATAACATTAAACATAAAAAAAATGTCTTTAATAAATATATATATATACATTGAGAAATGGACAAAGTCAGACAATTTATTTATTAAAGACATTTTTATGTTTAACGTTCTTATTATAGATACAAGTATTTAAGTAAATGCTCTGTTTATAATAAACAGTATTAAATAACATTTACAGGCCTGAATGTCAGAGAAATTTTCATAGAAAATATTCGTCCTTTGACAGGATTCGATCTATATGTATATGTATATGTGTGTGTGTGTGTCATGAGGAGAATAATATAAAACATATCTGCATAGCATATATGGAAAGTCATGTGTCTGGCGAAGCCATTTCTAGGAATCCAGATTCAAACGGTCCGGATTCATCTATGTCCCAAGCGTGGACATATTCCAATAACAGGAAACGCCGTGTCATGTATTTTTCCAAATTCAGGATTGCTAGATGGAGTTTCTTTCCATATCTGAAACGATATATTCCCAAACGGAATTGACACCATGTACTTATAACCTTGTGGGGACGCAGATATCGTCTGTGTCCATGTTATAGGAGGACTGGGCTAAAAGAAAAACAAACTTTCGTTTTGGTTGTTGTATAATGAACTGAATCTGAGTGCCGCTATATGCACTTTATCGAGTGACGTCATTAAGCAGCCGTTACGTGACCCACATGAATTATTTCCACCAAAGGAGATAAGCGCCATTTGTATCCTGACATGTTAAAGAGATTGGGAAATTGAACGTGTATTTGCAATTTAAATAATTTACTTTCCATACAGAAACACCATTTCCAAAAGAATTTAAGCTCTTCAACAAACTAGCTTTGTTCATGAGGCATTTCTCTTCTTAAATATTTCAAAGTAGTTATATTACAATATTTTAGCTTGTCTTGTATACTGATTTTATTTTACCGTATTAATTCGATTATATAACTTCCTAAACTATTATCTGTGCATATACAAGCCCGATGTGACGCAATTGGCAATGGTCATTTAAATATTTCAAAACGTATCCCCCCAAAATACCCCAGCAGAAACAGCGTTCCTATTTTCCCTTCCGAGGGTCACTTTCCCCACCCAAACCGAAAAAAATCAGCACCCTCTACCAAGTATCCAAAGAGGTAGAATTCAAGAATCCCAAAACCGAACCAATGCTCTGGATTTAGAATTAACTCAGTAAGGCGTGTAGACCGAATCCTTCATAAAAATACAGAACGTAGAAATAACAAAGACTAAACACTTCAAATATATTGTATGGATGAGTTAAAACATACCTAGTAAATGTGCTTCTACAGAATGATGCAGAGAATGATATAGACCGAACATGTGAGCAATAAGGAAGTTTTAGTGAAAAAAGAAATATAGGACACTTCGACAACATCAGGAATAGGTAGTTGAAATTTATAGAGCACATTAGAAGGAAAAAAGGCTTGGAAAAATCGATACACGAAGGAAAAAATTTGAACGCAAAATGGGCAAATGTAAACAATGCATAACATACTTATCGAACATGAGTAAATGGATGTCGGAACAAGGTTTAGGAGAGATAACAAAAAGACAGGATTTATTAAGAGCTATAAAGGGCAGGAAATTGCGGAGAGCCATGATCGCCATTGTAACGAAGTGATACGGCACATAGAAGAATGAGTTTGAGTGATAAGGAAATTGATCAGAGAATATCCTGTGGTAGCTGAAGTTTCGCGCAACACCTAAAGTTGCTAAAAATGCTCAACATTAACATAAAAAAAAAACTAAACATAAAGGTCGAGATTTTAATATGAATGCCATACATGGCGACAAATTTGTTCATACATACCGAACTTTAGGCTATCTACAAACGCTTGCTCATGTCAATGATTAAAAATGTCTTTGATATGTGAAGCGTGTAATTGTCAGGGAATCACTTGAGGATATTCAACAGCAGCAACAACAAAATTACATATACCATGATGGTTGAAAAGTGAATATAGACATAATCAAGATATTGACGATCCACACTATCCTAAAAAGAAGGTAAGCAAGGAATCTGCCATCAATAATGGAAAGAATATTGATAGCAACAGCAATACAGAAACTTTTTTTTTCTCAAAAAACCTTTTTCAGAGAAATATATAAATTGTATAAATTTAAAACGAGAGCTTCCCTGGTTGCTCCGTTAAATGATGGTGTATGATACTTTAAAAGGAAAAGTTTAATAATAACATTGTCATTAATATAATGCATAGCATTCTATTTTGATTTTAACCATATTTTAGAACATTTTTAGGAGAATTGTTCTGATGCATTTATGAAAATAGAATTATTTACTTTAACCTTTTATATAAGGGGGGGAATCACTGTCTTATTTCTTCTGATTATATATATATATATATATATATATATATATATATATATATATATATATATATATATATATATATAGAAGAAATATAGTCTTAAGGTGTGCTATATTTATGGAATAAAGTGTTCAATATCAGAGATAGAGCGTGAGTAAATATAAAAGGGAACATAGAAGTCAACACTTAGAGGCGGCAGTCTGTTCCATGCTATATATGCAATCGTCATGCTATATGCAATCGTCAGGCCTGACGATTCTATATAGCATGAAACAGACTGTCGCCTCTAAGTGTTGACTTCTATGTTCCCTTTTATATGTATGTATATATATATATGTATATATATATGTGTGTATATATATATATATATATATATATATATATATATATATGTATGTATATTGTAAAAAATATGTTTCCATTGCGACACAAATTACTGTTTCGAAAATTGACTCAAGTCCTAAAGTTTAATTTCAATATTCAACTTAAAATAATTGCAGTTTCATTCTCAAGCGATGTTTAGATTAATATATGTGCGTGTGTGTATGTGTGCATTCGTGTGAGTGTGCGTGAGTGTGTGTGTGTGCGTGTTTGTGTGTGTGTATAAGGAATTAATGTATTTTCATTACATATTTTTTTATTAATATAAGTGTTATATTTAGTGTATAATCGTATTAGAGTAGACTTTCTGTTTTCATTTTAAACACTATTTTAACAGGCCGCTAATCGAAATAAATACTTTAAAATTGAAACGGACGGCCTACTCAAATACAAGTATCCAACAAATACGTTTGAAATAATACATATATATATATATATATATATATATATATATGTGTGTGTGTGTGTGTGTGCGTATATATATATATATATATATATATATATATATATATATATTTATATATATATATATATATATATATTTATATATATATATATATATATATATATATATATTTATATATATATATATTTATATATATATATATATATATATATATATATTTATATATATATATATATATATTTATATATATATATATATATATATATATTTATATATATATATATATATATATATATATATATATATATATATATATATATATATATATATATTTATATATATATATATATATATATATATATATATATTATATATATATATATATATATATATATCCCTGGCTATGGTTAAATTGCGTAGTAGATTCTAAACTTGGCTGGCTGCTACTCTAGAATAAGTACCGCTCTGAATTCAACACTTTTGAAGAAGTCAAGGAGAAAATGCATTACTAGTTTTAGTAATACTTTCTCGACATTCACCGACAATAAAGGGAATCTGTGAAAAGCTATGTTTGCCTACGTCTGAAAGTGACATGCATAAAACAAACAAATTTTAAAACATCGTCTTGAGTTGCTATTTGAATAATCCCCGTTCCGGTGTTCCGGTGTTTTAGATAGAAAGAGAAAAAAAAGTGAAAAGATGGATGTTTGGCGGAAGCACATATATCTGTGTGTACCTGTGCGTTGTATGTTTCTCTAAATGTCATGCATTTTTGCAAAAAATAAAGAAAATCTATATTTGGAGATCCATGGTCATCATATTCAGTGGTACAAAGTTTGAATGAAAAGAACCTTTCCTAACGTTCAGCTGTTTTCTTCTAAAATAATAATTTAATGTCTCGATGATGAAAGTATTTTCGACCACCATTCTTGTGCAATCTCCTTAAATTATTCAATTCTCTTTTTTTCTTATATTTCAATGTTAAATACGCTTTTAAAATGGTATTATATTTTTCTTACTGTAATTTGAATGATTTATTTTTTATGACTTATCAATCCTTTGTGAGTTATTTAAACCGGAAGATACTTTGGGCTGTAAGAATATTTTCTTGTTTTTTCGTGAGGATTCACAAATTATTTTTAGCTTGTCAAATAGTATGCCAGATAAAATTCTACTATTTAAGCCATAGCTTGGGCGTTACTTTCCTTGAGTGTATTTACGCGTAAATGATTGTAAAAAAAACGACTGAATCCGAAAACGGCTCACTAGTACATCCGCTCATAGTCTGTGTACAGTTGTTAATCTGGATAAAAAATTATACCCCACCTTCTTTGACATAACTATGAACGGGTGATTTGTCTCTCTTTGGTAGAGATTAAGTACGATATTATGATTATTTGCAGATGGTATCCTATTCTGATATCACAATGCCATAATAGAGAAGTATATATAAATTAATCAAATAATATCCTCTTAATGACTTTGTAAAGCCCTTTAATGTAGTTCAATAGTTTCCAATAAATTTTCATGAGGTCACTACTATGGAGCATCCTGTAAGGCCTGACAAGTTACATAACAGTAGTTATATGGTAGTAAATTTCGAAAATTATTACCACATGAAAATGAATCGAAAATAAATGAAATTACTTCTAATAATATATTATAACCCCAGAAAATTTGGAAATCTCGATTTTTACAAGCATGATAAGCGTGACAATGCCAGACAATCGACTGTTTACTTAGGATATATTAGTTTGACAAAATGTTACATGAACGACAAGCTTCAAATGCAACATAATATTATCGATGAATACGATACAATTGCAATTTGATGAAAAAAAATTTCTAGTGAAGTAGGCTACTGGAAGTCAAAGTTTCAGTTTAAAAGAACATTTCAAAAGGTGTCTGATAAAAAAGAAATTTATAGACAGAATGAAATAAGGAGAAAGAGGGAGAGGGAGGAAGCGAAAACATAATTTGAGTGGTTAAGTCAATATTTAAATAAAAAATGCTGTCCGTAGTTTTATGACATTGGCGGTAATTTTAAAATTTTCCTCATTAACATTAACTTAGATTCTGTTTCTCTGATGCATACTTTAGTACACACATATAATTTATTGATTACTGATGATATATATATATATATATATATATATATATATATATATATATATATATATATATATATATTTAGCTAGCTAGAATTCAGCAAATATATTATATATTTTCATTTACATCAATTTTATTATATCTTTAATTTCTGAATGAGGTCTTGTGCATCCGGATTGAAGTTATAAATAAACTTCCCAATATAGTAGTATCTTAAATAGACATACTATTTCAGGACCTCTATTGAAATAAGAGTATCCAGTGGAGGAGGGATGTTCAGACATGCTTAATGCAAGATATACGATAAAGTTAAACCGTTTGAGAGCAGCAAGACATAAAACAAAATTTACACATACATTTCTGTTGCTTTCATATTTTCTTACAAAATCGTTACATAAATATAAAAAAAATGCATGGATGCGATAGTGATTTCCCAAGCGTAGCTTAGATGTGGCACAAGACCGAAAAAATGCAAAAAATGGAGCACCCAGTGAGGATCGAACTCACTATTCTGTCGTAATTGTTCTAGGGAGACAATCTTCCTAGTCCTTACACCAACTCGAGGTGCCTATAGTGATTTTCCAAGCGTAGCTTATATGTGGCACAAGACCAAAAGTATGAGGCACCCAGTGAGGATCGAGCTTACTACACGGTCGTAATTGTTCTAACGAGACAAGCTGGCTAACCATTACACCGGCTCGAGGTGTCCAACAGCATGGATGCAATAACATTTATTCATGCATGGAGTTATTTAAACTGGTAATTTATATTGGTTTCAGTAAGCACAAACTAATATTTTCAAAATCTTGACTGATGATTGTTTTAATGAGCTCAGCTAACATATTTCCACATGACAAATATTAAAGATCAAAGAGCCGCATGTGTTTTCCGAGCCGTGGTTTGGGCACACCTGCCGTATTTTAACATATTAAAAATTCCAGACTAAAAATAAATATAATAATTCTTTAAATATATATATATATATATATATATATATATATATATATATATATATATATATATATATATATCTACCGTTTAAAACGAAAAACCGTGAAAACTGGAAATTTTACCAGGAAACATCGATGTCGGGACAAAATTGATATTTAAAAGTTAAATAAGCTTTTAATATATCATTAACGCTCGACTTTAATGTTATTTTAATATTTTTAATATTGAACGCTATATATAACATAACTGCTGTTTCTTAAGTCTTATATATATATATATATATATATATATATATATATATATATATATGTGTGTGTGTGTGTGTGTGTCTATCTGTGGGTGCGTCTGTATTTATGCGTATTTATCTAAAATGTTCTATGATAAAGAACAGAGAGATAATATTTATTGAGCCGTTAAGTTAGTTTATCTTGGAATCGAATTATTCGCTTTATTTCATACAGAAAATTGTGAAGGAAACTACGATATTAAATGATAAATTCGAAGAGTTTAGAGCATCACTGTTCGTTTTCAAATAAGGAAGATTGAAAGTCAATAGCCAGACCGGTGTTTGTATTGACAGTTTTAAGTTTGAAATGAACTTGGCTTAACGGGTCATAACTGTGAAATAGAATTTTAGCCTCACGTGATAAAAGATAAGATAATCATATATTGGTCTTACCACAATATTTCTCTTGAGTAGATTGACCTGTCGTTTCTCTGGCTAAGTGCAGTGCACTAACATATAACACAAATCCACGGCCTCTGACATTTTTGTCTGATTTTGGTTGACAGCTAATAATTTCCTAGTATTCTCAATGTAAAAAAAAAACAAAAAAAAAAACAAAAAACATAAAAATCTTGGAGGTCGTTTATATTGAAAAAAAAAAACATCTCAAAGTCCAATTAAATCAAGTTTCTAAGGTGTTAATTGACTTTTAAGTATATTTGAAATTTTGGTCTAAATTATATTCAATAGTAATACTGTTCATTATTTATTCCCTCCCCTAATAGCAAGACGTAGTAACACGATCATTCGATCATTTGATTCTTCGTGAAATTAAACTTTTCTTAACTTGAAAACAAACAACATATTGTAAAATACACAGTGTAACGTTTAACATGAGAGAATATATTTAAAAGTATTATTTCTTAAGCATATATATATATATATATATATATAATTATTTTTAAAAAATATGATACTTCGCTACATAAGTGTTCTTATTTAGGAAATTTTCGCTGGAGGATGACAGAGGGTTTGATACTCTAATTCAATTTAATTTCAATAATTATATTGAGGTTTATGCCTCTTGTTTTTGAAATATGAACACTCTTATGTAGCGAAGGAAACATATTTTGAAAAATAATTATAATTATAGCTCTACTTCTGTATGGCGGTCTGTTGTTTTTTTTAAATAAATGCAAAAGTACTAAAGAACAGCGGATTATTCACCTAACGTGTTCTCTCCTATTTTACTACATATTTGCACACACACACACACACACACACACACACACATATATATATATATATATATATATATATATATATATATATATATTATTATTATTATTATTCACAGGAAGTATAAAATATAATATATACACTAAAACAAATCCACATTATAACCAAATCTTTTTGTCTTCATCTTATTTTTTTAAAAATATATTTTACTCTTGTTGGAATAACTATAACGTTTTCTTTATATATATATATATATATATATATATATATATATATATATGGCTATGTAAATATATATATATATATATATATATATATATATATATCAGAGACACATACAAATAAATGCATATTCGGTATAAAATTATAAAGCAATACAAACGGGCCTGAAAATATATACTGATATGGGCATATGTGTGCATATGCAGTTTAAAATTTACTCATATATATATATATATATATATATATATATATATATATATATATATATATATATATATATATAACCTAGAGTTCCCTGCTATATATTCAGAACAAACAGATGAAGAAAAAAAAGCATAATTCTTTAGCGCAAAAAAATTTGTTTTCATTCATAATGGTGACCATTGGATCAAAAATGCCCAAAAATCATTTTGACATGAAAATAAGATCATTAGACATTGCGGAGTCTTCCGACCTTGTTGTTATAATTTTATTATATAACCTAACTGCGCACTGTGAAATAGATATAACTGCGATTGGCCTCTTCAGAGATGATGGCCTCATGGTAGTTAGAAGGTTTACTAACTTTAAAATATATAAAATTAAAAAGATAATTCACAGACAATTCAGAAGGCTAAATTTAAAAACTACGGTTAACACAAAATTGAAAATGGTAAATTTCCTCGACATAACATTAGATTTAATGATTAACATATATCTACCTTACAGAAATCCTAATACTAATCCCTTGTATGTACACCCCAGTGCAAATCATCCTCCCTCTATAATTAAGTACATAACCTCATCAGTAGAGAAAATAATTAGTATGAATTCCGAAAATGAAGAAATATTATATAAACAGTTATTTTCACATTAAAGCTCGGTAATATAATGGCTACAAATACTCTAATATCAATTATATAAAATTAATAATACTAACCAGAGAAAAACAGAAAAAGATAACTCATTTGTTACTCACCCCCCATCCGTTCAACCAAATGATTAGTATCAATCTAAGACGAAAAATCCTTTAATCGAAAAACATTTTCCTAATAATAGCAAACTTAGCAAGACTTTTCATAAAAATAAAAATAAAATTAATTAAAGGATTATAAAAAAGACATAATAATATAATCTTAAAAAATACGCATGCCAAAATAAAATAAATAAAGAGCATAAATGAAATTAGATAATAATGATGAAAAATTATGCAATTGTAGAAATCTTGTAAATTGCCCTTCGAATAAAAAATGCCGCATAGAATCTTTGATATACCAATGCACAATCTCATCCATTAAAAATCCACATATTGAAAAGATATATATATATATATATATATATATATATGATCCACAAGAAATGAATTTAAAATATGATGGATACTACATCAAAGCTCCTTCCATAATATTAGAAACCAAAATCAGACATACTTATCTAAATAATTTTGGCTTTAAAAGAAACAAATAAAACACCAACAGTATAATGGGAAATAGTAAATAGAACAAGCAATCGTAGAAACTGGGATGGCCTATATGTCTACATGAAAACTGAGCATTATCAATTTTCTAAAAAACAAAAACTTATTAAATCAAAGAAATGAAATCACGGTTATTTGCAGAGACGACCAAATATTGACCTGAAAAAATTAGTACTTTTTAGATGGATAGGAAAATAATCACAAGAGAAATGGAATCTTAAAATATATATAAAAAAAATTTCCACAATACAATATATAAATAATTATACTATACCATTTAAATTTAATAGAAAATTCATTTAAAACTATCGGTTTAAATATATAACCCAATCATAATATTAGCTTCGCTTTAACAAAAAGAGAAATACCAAAATGACTGTAACTAGAACTGCAATCAGTATGAGTTTTAACAGATATTAAAAAAATAACAGCCAGATAGAAATGGCCATTGTATCCAGACGAAAATCCGCCAACCCAACATTACACAACTCCAAACACTTGACATAGTAATCATTTCTAATTTCAGCAAAGACAAGACCTCTTGATTATGAAAAACAAACCCCAGATTACACCTCCATTTCCAAACTATAAATGAGTAAAACATTTCTTCCGTTAATTATTTCAAAAATCGCTTGAGAATGAAACTGTCATCTAAAGTTAATACTGAAATTAAACTTTAAAACTTGTGGCCAGTTTCAAAACTAATTTGTGTAACGATGCAATCATATTTAAAAAATATAATAATTATATATATATATATATATATATATATATAGAGAGAGAGAGAGAGAGAGACAGACAGACAGACAGATGGAAAATAAAATTACAACACTCTGAATACGTTTCAATCCCTTCTTTTTCCATTAATATCTTCTTCTTTTAAGACGTAGGAAATCATGCCTCTCCAAAATTCCCAATCCTTTTTCTTTCTTTTTTTTGCTATAATCAATGTTTAATTTTTCTTATACCATCATTCCTTTTCTTTCATCCATTTGTGCTAGGTCATCAGATTTTTTAAAGATATTTACCCTTGTTCTTCTTGACTTCAATGTATCCTGAGCCTATATAATGTCATCCACAGACAGACTGTTTCGCTGTATCACAGCTCTTCATTGTGGCTAGACGTTCGGTTGCCTCTATTCACAGCAAATTAGACGAGTATTTGCAAATAAGAATCGTTTCTTTTTATAAGAGTGTTAATTCATAATTGCTTGATTAAATGGTTGTTATCAAATATTTTCAAGTTAATTAAATCCGAGAAAATATTTTAGATTGTAAGAAATATTTAAAAAGTAAATATGACAGGAAGTTGTGGAGAGATATGATAGACTCCAGGTTCTCTAAAAGCATTACCTCTACGTGTGTGTCATACGCCTTTCTCTCATCGTTTTTACAATAATTTATTTTGATCATTGCAACAATGAATTTATTATTGGAAGAAATAACGACTTTCTATGGAAGTTTGTTCAATCCTAGTTTTATGAAACTATTAACGTATGTATCTTATGTTCGTCGACTTGAAAATGATATTCTCCTTTTCTGCGACATGCAAATGTCAAACCTAATGCAAGCCGTTACTGTCAATGTAATATTAACACATGGACTGAAAGCTTGACAATCGGGTCATCTCTTGGTCTAACTCTCTCCACTTAATATATGTTTCACACAGAAACACTAAAGAATCAGTTTATCCCATGACATATTTTGCATATGTAGAATACATTTTACCTGAAAACAGATATAACATTCCTTCATTTTTCATATGAATTGAAAAAACAGTAAATGTAATATCCCACTTGTTTTTACCTTAATAATTCTAAAATCTCTTTGCATCCGTATGTCAATAAATATATTTTATAAAATTAAAATACTAAAAAATATATCCCATTTGTAGTTACCTTAATATTAGATTGGTGCAAAAATAATGACGTAATAATGTCGTTTTTGACGTTAAAAATACTTAAAAAAACGACATTATTATGTCATTACTTTTGCACCAACCTAATAATTTTAAAATCTCTTTGTATCCGTATGTCAATAAATATATTTTATAAAATTAAAATACTAAAAAAAATATACGGACATTATAGTTATAAATATAGCAGGACGTCAAAAATTTTATAAATAAAGTCAACATAATTTCATTTAATTTTCATGCTATTTTATTAATTAACATATATATTAATCTAAAATGTTCATGTCGATTAACGTGCCATGTATATGAATAGAATGTCATAATTAGTAAACGATTGAGAATACATGACCAGAATACTTGGGGTAATATCAGACAGATATTAGAAGGTAATTTTACAAAGATGTACAAAAAAATTACGCCCTTAACAAACTAAAAAAATGTGCAAGTAATTATCGCAAAAATCAACCAAAAAAAAAGTACAAAATAAACCATCTTTCATCTTTCATCTTTAAAAATAATGTTTTAAATATATTCAACAATTAAAGATTATTTATTGAAATATAATTACGATTTTAGCACAAGGCCGGAGTAGAAGTGGGGTGAGGTTGGCCGACACTGACTTTCCTAAATCTAGTTAATCTGATTCGTGACCAATTCATTTATTTACAGTTTAAATCACAACATCTCATACATCATCATTCGATCTAAAAATACACCAAAATAAAGCATATTCTCAGGGATCCTACTAAAATTCCCATCACATAAAAATTTGATAATATACATTCTTTTAATCAATTTTTTAAGCGTTTCATTCAAAGCAAGGGGGGAAGCCACTAGCACGCAAGGGTTTACAGAGAGTTGGAGCGAGAGAAAAGAGTAGTGATAGAGGAAAAGATGAAGAGAAGGATAGGGAATTGATCAAGGCACCTGGAGACGTCGATTGACATCACATTTGAATAGTTGGAGATTATAGCTATCAGGAAAACAGGAAAACTTGATGACTTCCACAGGCGAGAGGTGCGAGACATGAAGTTACATGGAGTAGAAGAAACGGCTACATTTAACAGTTTTGACAGTGAGAGGGTGAAAACGAGATGCCAACCCAGTAGAACGCAGAAATTCATGAAGTCTGGGAACCAGCGAAAGCAGCTCATCGGAGCAGTTACAATGAAAGTATTTGTAAAAAAGACAGAGGGAGGTGACGGCACGTCTGTGAGAGAGCGACTGCAGACGAGATGCTAGATCCGGGCCAATTACATTGCATCTCCCTCTCTGGATCTTATCAAGAACCTTTAGACAGACAGAAGGGGCACCGGACCATATATGGCAGCAATACTCCGTGGAAGGCAAAGATATATGGTATGTAATGAGTGGGGAGGAGATGAATCCAATAAGGAAAATAAAGTACAAGCAAACATTCGAAATAAAAAAAAAATAGGACCCGGCCATCCAACAACAAATAAGAGTGCCGAATTAATTAACTCACTCAATAGTGACGTGGGAGGTAGGAAATAAATTACGGAATAGGAAAAATCAAATGCTGATCCAGTGAAGATTAAAGGGGACGAATATAAATTGAGGAGTTTTCAACAATTAATGAACACATTGGTACAGTCGATAAAATAGTTACATTTATGTAACTTTGAAAATTTCAGATGCAGTTATAAAAGGAAACCCCAAGAGACAAACAAAAAACAAGCAAAAAAAAAACAGGTATGCACGTTCTTGAAAATATCCAATGATTGATACAGAAAATTTTTCACACACCAGAACGTTGGAAGGAAAACAATAGAAAATTACGAAAAGAAAATGTTGCTGTGAAAAAAACTTTTCAGCTTTTCAAGGAAACTTGTTGAAAGGAAAGATTGATAGCAGAACAGATATACATTTAAAAAATATATTTTACACAGGTACAGTTATGATTCATTTTTTTTTTGTATATCTTACTATGTACAATGTACACGCAAACACATTCATCAAGACATTACGCGGGCGCACACACACAAACACACATATATACACACGTGTGTGTGTATGGGGTCGCATTTGTAAAATATGTGCCAATGCAATCATGGAAAAACCAGCGCTTCATTCAAATAAAAATAAAATGTCAATTATAGGTATTTGGCTAACACCTACAAAAAGTTCGTCGAAGCGAGAGTTTTTTTTTACCTGTTTATTGAATGTTTCTATCGTTTTCGCACATGGCTTGCTGTGTGTTGTTTGGATTCCACAGAACTGTTGACAACCAAGGTGAATGATTGTTACTTCTACTTTGTGCATCCATTCACTTAAATTTTCTTTAAAAATTTGCTCGTAAAACTTGGCCCTCATCTCAATTCAAATTCGCACATATATAAAGACATACATGCAAACAAAAAAGTGAAGTATACTGTTTCATAAACTATATATATATATATATATATATATATATATATATATATATATATATATATATAGAGAGAGAGAGAGAGAGAGAGAGAGAGAGAGAGAGAGAGATAAACCTACCCAGGTTTCACCTAAGCGAATCGTCAGGGAAAACTGGCTGACCTTCCGCTTAGGCGAAACCTGGGAAGGTTTGTCTGGCTCACGAGGTTTATCTAGGTCTACTCTACAGTTGTATTGAGCTCTTTTGTTAGTTAGTTGTTTACTTGTGTCGGATTTTTTGGGGGGCGTGGGCTTTAAACCTGTATCTGTGCGATTTTTTTTCGACAGACTTTCATGTTTCTAGCTCTTTCTTTTTTTAAAAACTTTTTTTTCTTCGTGATTGATTTGATTATTGGCAAGTAAAAAATTCGAAGATTTTTCGAAACGAGTATAGTTACCTATATATATACATATATATATATATATATATATATATATATATATATATATATATATATATATATATATATATATAATTTGTATCGGTAGCAGCTGCTGAATTGAATAATTTTGCTCTTACCAACATCATTGTGAGTTATAAGCTGTGGTCATATATTTTTGGCAGCTATTCTTGATAATACTCGCACAAGCAGCATTCTATTTGATATGATAATATATATATATATATATATATATATATATATATATATATATATATATATATATATTATAATTATTTTCTTTTTTTAAAAATTGATTCGCGATACAGAAATTTCTATATTACGTAAAATCCGTAATTATGTTTCATTGTCAAGCGATGTTAGGAATAACTTCCTAAGAAATGTTCTTAAATTATAAGCACAGACAATATTAATATGACGAGCTGTTAAGGTTAATGAAAATTCAACCTATTTTTATTAGGGGTGATTGGGTGTTAATTACCCTAGACAGCTTATATATCCAATATAGGTTACAATGTTTAACTTTAGGTGGGGTGACGTGTCTGCTTACAAACATATTCATCCATTATTCGGAGACTTGTCTGGGGTTTCATTAACAAAAATATTTGGCATTTTTATTTATCCGATTAATTCATATTTTATACACAAAGCTGTTTAAAAGGGTCATTTTTAATATTAAAATTTTATTTTTACAGATTTAAATTACTATTTCTCCTAATAAATAATACACAATCCGGGATTTTTACAAATAAATATATTAGAATTTACTTACTAATTAATGATCAGATATAAACATTGTATGCTTCAATTCTCTTCGTTATTACTATTTTTTCAAAATTAATTATGGCTTCAGAAAGATATTTGACAGTGCCAACAAAAATAGAAGAGAAGATGTCACTAATTTTATTTAGTGACGTCTTCTCTTCTTTTCTCTTCTCTTCTCTTCTCTCTTTACTTCCTTCTGCCTTTTTCTCTCGATGAATTTCTCTAACCCTTCGATTTCAATATATAACTTCCGTTAAGTTAACCGTTTAAATCTGTCAGTATCTGCTAACTCACTGCTGTCTTCTCTCTCTCCCCACTCACTTCCTCACTTCGTTAATTTACATATGTTTAATACGGCCCGTCAAAAATGTGTAAATTTTCTTTTCATTTTTTTGTTTGGAAGTAAAGTCTGATGATCCGCAGTCCTTTTAAAAGGGCTGTGGTGAAATAATTTATTACATGGAGCCTTAAGGTGGTCTGTTTTTATTTATTTAAATTATATATATATATATATATGTGTGTGTGTATATATATATATATATATATATATATATATATATATATATATATATATATATGTGAGGACGAGATATGTGAAACTTTTAATTGCAAACCCTGATAATATTTCTTGCGTACAATGAAAAGATTCATGGAACATATAGTGCCGTTTGTTACTCAAGTTATCATGTTTCACTGTTCTGTGCAGAACTGCGAAATATTCAGAGCTAGAATCATTCCATTTTATGTATGCTAGAATAAATGACAGCAGGTTAGGTTTCAAAACGATTTATGAAAATATAATAAAGAAAAAATGATGAATACATACAATAGCCAGGAATTTAGTATGGCATCTCAGTTACGAATTTTTTAAGAAATATGCGAAAAATTCATTTGTTATAATGGCTATTTTTAATATAACTAAATTACATGTGTTCGTGGGGAAAAGAAATAATGATCATAAATATATTTAGATCTGGATTAATAACTTAAAAACTGTTCCCGTCTTGGATATAACTATCCATAAATATTATGCCCTTT
>OZ010594.1:76714717-76722217 GCA_963932145.1 Acanthosepion lycidas | reverse complement strand
AGATCCCGGTCTGACTTGCTATTTACCCTTAGCTGGGGAGGGGGAGAAGAAGAGGATTCATACTTTTCCCTAGGGTATTAGCACGCAAGGGACTGTAATGAATTCGACTGGAATTCAGACTCGGCTCTCCGATTCCTCAAGCCGATCCGCTAGGAACAAAACAAAAACAAAAAAATGATAGGATAAAGAACAGGTACGAAACAGATCCCAATCTAACATGTTTCACTTTATTATAGCTTTTTCAGAGATCAAGATATAAATGATAAAAAATGACAACAAGGAAAGAGATGCAGATTAATGGTATGTTGTGTTTGGTTAGTTCTTAATTGGCTAGAAACGTGTTACATTTAATGAAGATACAGATGATATTAAAATATATGTGAGAAACATTCTGGATGCTAAATTGTGTAAATTTTACTGAGACACATCTGTATGATTTGAAAAAAATATGTACGTTTGATTTTTCACTAAAGCATAACAACTCCGTAATTTATATACATATTAATAGATTTTTATATATTAGAAAGGCATAGGTTAGATTAATGAATAATGGATATGTAGAAAAACCGATCAAGTAATGTAGTCTTTTAAAACTGTTCATAATTGGTAGTATTTCTATATATATGTTGTCATAATATTTTCTCTTCAAATTGTTATTTTGTTTTTAATAAAACTAACATTGGTGAAATTAAACCAATTAGCCGGCAAGCGATCAAACTGATGACTCAAAACAATGGACCTCGTCGGGACATTTACCAGTGAAGTTAGGATAGATTAGATTTGGGCTTGCGACTTTGAGTCTGTAGGAAAGAGATCGCAGAATAATTCATCATCCACAAGGGTGCGTAATCATTTTCAAACCCAGAAAGTGGAGATTTTGCACCTCTATATAAAAAAAAAACTATCAAGGCTAGAATGTGTAGATATTGCAGCTTAAAATAATCACGATCAAGGCAGGAAACTGCAAATTTTGCAGCTCCCCCCACCAAAAAAAAAAAAACAAAAAAAACTGTCAATACTAGAAAGTGTAGGGTTTGCAGCTAAAAATAATTACGATCACGGCAAGAAATTGTAGATATTGCAACTCCAAAAACAAACAAAAAAACAAAAACAAATCAAGGCTAGAAAGTGTAGATTTTTCAGCTAAAAATAAACACTACGAAGCCTAGAAAGTATATATATTGCAGCTCTAAATAATCACTATCAAGGCTAGAAAGTGTATATTTTGAAGCTTCAAATAATCACTATCAAGGCTAGAATGTGTACATTTTGCAGCTTCAAATAATCACTATCAAGCCTATAAAGTGTAGATTATGCAGCTCCAAATAATCACTATCAAGGCTAGAAAGTATATATTTTCTAGTTTCAAATAATCACTATCAAGGCTAGAGAGTGTAGATTTTGAAGTTTCAAATAATCACTACCAAGCCTAGAAAGTGTAGATTTTGCAGCTTCAAATACAGATATGGCAATAATACTCCGTTTCTGGTCTGATCTGACTCTTGACACGTTGTCAGCTGTGGACTTAATAATCACTGTCTGACAACAAATGAGAGTCTCTGTGTCTTTCAAATACGTTTTGTCTCGATTGCCAGGGCTTTAGTGATTGTTTATATTGGTAGAAGCTGTTTTAAGTTTTTGTCCAGCATCTTCAGCGATGGAACGTAGAATTGAAATTTAATGTATCTGTTTACGTTATTCGACTATGAAACTAAAATTACACATTATGATTTCATCCTTTCAAAGCAACCTTATATCTTCTCTCTGGTAAGCGCGATGAATAATTCAATAAATAAAACCAGCTTGTTATCTCCTAGATGTCACTTAATGGAAAAACACACATGGTGAATTCTCCATTTAATAACGTTTATTATAATATGATGATCACTATTAAATTTCAGTCATGAAAATAATAAGTAATATTGTAGTGAATATTTCACCCTATATTATGCAAGACAGACTTTTGCCTCGATGTCACATTATACCGTCTATTGAATGGTTGACTTGCGTTAATCTCCCAGCAATAGTATGAACGTTTATGTAACCGTACCGGCATCACATGGGTTGATTGTGTAATAGAACCGAATACAGGCCTGCATTTACATAAAGAGAGATCCTATGCTATTCCACTTTTGAGGTTCTTCCAAATCGCCCATTCTCACGTGTATTGGAAAATGGAAGAGTGTTAAGTTAAACAGTTTGAGTAAAGCCGAGGATGATGATGGTTATTTAAAATTACCGACGGGTTATTCAGAACCTACAATGGGATATGCCTGCATTTGTAAGAACGGCTTATGACAGTGTCAAATATATTATACACCTGACTGGAGGGTCTAAGATTCTGCGGGCCTAGGCTTCAAATTTCTAATCCTATAGGTAAATACGACATTGGCCGTATGGTGGAGATAGATATATAAACGCCAACTCCAGCATTAATTTGGTAGTTTCTCATATGCCGTAGACGAGAATGTGTGTATAGATGATACTCCCGGGCAACCTGCCCACAATGGCCGATAGTAATTCACGAAGTCAGAAAGTGTGTAGAAAGTAATATTATATTTGAGATATTTAGGCTATTTTTATCACTTGTAGTACACGACAGTAACAGTACAGTGGGCTATGATAAATTTTTAGCCACTCTTAATTACAGTAATTTTGGCTTGTGTAATAACGTAACTTCTTTTTTTCAGGCAATATCGTTTTAGTATCAAGATACTCTAATCTATGAACAATAGTTGACATATTTCTTGCAATGAAGGTTAGTGGAAGTATGGAAATGATTGAATTTGAACAAAGGCAAGTAATAGGTCGGCATCAGTATAGCAAGTCAAATAGAGAAATTGATAGGTCTTTCCAGGTTAAGCAACAAACGGTTAATAATATTGTCAAGAAATTTAATGAAAAGGCTATTGTCGTGTGGAACAATGTTCAGGAAGACCAAGCATCGTGTCACAGCCAACGAAAAAGGCACTGAATAGGGAAGTCATGAGAAACCGTTGTCAGAGCGTCAAAGATGTCGCCAACAGCATGGAAATGTCAACATATGCGGTGAGAATGACTCTGACATGACTAGGTCGTCAAAGAAGCGTTGCAAGAAAGAAGCTCTTGAATTAAGAGCTTAACAGGAATGTTCGTATGGACTGCAACAGAGAATCCGAGAGCAAATATAAATTTTGGCAGTCTGTAATTTGGTCAGATGAAAGTAAATTCTGCCAATATTCGAATTCGAGATAAATTTATGTTTGGAGAAATCAGAATGAGACTTGGAACACAGAATGTCCCCAGGCAACTGTGAAACATGGAGGGATTGGAGTAATGGTGTGGGGCGCTGTATGGTCTGGAGGGAAATCTGAGCTGATTCTTGTTGAGGAGCGGTTGAATGGTCCACAATACTGTCAAATATTAGAGTAAGGAATACTCCCATTTGAAAACAATCAGCTTGACAAGAATGTCTACCTTTGTCGAGAAAATTGTCTAAAAATTGTGCGCCATGTCATACGGGCAAAGTATCAAATGCCTGGAAGTAATCCCAAGGAATCAAATCACTGTCATGGGTAGCCCAAAATCCTGACATGGATCCAATAGAGCATGTTTGGGAGCACCTTCACCGAAAACATCCATAGCGTACAACTAAAATCATGTCAGTGGCAACCCTTAATGAATCATTGCTAAAGGGGTGGCAAAATATGGATCAGACGATTGTTGATGACTTGATCAAATCCATGAAAAATCGAAAACAAGCACTGAAATAGCAAATGAAGGATCTACACTATACTAGTTCCAAATACTGTTTTATTCATGTTCTGTAGTTTAGCTTGCTCTGTTTTGTTTTACGGCATATCAACCTCAATGGGTGGTCATTTAAAGCTGACAACTTTTTTTCTCATGGTAATACATTTGTTTTGTCAAAAATCTATTTCTGTTGATATTTTTTCCTCAATAATGTATAGCTAGTAAGAATATTTTTTTCAAAAACGTATAGGCGCCAACACTATTCTTTCAAAAAAATAAAAATAAAATAAAATGAATGAAAATAAACGTATAGCTGGTAATATTTTTCGAAAACGTACAGCTGGCAACATTATTTTTTTCTAAGACCTATTATCAGAGTCCTTGATGTTGGACGTAGTTTATCGTCATACCCAGGAGGCAGATGTAGTTTATCGTCGTACCCAGGACATGGATGTAGTTCATCGTCTTAGTAAGGACGCAGATGTAGTTTATCTTCATACCCAGGCCACGGATATAATTTATCGTCAGACTCAGGACGCAGATGTGGTTTATCGTCATACCCAGGACGTGGATGTAGTTCATCGTTTTAGTCAGGATGCGGATGTAGTTTATTGTCTTTCCCAGGACGCGGATGTAGTTTATCTTCATACCCAGGCCACGGATATGATTTATCGTCATACCCAGGACGCAGATATAGTTTATTGTCATAGCCAGGATGCGGATGTAGTTTATTGCCATACCCAGGACGCGGATGTATTTTATTCGTCATACGCAGGATGCGGATGTATTTTATCGTCATACCCAGGACGCGGATATAGTCAGGGTATTAACTATTTGGCCATAGCAGGGACGCTAACAGGTGTTACCACACCTTGTCCGACTTGGATCTGGGAATGACCAGCAATTAAGTGGTCGTTCCACGCTCCTCAAAACCTCCTGATCAGAGGCTTTGCTGTTGAACGTAGTTTATCGTCTTACGCAGGACGCGGCTGTAGTTTATCGTCTTACCTAGGACGAATGTCCAGTAGGGATTTTAAAATTGGATGTAGTTTATTTTTCCTGGCTAAAACTTTTCTCAGGCCACTGTACAATATGAGAAATAGAGAAAAAAAAAGATACGCCTTGCCCAAGATTCTGGAAACAAGGGATAGTAAAGTTCTTCTCTAACTTCGTATCTAAGTTCGTTAGAAAGATTTTACAACTTTAAACATTGGCTCTAAGTTTCGCGTGATTCTTTCCCGTTTCTCACGTTTTCTTTCAAACATCTTTTACTATTTATGGGACATTTTCTTTTTTATATTTACCTCTTTTAATGCCCCGAATGCCTGAAGGTGTGATTCTCCCTATGAAAAACAGTGGAATTTCTTCATTCACGAGCCACCGGGTAGTCTTGACTAGTTCATTGTGTTACTCAGCTTTGTCGCTAGCCAGGAGCCCCTATTCTGAACAATTGGTCCTAATTACAATGTGTGATGTTCTTTTTGCTCTTCGAACGTCTCCAGGATATTGCAATATTATGATTACGTGCGGTGCGTCACTGGCTACGTTTAGTTATTGAGACTTTGTTGAATGATAGAAAATTAATAATAAAGAACAGAATACGTCTAATTACTCACTGAATGACAACATATAATATGTCTAATTTAATTGAAATCTAATATGTCTACAGAAAAATAGCTTCAATTTGAGAATCATTTACTGACTGGATACATTTTGTTGGAGAAAAATTATGTAAGGTTGAATTTTAGGAGAAATTAAGTGATTTTTTTTTATATGTGACATGAAACATCATTACGATGACATATAGCGTCTTGACAACCACATTAATAAATACATTTATGTTGAAATAACGAATAGAATAAATAATGAAACTACTTGAATACGAATCCATTGTATCAATTCAAACAACTCGGTTTAATATTTGACTTGAATGTTTGACAGATTTTTATTTTTCGTATATCCAAGCGAATTTGTTTGGAGAATAACAGACGATGTACAGGCATTAAGTAAGCATTGACAGTAAGATGCTTTGATGAGTAAATCAACTACGTGGGACAAAAATCCACGTGTTCATGATACTGTTAGTTCCACTATAGCCAAATGGAATGGAGTTTTGTAATGGCGATGACCTACGTAAATGACAAGAAATAAATTTAGAAAGTAAAATATTTTTGTATCGTGATATGAGGAAGGACGGTTGATAAATTTAAACACATATTGCACGTATTGCGCAAAAGAGATATAGAAGAAAAGACCGAAATCCCGACGCAATGTGAATGGACGAGGGAAAAAGGGACATAAAGAGTAAAACATCGCGAACTGATAAGAAAGCCATGGCGAGCTAGTGTTTCCGAAATCTTGCAGAGACATTGCCCATTAATGATTATGAATCAGATTTCCTGTTTCCATAAGAAACAAATAATGGTGTGTGTATGTGTGTGTGTGCGTGCGTGTGTGTGCGCGCGCATGTCTGTGTGTGTGTGTGTGTGTTTCGCATTTCTTCCTGTGGTTTCATTAAATCGATATGTAAAACATTAACCCTTCTTTTGGCCCCTTACATGGCAGGATATCCTTTGTCCATTTATTGCCTTTATGGATGTTCAACGCATTGTCAGGGGCTGTATTATTTTTTAGAACTTTCCTGTAACTCTGTCGAGATACACACCACAACTGAAAATGAACCCGCAAGAAGTCACCTAAATGAGCTGATCCAATTTTTATCATTTTCTTAAGCTAAATCCCATAAACCTGTCAAAATGAAGAACTCAAGTCAGTACATCTGATTTTATATATTTTAAAAAAACATTTGCATATTGTTCCGAAATATGAGTTGCCATAATTGTCAATAATGACAAATGTTTAACTTATCAGTATATAATGTTTCATAAACTGGCTGTAATACCGATGTGCACTTAGCGGTATCAGAATGTGGAGTTCAAATATCAGCCAAGATTATTGCGTTCATATTTCCACGAATAAACTTGGGGAAGTAATGAATCCTTCTCCTCCACTCTCCACATCAGGTATCTCTCTCGAATTGCTTGTCAACCATTCTAGCATCATGGTAGAACACCTCGACGTGTTATAATGGTTGCAAGAATATTTTGTTAGAGCATTTCGGCTGAGTAATGAGTTCGAACTTAACTTACAGCCTATACTTTTGGCCTAATTCAATATGCAATCTACGCTTAGA
Organism: Acanthosepion lycidas; assembly: GCA_963932145.1. Classification (NCBI taxonomy): domain Eukaryota; kingdom Metazoa; phylum Mollusca; class Cephalopoda; order Sepiida; family Sepiidae; genus Acanthosepion; species Acanthosepion lycidas. The sequence continues at coordinate 76,715,292 of OZ010594.1, read as the reverse complement.
AAATCATCACTTAAGCATAAAGATAAATTTTGATTTCCAAACTGTTTATACTCCACATATTGAAATTTTGACTCGCTTTGTTGCAGTCACCTGGCCAGGCCTATTTTCGTGTGTTCTACCGCTACAGAGCATACCTGTAATTTATACTGCAAATATGCTGAGTAGGCCGGTGTGTATATCTTGTTTATAGAGATATTTTTTCCATGTGAACCTTGTATCAAACCTCGTGGTATGTAATTAGATGTTAAGCTAGTAATTTTTGCAAATGTGGTTATACGTATGTATCAATGGATACATACGTACACACACAGATACACACATACACACACACACACACACACACACATATATATATATATATATATATATATATATATATATATATATATATATATATATATATGCGTGTGTGTGTGTATATTAGGTTGATTAAAAAATAATGACGTAATAATGTAGTTTTTTGACGTTAAAAATACATCAAAAAACGACATTATTACGTGATTATTTCTGCAGCAAACTAATATATATATATATATATATATATATATATATATATATATATATATATGTGTGTG
>OZ010594.1:76689717-76712217 GCA_963932145.1 Acanthosepion lycidas | reverse complement strand
AAGATTTTCCTTGATGTTTATGCATGTTTGTGCCTGTGTATATATATATATATATATATATATATATATATATATATATATATATATACACGCGTGTGTGTGTGAGTGAGTGACAGGTAAAAAAGAGAGGGAGAAAGTTATGAATTCGTTGCGTATGATATCGTTCAAAATCACTTGCGATAGGGAGAAATACAGTTCTTCTACACTCTGCGCGAGATTAACAGAAAGTCAGGTAGGACAGGACTCACAAGCTTTTGTCGTTAAACAATATAGAAGAATTACAAAAATGCACTTAAATCCCAGATATTTTTATCATTTCACCTGAAACAAGGAAATAAAGCAACTAAGGCACAATATTTTGAAAGTGTAAGAAATAAAATTAAGGAGCGAGAACAAAGAAATCTAATAAAGATTGGCATGGCATTTAAATCTTTGAAGATCAAAATTCGCTGGTACACATTTGTTGCAATAGAATTTCTTCAGCGGGAAGTGCTATAAATAAACTGTTATTAAATAATGTACGTTAACATCTAGCCAATTCGACTGAAAAATTTACGAATAATTTTTGCCAATCTAGTCACTCAGTTATGTGCCATGCGTGATACACGATTAGGTGATAATGTGTCATTCGATACATGACTGACGAGGGTGATTTTTTCCCGCAATAGGTTGTCATTTCTTTCTGCAGTAGACCAGTTGCCATCCAAGTCTATAGAATACTGTCTGTCTTGCTATTTACCCTTAGCTGTTGGTGGGGGGAGGGAAGAAGACGATCCATACCTTTCCCAAATCTAGTAGCACGTAAGTGAATTTAACAGTTTCGATTGGAATCCGAACTTGGCTCACCGATTCCTCAATCCGAGCCGCTATCCATAAATCCAACGCCAGAACTAGAACTACGGTTAAATTCATGAAGTCGAGGCGCCATAGAGCAAAGCCCATCAGAACAATTGCCTTGAAACATTTTATATTTTCCAAGCGTAGGTTAAATGAGCACCCATTAAAGATCGAACTCACTCCTAATTGTTCTAGTGAGACAAGTTTGTTAATCATGTTAACAAGTTTGTGCCCCGAATCATTTATATAATAGGGGGGCCACATTACGGCGATGTGAGAGTTATTGAAGCGGGATGTCAGGTCAGAAACAATAACATTACCGATTCTTCTTTGGATTTTATCAAGATTCTCTAAATCTACAGCAGGAGCACCGGACCAGATTTGGTAACAATATTCGAAGTATGGACGAATGGTTGACGTATAAACTTGCAGGATAGATTCACGAGAGAAAAATTGTCTGGCACAACATAGAGAAAAATATTCCTAGCAGCGGATCTAGGATTTGATTCGATATAATCTTTTCGCTTCATGTAAGCAGAAAACATTTCTCCGAGAATGTGCACCGAATCACCTTTCCGGAGTTTAGCATCAGCCATACTGATGGATGTCAAATAGGTGTATTTCAGATCATTCATAGAAGGCTGCTTTGTTTTCGTGGCGTTACTATTAATAAGCCATTTTTTGCCCTAGATAACAGTAGATTTTACGTCACTTTTGAGATGAGCTGCCATTTTCATCTTTTCGAACCGATCGTTGTTAATATTAAGGCAAGAGTAGATAGTTGTTTCACCTACATAGATACTGCAGCCATCAGGAAAAGCAATGATGAAAATTAGGAAATCGTATATCCTAGTATAGAGTCCTAGACGACACCAGCACTAATACAAAACGATTCAGAATGTGTCTACTTAAGAAAACTTTCATTTCGCGTTCTAATAAGAAAGATTGAATCAGTTCAAGTTTGTCCAGAAATACTATAACTTACAACTTGTGAAGAAAACTGGTATAGCAAACCTCTTCAAAGGAATTAGAGACGTCCAATGTCACAGTCCGAGAGTCACCGTTCTTATATAAAGCTTGACAGACTCTTTCAGAAATAATTTTCAGTATATCAATAGTTAACCTAGACAATCGACAGTCTTTTTGCTCATCTGAACGGGTTCCACAGTAGCAACAATAATTGATGTTGTGAGCAGGGGCCATCTACTTTGCATATGCTCATATGTTGATGGTGTACACACACACACAAACACAAACAAACAAACACACAGTAATGGTAATATTAGCCGTTCCCTTGTCAGAAAACTTTCGGCATTCTTTGAGAACACAAAATTCTCGTCGTCTGAATTTGATAAAATCTGCCTTTTCAAGAAAATCGCTTTCTTAAGTTCAGTTATTGTCATTCTATTAACATAGATGTTTTGATGGGGACTTCCTAAATTTTTGTTTCTAATTTTTTGGCGACGCCAAAAACTTCATTATGTTATTATCTTTTCGAGTTACGAATGCATGCGATTGTAGTTATTGCCGTTGTTAAAAGTCTTCAAGTGATCTTGTTGTGGTTATTTGGAAAACTACTTTTGTAGCGCTAGACCATTTTGGTTCGAAGAAGAATGGGTGTCGCCAAGACTTACAGGCTTCATTCGATCGAAAACCCGAGGAAATGGTTACATATAGCAGAGACTTTGGATATATCTGAACCAGTCTGGCACAACACTTGCAAGCCGTATGGAAATTTCGATCTAACATACCTGTTTAACACGACGCGAAATTTAATGTTAACGTTTTGGTTCTTGCAGCAACTTAGTGTGTTGTCAAACTATCCCAAACAGAACCTATTCTGTGTTCAATTTCCTTATGTCCTTTATTAAACGTGTTATAAGTCGTCCATATACTGAGGTATTTGAAGTATTTCGTATTTATTTTGAAAGTAATTTCTCTTGTTTATATCCATGCACATTGTAACAGCTGCAGAGTGAACAGAAACAGAGTTTCGGAAATGAAAACCATTCATTCAAAAACTTTAATTAGCCACCATTAGAAAAATTTGGCTATGTATTTTCTCCAGAGTCTTGTTCAATTCCAAGCTTGACAGTGTACAAGGCGAACGTATTTTTTTCATATACATCTGTTACCAGTTAAACGTACGACTCGTTATCTAGCTGTGCTCACAAACACTGTTTGGTCCCCTGAAAAGCAATGGATGCAATTATTTTAAACTGCGAAGAGTAATTCAATAACAAACTGCTTTTCTTCGAGTTTTCTATACACCGACTATGCTAATATTTGCAACAATATACTCTATTATGGGTTAGTGCTGCTAAGATTCAACTTACATTCGACACGAATTATTACTTTCGGAGCGACCCTCCCAACTTTGTATATTCGTAGATATTTGGTTGGTATTTTTTAGCCACATATGAACCTTTATGGGTTATCTAATGCAGAAAACTAAATATTTTGTACGTAATTTTATATATTTAGTTTTTTATACATTTCGTTTTAACGATACAAGTTTTACTAATTAACCCATAGATTGGGAAGAAAAGATGTATTCATACCTTCCCCAATGATATTTGCGCGGAACGATATTACAAGGAACCCAAATGGAACTAGAACTCGGCTCTCAAATTAACAAATCTGAACCATTATCCAGACCGCTACCCGCACATCAAACCTTACAATGTTTGGTATTCCAAAGCTGTCATCCATCTATGTACCGACCAGGCTTGACGTTGCTTAACTCCAGTGATCATGTACGGTATTGGTTGTCTCAACTTGATCTGGCAGTAAACCTCTCTCTCTCTCTCTCTCTCTCTCTCTCTCTCTCTCACACACACACACACACAAACACCACTGGAGGGGTAGCACTATCGGGCCTGGTCAATACCTAGATGGATGACCGCTTGGGAATAATAAGTGCTGTAAGCTTGGATGGGCGGTTGGGGAAATTTATAACAGCTGGGAATTTGAAATCAGAGAGTCGAGTTCCAATTCCAGTCGGGTTCGTTGTATTCGCTTACCCCAATATATTTCATTATCTCCCCAAAATTCTTACAAACGAAAAATATTCCCTGCTTTTAAATAACCTGCAAAAAATTGATTAGCTGTAAAATCAATCCAATCGAATCATATTTTCCTAACCAAAACCCAAACAATTTTTTCAACAAATACTGGATGATTTTAATCCGAAGATATTTCAAATAACTACTAAGTTTATTGCAATATGTACAATCACGTTTGTATTAATAAGAAATATCGTATTAAATAAATTAATTTCCTGCATATATATCTATCTATCTATCTATCTATCTATCTATCTATCTATCTATATATATATATATATATATATATATATATATATATATATATAGCAGAGGTTTTCCCGTAAAAAGGCGGTCTCAGTGTAATAAAGAGTAGCTTAATGTTAACAAGCCTCATTTAATTTACCCAATAATCAGTTATAATTGTGAGTAATTTCCGAGTGTTATAAAACTTATGTATAGCGAGGAGTGGCGGAGGACATGTTGCAAATGACTATCGACAAAAGAAAGACTGGTGCAAATCCGTTTTAACTGTTTGCTTTGCGATGTGCTCTGATCAAAAGAAGATCAATGACACATTTCAAAGATTAACCAATAAAACGAAAGTACCAAAATAAAGCATTCTAAATTCAAGACTAATCTGTCACTCCCTTAAACAAAGAAATTATCGTCTTTGATTAGACTGATCTAAAATCAATGTGATTAACACGATTTGCACCTTATTTTCGTTATCGATCTCTCCAATTGTTCATGCAACGCGCAAATTAGAATTCACTTTCACGTAATTTAATATTATTAATAAGTTAGAGTGTTCAATGCACATTATAAATGTCAGATCAAAATATCTATCTATGCGGTGGCGACATTGATAACTAGTTTGAATGGTGATAGTATGTTTAAGCCTGAAAAAGATTATATACATAGTAATGATACACTCATTGTATATATGAAAACTTTCTCTGTCTTATTTTGAATACTTGTCTCCTATAAATATAGCAGACATTAAAACTATATTTTATCATATATATATATATATATATATATATATATATATATATATGTGTGTGTGTGTGTGTGTGTGTGTGTGTGTGTGTGTGTGTGTGTGGGTGTGTTTGGGATTTGATTTTAGTGGTGAACGTTTCGTACAGGACCATCCACACATTTTGAAGGGCCGAATACAGAGACTTGAAGCACTACGTGCCACAAGGTCCCCAAACGAACCTCCGCAGGTTTTGAATTCAGAGTTGTCCTTCTCCTAGACCCATTGATATCAAAGGCTATAGAATGAAAGTTGTCCTGCTATTAACCCATATCTGGAGGGAGAAGAAGTGGAGTCACACATTTCTCAAGGGTATTAGCACGTCAGTGAATGTAAGTGATTCCAGTGGAATTCGAACTCTGCTCAACGATTCCACAATCCAATCCGCTATTCATTACTTCAACTGCCTGCCTTTATCTCTCTATCGCTCTCTCTCTCTTTCTCTGTGTGTGTGTGTATATATATATATATATATATATATATATATATATATATATATATATATATATATATATATATATATATATATATATAGAGAGAGAGAGAGAGAGAGAGAGAGAGTCTTAAGATGTGCCATATTTATGGGATAATGTGCTCAATATCAGAGATAGAACGTGTGTAAATATAAAAGTGAACATAGAAGTCAACACAGAGGCGACAGTCCCTTTCATGCTAGATGCTGATAAAATATAGTTTTTTTTTTTTTTTGCTCAAGCTCGCCACGCAGGTTATGTTTTGTTTTTCTCTTACCATCCTGCCTTGAATATATTCTGAGTATATTACATTTTTCAAGCTCTCTTTTATTATGCGCACTAGAAATTTCACCTTTTCTTCCTGATTTAAAATATAAATGTCTTTTGTGTTTCCTATTTCTCAAAAACTTTGTCGTTTCTCATATGTTCGGTCCATAATATTCTCATCAACCTCTGTAGAACCAAATTTCTATTACTTCAAGTCTCTTCTTCATCTGTGAGGCGATTGTCAAGTATTCATTATCTTATTCTGTACTCATTTCTAGAGTGTCATAAAAAACTAATTTTATCATAATGGAAAATATCAATTTTAAATCAGAATATACTTCTTTTCTAATATTCTTTTTTGACTTTATATAGAATCTGAATGTCATTCTAAAATCTTTTTTTTCATTTTTCTATTCTTTGCCTTATTGTCTTAATTCTCTTTTCCTCTATTGCAGATTTTTTCTTTCTTTCTTTTCAATTTTATTCTTTCACTTCCGGTTCTATCCTTCCGTTTTCCTCTCTTTCGGAACTCGCAAGTTTTTATCTATTTCATTTTTACTCTATTCTAGTCCTTTCTTCTTTTTTCCTTCTGTTAGTCTTATTTTCTTTCTTTTTCGTTTTGCTTTTTTTATTTTAGATTTTCTTCTATGGCTTCTCTCATTTTAAAGTTCCCATTACTTTTTCCTACTTTTTAAACTATCTCCCTCTTATTTTTTGTTTCATTTTTACATTTCCACTGTCCCTCTTGCATTTAATCTGTCCTATGCGTACCAAATATTACAAACCGTCTTTCATCATTATATGCCATAGAACTTTCACCTGTCTCATCCTAACGTTGTATAAGTGTAAGCACCCTCTTTATTTTCCCTTTTCTTATTGCTTACATGTTCGGTCCATGATATTTTCAGTATCCTTCGGAAGAATTACATTTCTGTTGCTTTAATATTTTTCTTATTACAATCCCGTTTTCTTAGTGGATATCTTCTATTTGATGCAAATAAAACTAAATAACTTGCATTTGATAAATCTCTTTAGTCGAACTTAACCCAGGTTTTGATTACACACGCAACACCTGCCGTATCCTGTATCCTGTACTTAATGTATGCAGATCTGATTTCGTATACGACGGTAGCTGGAGGCCTACATAGTCATACGTTTGTTAGAATAAATGTCGTAAACAGATAGGCGCCGGCTGTTTATTCTGATAACTATTGAAGCGCTAACTTCGCCAGAATCAAATGAACGGAAGAAAATAGATTTTCAGATATAAGTTATGAACGTCTGGCCTTGGATGTAGCTACTAGGTCATTGATAATCCCACCGCTTAAACAAATTTAAGCACGGAGATATACTATCGTAGGAAGCTTAGTTTATGACAACGGAAATATAATGCATTGTGGGAGACAATTTGAGCGTCGTTTCGACCTCCCATTACAGAACTGCAGCGCATTATGTTTTACTTATGGTCTATAAATCTATTTACTTGCATCAAAATAAATTTTCAATCTGACAATTGTAATCATAATGATTTTGTAACTTACATGTTGAGTTATTAGTTTTATGCACCAGTAATAAATATAGATTGTAAATGCCAATACTGTGATGATGATACATATATATATATATATATATATATATATATATATATATATATATATATATATATATATATATATATAATGTGCGTGTGCGTGTATATATATATATATATATATATATATATATATATATATATATATATATAGTAAAAACAACAAATATGTTGGTATATCATCCAAGTGAATCCTAGTAATATAATATATATATATTTAAATTAAACCACAATAAGAGGTCAATGTATTTATTATTACAAAGCAAATAATTAGTATGCAATAAAATCCAAATCACATCATATGATGAATAGCCTATTCCGGGGTACGAATTTTCGTATGGCGAAATAGACTAATAGATAGTCTCTTTATCAACCTTGGTGTGGACCTTTTCAAAGGATTAATCCTGAGGGAACTCGAATAATCATTATAGATGCAATCTAGTAAAACTAACAAATCCGTTGGTATATAATCCAAGTCGATCCTCGTAATATAAGTTGATAAGACAGACGAGTGACATTTTCGTCTGCCGAAATACCCTTTTCCCCACATAAGGTGATTTCGATTTTTTTATTATATATATATATATATATATATATATATATATATATGTATATATATATATATATATATATATATATATACACACACACACATATACACACACACACACACACACACATATATATATATATATATATATATATATATATATATATATATATATATATATATATATATATATATATATATATATACGATGACATCTTAAAGTCTTCCTTTTCAAAATAATTATTATTTGCTCCGTTTTTACTATACTTATATTATCTTTGGAATCATCCAGACGGATTGCCGAATAATATCATTATATATATATATATATATATATATATATATATATATATATATATATATATATATATATATATATATATATATATGCGTGTGAGTCCGCGCGTGTTTACGTGGTGTGTGTGCCCGTATGTGTATATGTGATGTTCCTGCGTGCGCGTGTGTGTATGTGTATGTTGTGTGTTGGATTCTTCTATTGGTTTTTTATCGATGAGGAAGAAGGGATTCGGGTTTTGCTGCATAAACAATTTGATTTTAGTGATGGAGTCTTCTACAGAAATCGCCACAATTCGTTTGAAGTGTTTGACTTCTCCTAGAATGGCTTCCATCTAATTCCAAAGCCGCCGGCTATCCTGTTATTAAACCCTTAGATGGCGGAAGGCAGATTCACGGATTTCCAAAGTTAAAAGCACAAAGGAAGCCGAATCGGATGAAGTTTAATCTCTGCTCGCCGAGTTCACTTTCTGCGTCGAAATCCGTTACAGTATGCGCAGTTTTATTTTGACAGAGCCTATCCTGTAACAAGACCAATATATGTTGATTATTAGCGGGTAATTTATATTTTCGGGAAGATGGAACTCCTCAGCCCAGGAGGGTAGTTTATTCAAGAGAGAGAAAAAAAAAATCTGATTTTAAAACTTCCGCTAAGTTGCGGCCAAATCCAATCACAGTAAAAGCTTCTGGAGTAAATCCTGAAGACAAATACGTAACCGAAATCGCAAAGACAGTCGATTGTTATCTTCATCTTCAAAATACTCTAGGCAGTTCTTTAGCATGGGGAGGACACATCGTCAACCTGATTCTCTGTGTCTGGGAAATGGACTCTGAAACTGTGGAGAGGAATCCGGTCATAGATGTCAGACAATTTCTGCTATCCCATCACCCCTTATATATCCCCAAATCGCAACTCCCTTGATTATTATTTGTGGGGAACGAGAGACCAACAAATCCATTTGTAATAAAAAAAAGATGAATGCAAGATTTATGGCAGCATTCACCCACTTAACCAAGGAGACCCTCCGAAAGAGATTCACAAGATTCCTAAGTCGTTTGGAGGCCGTGGTTGAAGCCAATGACGATTTTTTTTAAATAGATTTACTCTTTCATATTTGAAGATATTTTACTGTAATTTTGGTAAATATATCATTTAAGATGAGATGACAGAGTTATTTTCATTTCTGCGTAATTTATACGGCAATTTCTCCGTCGCACCCTGTATGTATGATGGCAATCATCATATTATCGAGCTGGACATTTTCTTGCTTATCTATTATTTTTGTGCCAATAGAATTTTCCAGGGATACAATTGTCTAATTTCAGCCAGCACAGATGGCGACGACGATAGCATTTATAAACTGAGATCGTTTATATTTTGACAGTTGAAACAGGAAAATTACCTCCTGTGTTGTTGCTATGCTTTGTATTAACTGCTTAAGCAACCCAAATGTATAGGAAAAAGAATGTGCGCATATGAAATGTTCAGGGTGCGTAACGCTTGCACTAGACTTTACACAACTTCCCCCTCCACACACACACACTCACATATATATATATATATATATATATATATATATATATATATATATATATATATATATATATATATATATCAAAATAAAGAGAAAGAACTGTCAGATTTATAATCTAGATTTCTTTAGGATTTAATTTTAAAAAAATGCTCGATACAAAGTAAAGCCTAATATTATAATATTTTTATGTCACAGAAATTTCCATATTTCGGAACTTAAAATTATTGTTCCATTTTTAAGCGATATTCGATAACTTCAGAAAAAATGATTCACTTCTTAAAGCGAATTACTATTATATTGAAGAGTTTATATAGGAGGGGAATAAAATTTATTTTTTTTATGGGCATTGTCTTATTTGATGGATCCACTGAGAGATCCAATTTAAAGTAGAAAAGGGAAAAAAAGGACGTTAGAGGTTATTTGTGGGTATGTAATTCATGCTTGTCTAGATGAGCCACTGTGTATTAGACATGTCACCACTGCTTTCTGTTAAGAACATATTCATAAGATACAATGAAGTAATACATATTTTTGTATATTTTAGGACTGTCTTAAAGTAGCCTCTATAGGATTAAACCATTTTTATGTTTCAATATTATGATCTAAAATGCAATACTTATTATGTTCAAAGTTACATTAGACATAGCAATGTTAAAATTAAAAATCAAGGAATTAAGTAAATATTATATGTATCATTATATGCAATAAAATAGTCTATAAATAATTATAATGAATAGATATTTTATGAAAGATCCTATTAAATATGTTTTTACAACGCCTATTTTTTTGGTTTATGTATGTTCTTTGTTTTATGTATCAATTTTTGTAGGTATTGTATTATGTTCCCAACGGAAAACGGTATCTGCTGGAAAAAAAAAAAAAATAACAACTTATTAACGATGAAATATTGTGTTGTTCACACGTATATCTTTTCGTTCTGATCTGTGCAAAACTATTTAATGATGTCGAAACGAGTAATCATACACACACACATATAGACACACACACACGCATATATATATATATATATATATATATATATATATATATATATATATGTGTGTGTGTGTGTGTGTGTGTGTGTGTGTGTGCGTATCAGCACTCAGGAATGGGTTCATGTCTGTGGAGAATCTGTAGAGTTTTCTTTATTTTCTCTATGAAATATCGAAAGGATATCTTTCTCTATTTTCCATTTGTTGTTTCGTGAGCATTTACAAAATTGGGGTGCGTAGGTAGCAACTGTCTAGACACTTAAATCCACAAATGCAGGATGAGAGAAAGTTGAATATTGAAGTATTAAAACGATCAAACCGATATCAATCAAGTGTCAGAAGGATCGAATCGTTCCCTATAAGAGGATTACCAAATGTCATCTCTTGGGGAGAATAACAAATCGAGTTGATTTATTTTTGCATGACCGAAATTTAGATGCCATTATTTCAATGTCGTAACCACATTAGTTGAGTTTTTCTTTTTAAATATACGGGGCATATTTTGTTACTATTCAGGAATTTCTTGTTTTAAAATTTTGTCTTTGAATATTAAACAAAGTGAATTATATATATATATATATATATATATATATATATATATATATATATATATATATATATATATAAGGATATATATTAAGTATATAAACATTTGCACGTACATTTGTGTATATATATATATATATATATATATATATATATATATATATATATATATATATATATATATATATATATATTTAAAAAAAAAAACAGACCATGTTAAGGTTCCATGTAATAAATTATTTCACCACATCCCTTTTAAAAGGACTGGGGATCATCAGACTCTACTTCCAAACAAAAAATGGAAAGAAAGATTGGTCTGCTTTTATTTAAATTATTTGCTCTGGATTTAGATTGAACTCTCTAGATTTTACCTCCTTAGGTTCACCCATACAGATTACCTAGTTTTTCATAAACTATATATATATATATATATATATATATATATATATATATATATATATATATATATATGAATAAATCTACGTGCAAGTGTTCCCATACATAATATATATCCCTTGGTGTAAGTAAACTGTGCGAAACTCTGAGTTTTACACTTGGTGTAGGATATTATGTATATTTATTAATATATACTTAAGAAATATATACTTAAGTATATATTAAGAAATATACATAACTAGCTGCGTGGGCCGACGTTGCCCGTGCTTGATATAAAAATCTTACGACTCATACAGCAATCGCTTTTCACTTGACTTAAAATATTTTTGCCCATCCTTGCCTTTAAAGGAGTGCCCTTTGCCGTGCTGATGTTGCTACATGCCTTACTTCTTGTCTATCTCACACTGCGAATTTTCTTTAAGCTCTATACTAAACATTAAATCTGTTACGAAAAAAGAACTAAACAAAATGAACACAAAACGATCAGCTTTTTAAAAAAAATGACTCGTATCTGGAAAAAACGAATGAAAAAAGAATGTTAACAATAAATACTTTTTCACACCCAACTCAGTTCTGCGGAATCAGAATCTAACGTTGAGTTTAAGCCAGAGAATGAGCCAATTGGAGTAAAGTGCCATTCAGATTTAAATTTTCCCCACTTGTGACGAATGCAGCTATTGATTTTTCTTTGCATGCTAGCATGCTAGTTAATATTCGTGTCAGTGAGCTGTTGCCTCCCACTCTGGCCAGTAGAAAATGGCCGCAAACTACATGAAATCTGCCGTAGAAGCTTGAAAAAATCGATTATTTCCACTATCGATGGGAGTTGGGGAATGCAATGTCGGTTTTTGCCTTCTCGCTAACTTGGAGCGTGTGCATGTGAATTTTGGTGCAAATCCGTTGAAAATTGCGGCCGGGCATTCATTACACACACACACACACACACACACAAACACACACACACATCCTGCCTTTTATAGATAGAGATACCCCTCACCGAGTGTAAGAATCGGAGTTTCATGCCCTATGCAATCGTCAGGTACAAAGAATTGTTCGCAACCTGGTTAACCAAATTTCAATTTTGTAGTGTTGTTTTTGTGTGCGTGCGTGCGTGTATGCGTGCCTGCGTGTATGCGTGCGCGTGTCTGTGTGTGTGTTTGTGTGTGTGTGTTTACCAAGCGTAGCTTAGATGTGGCACACAGCCGCAAATAGAGGGGATGTTTAGTCGCATATCTTAGTGGATTAATCTTAGGTACAGATCATAGTTTTCCTTTTTCTGCTCTTATGAAAATAAAATAAAAGAAACATCAATGTTAAAATGGCATAGTAATATTTGAAATAATTTAATAAATAATGTAAATTTAAGTGAAAAGTTTAAAATTGTTCAGTTATACCAGCTTTTTGTGTATAATTATGTGTGGCGTGTGTGTGTGTGTGTGTGTGTATTTGAGGCAGCACATTTTCATAAAAAAATGATTAAATAATTTATACATAGTAGGTCTCTTTATTTTGTTTTAATCCTTTCGAGTTGACGAATTAATTTAATACACCGAAATAATAATAATAATAACGCCAAAGTTAAAAATCATAGTTGCCATTTGATATACCTTGGAAACGGTTATATTTGTTCGAAGTAGCAAAGAGGTTGTTGACTACTGTAACCGAGTAGGACAATCTAGCAGGTAACAGTAATGGACTGGTCCTCGTCGAAGTGGTAGCCAATAGGCGTAGCCAATAGGCGTCCTCTTTTACCTCGACATTAGTCTGTATTTTGGGCTGACACTAGCCAATCATATTACTGAGAAGGTGAACCCAGGTGTATGCATATTCATTTCATCACCAATTATATAAGAAAATTAATGCCCGAAATAAATAGATTCAGCTATGAGTATAGAAATAAAGTTCTAAAATGGTTGTAGCCTATATATATATATATATATATATAAGTCAACATAGGTCAGCATTTAGAGGCGACAGTCTGTTTCATGCTATATTCAATCGTCAGGCCTGACGATTGAATATAGCATGAAACGGACTGCCGCCTCTAAGTGTTGACTTCTATGTTCACTTTTATATTTACACACGCTCTAACTCTGATATTGAGCACATTATCCCATAAATATAGCACACCTTAAGACTATATTTCTTCATATATATATGTATATATATATATATATATATATATATATATACACACACACACACATATATATATACACACACACACACGCACACACACACATATATATATATATATATATATTGAACAATAAAAAAATATTAAAAAATTAAAATCTTCAGACACATTGGATTGTAGATTAATGTGACATCCAAAACCGATCCAGAGTCTTATCCTGCTGTCACGGCACCAATTGTGGCATCCAACCGTATCGTAAATTGTGACGTCAGCCGATCCCGGGTCTTATACTGGTCGCGGCGCCAATTGTGATGATCTAACCTTTAAGTGATTCGGATGGGAATCTCGTTAGATTCGATATCAGCCTCATCGTTCCCAACTCGCTTCCAACGTCTGGTTACCGAAGTAACTACTTTGATCTCCAGTTTGCCTACCCACGTTGTGAATTGATCTTAGGCAGACGAAATCAATCAGCGTTGGGGCCGTACTGCAAGCTCGAGTTCGAATGAGGGCGGTATCGCACAAGTACGGGCAAAATAAAATAAAATAATAAGTCGAAAATATTATCAAAAAAAGGAAAACAATACTTTATATCTGGTTGCTGGACCCGACCCGCTATATGGATTGTGACACGTGGTTTTTAAGCGAGATTCACAAAGCTTATTTTGGTGGTGTGGGTCTAATTCGTTCTTCAAAAAAATAAATTGTTCTTGGTTTGAAGATGAGTTCGGAAGTTGCGCGAATCTTATTCAGCTCTTCGTGGTGGGTCATCAGAGCTCTCAACTGGAACTCTCTCTCGAACTCAAAACTAAAACTAAACTCCAACTGAAACTAAACTGAACTGATTTTTGCTCGCTGCGAATTTGCTTATATGGACGCCGATTCAAAACCGGGGGTGGGCTCGTCGGGGTTTGAGGCTCCTTGATAAGTCTAAATCCATAAACCCCTTCTTTTGTTTTCGGTCAGGAAAAATCCATTATTTCCATTTTTGGAAGTCTTCTCTTACTCCCACTTTCTCTTATTTTCATATGGACACCACTCACTTCTTCTATGAGGGATTTCTAAGAAGAAGTGAAACCCAACCTAGAGATGACCCTCTTTGTGTGTGGTCAACAGATGGCGTATTAAATTGTTTTCAGACAGCATCATGACACAAGTAAACCTTTATCTATTTAAAACTCTGTATTCACCTGGTGTTTGTCAATTAGCTTTATGACAATGGCCATAAGAATTTTCACCATTCTTCATTTATCAAAACAACATTTTCAAATGTCTCTTTTCGTAGGTGACTTTATCTTTAAAATTTTCCTCGCAGGGAACCCCACCACTCCCGACAATCAGTTAATTTTTTATCTATCTAAACAAAACAATGTATCAACCTGGGCCCTGCCAGCCAGCCCCAAGACAATAGCCGACAGAACCCTCACCAGTGTCTTTCATTATCAAAATAACATTTTCAAATAGTATTTCTCATGGGTGGCCAGCTGTTATCATATAAGTTAAGTCTCGCCTTTCTTCATCTCTCTTTTCCTTCTCTTTTTCCTTTCCTTCTTTTTCCTACTTTTTGCGCCCCTAAATGGTGTCACATTAATATTCTATCGTTTTTTTTATTATATTTCATTTAGATTTCTCGACTAGTTTCGGCCAAAATGTCCATCATCAGGAGAAGAAATATTTCTGCTTTCTGATAGCAGTAAACTACAGAAATGTGTGTCTTGATGGAGAAAATGAAATTTTGTCTGATGTTTTCATTTGTTTTTTTTTATTTTATTTTATTTTTTATCTTTTTAACATGAATCTTTTAACATTCCTTGTGTTGGTCAAACAGTCTCTTTTAAGTTGTTATTTAAATTTAGAGCTGGATGGATCTATGCTTCTCTGAATTACCCTGGTCAGTGACAGTTTTATTGGTCCTGGAGAGGGGATATGTCTCTGTTAAGTGTTTCTGCGTGTGTTATTTGGTTCTTAGGGACTGAGTGAGTATGATATGTGTAAGCGTGTATATTGCTCTGGGTGTGTGTTATCATTTGGCTTATTAGGGAGTGAGTGAGTATGATGTTTGTAAGTGTGTATATTCGTGTGGGTGTGTGTATAAGTGTGAAGCCTCAACACCTCCGTAAGCATGTCTGTCTTGTGTGGGTGAGAAATGTGGGTAAGTTTTGATTTTTAAAGTTATATATTAGCACTATCCATATTGCTAAATTTATGGTTTAGCCCGGCTGGATAGTGTGTTTTTAGACGTTGTATCCACTTATTTTCATGGAACTCTAAAATCGTTCTAATGTTATCTGCTCTGAACTTTTCTATTCTCTCAATTATAGTGAATTTGGCAGGGGTTTTGAAATCGTGTTTTTCCAGGCTGAAATGTTGTTCTACAGGTAATAATTTTTCATGGGGAGTCGATTTAATTCGATTACGATAATTATTAATTCTGTAGTGAAAGGGCCATTCAGATTTTCTTACATATTGTTTCTGGCATAGTGTACATTCTAGGAGGTAAATTATGTTATGACTTCTACAGTTAGAATCGTAGTAGAATTTGAAAGTAGATTTAGTGATTGAGCTAGTGAATGAATTCGTGTGTTTAATATGGTTGCAGCATAAACTTCTTTTATTGTTAAATGGTTGGGAAAATCATGTTGTTTTTGTTCTTAGTTTCTTACGAATTACTTTGTCCCCTGAAATGTGGTTACTACCTATGATTTCTTTTAGGTTCTTAAGTATACGATATGCTAGAAGGCCCGGTTCCTTAAACAATTTTTTTAGGTCTGGTTTGAGATGTAGTATTTCCCAGCGACGTTTGATTATTTGGGATATTGGAGGCAGAGTGGGGTTGAAAGTGGTTACTAGAGGGATGCGGCTAGATTTATTTTTAATCTTGTACATTAGGGTGTCTTCTCTAGGTGGGAAATTGCTTTATTTATTTGTTCCCTGATTAGGTGTTGTTTATAGCCACGTGTTGTGAATTGATGCTCCAGATTTTCAATGTGTTTATTTAATTCTTCATTGTTGGAACATATCCTTCTCAGTCTAAGTGCTTGTGAATAGGGAACGTTCTCTTTGAGGTGTTTAGGGTGGGAAGACTTAAATCTAGATAGTTGTGGGTGTCGGTGATTTTAGTGTGTAGTGTCGTTTGTAGTTTCCTGTGTTCATCTATGTAAATGTGGGTGTCTGAAAATGTTACTGATGTGGATTTTTCATAGTCAAACTTAAGTGAGTCGTGCACTGTTTTTAGGGTCATAAGGGATTGGGTAAGTTTGTCATCACTACCCGTGTATACAAAGAATATATCATCGATATATCTTGCATAGAATACGCAGTCGCTACCAATGATGGGATAGATATGGGTCTCCTCAAATTTTCCCATGAATATTGTTGCATATGATGGAGCTGCAATGGTGATATATATATATATATATATATATATATATATATATACATATATATATATATATATATATATATATATATATATATATATATATATATAATGAATAAAAGTTCCGTACCTTGCATGGAAAAATAACCTCATGAAATTGAGATTAAAATAGATCGAGAAAATCGCAGTAAAACGAACAGTAAAAATGTTTGGAATTTACAGAATTATGTCTACACATACACAACAAATGTAACCTCCTAGAGTTGGTCTATAATAAGGTTTATAATAAACACACAGACACACAGAAAACATACGCATATCTATATATCTATATCCATATATATATATATATATATATATATATATATATATATATATATATTACCAACAGATTTCTTCAAATATCGGATTTTTCGAAATTGAAGTGTTAACACGAGATAACCTCGTTCTTTCAAATAGTAAACTTATTCTCACACATGATTCCTCTTTTTGCTTTTAGAGATAATTAGAGCAAGATCTAATCTATTCATGTTAGGCACGATTACCTTCTGTAAAGTAAAACACCCCTTTGCCACGCGATGGGAATCAATCTTTCGTTTTATGACGAAGATCATAGTTCCAGATACCCCAAATGTTGAAAATAAGACATTTGGATATTTCAGCGAATAAAATTCAGACAATCAAGAAAAAGTTCGTTCACCCAGAGAAAGTCAATCTGAGAAAAAGTTAATGTTAATTCAAAACTGTAGATTTACCTAAATGACTTCTAATTCAAGAGTTAAATTATCTAATTCTTTTCTTTCTTTGCGGATCTTAACCCTAAAAAAAACAAAACAAATGACTGATTCATGTAAATAGAAATCATTTGGTTCAGTTTGTTATCAGAGACTATTTAACATATATCCTATTTGGCAGTTTTATGCAAAAACCATCGACATACGCGTAGTGTCGTAGCAGAAACTGGAATCGGCGTGTTTAAATTCCAACCAATGCTGTTGCGTTTATTTTCACACAAATGCACGTTAAAAAATGAATGAATACATCGATTTTAAACCCATCCATGGGTCAAACTCGTAGACTGGACTGCCCATATTTTTGTTGTTTTCTGTTTAAGAAAAGAAAATCTCGAAATTCTGAAACCATAGAAAAGGCAACGTGAAACCACTCCACTGTCTTTCTAAACTGCGGTGAAGTCAACGTGCAGACACTCCACTAAATTACCCAAGATCGGATATCGTTTCAAAGATAATGAAAATAGTCAATGATCGAAAGACGTGGCATTTTTTTTTCATATGAAATTAATGCAGTATCACGTCTGATAATTTTGTTTGTAAAAACATTCTCTTCTAGGAAAATTCGTCTCATCCACAAGATGAATAGATGAATTATTAACTAATATCTCACGGGCGTAATAATTGATAGAATTAAGACAATTTACATTATTATTGAAAGTAGTGAGGTTTAAAGAAACTTGGGGTCAGATCTATCGTATATATAATCTAAACAACTCGAAGGAATTAAAGTCACTCAAACTACGTTCTTATATGATAAATAAACTGTAATTAATTTTGAAAATTAACAAAATTTGACAGAAGATTTAGAAAATAGACAACAAAATTAATCATTTTTTGATTTATATTATAGTAAAAATTGTGTGACATTCATTGCATTTTGAAAGACAGGATGAAATTAAATATTTTGCATATGTTCAATTTTGGAGAATAGCGGAAATACTAGTACTACTACTACTACTACTATTAATAATAATAATAATAATAATAATAATAATAATAATAATAATAATAATGATAATAATAAATCGAGAGTCGGCTAATAACTACACTGGAAAATCTACAACACTTACGGAAAGGAAAATACAAGGAATTGATATGGACAACAGGCCAACCCCGTTACGGAGATAGAGCCTGTAAAATATATTCTAGGATTTTACAATACACATAGACATGACAATCAAAAAATACACATAGACATAACAATAAAATCTAATCGCTGAGACATCGTGATTAGGGACCACAAAGATAAAATGCATCTCTTTATTCACATAGAAGTACCTGCAGATTACAGTGTATCTTTGAAGATATAAAACTATCAAAATACAAGTACCTTGAAATGGACATCTCAAAAATGTGAAGCATGAGGAGAATAAGAAATCCCGTTATAGTTGGAGCCGTCGGATTGATTATGAAAAATACCAATAGATTCATTGAAGAAATCCCTGGTAAATCATGCCTTAAAGAAATAGGAAATATTATCCTAGAAAATTCAGCCAAAAACTTACACGAAAATATTTATCTATGTAAAATAAGTGCGATATTTTTTTTTTCAAAACTGCTTAGTGCAAAATGTCATAATGGCATTTTGAAATTAGCTTTCTGGACGAGACCCGGAAAGAAATGCGTATACACCAGAAAGCAAAGGAACTCAAGCAACAACAATGACAACAAGAATAATTATATATATATATATATATATATATATATATATATATATATATATATATATATATATATATATGTATTGATTTCACATATAAAAATAGACCGAATAATTATATATCAAATAAACACATTTGTCAATTTTCGAGCTTTATCTTATGCATGCCTGTGATATTCACCTATACATAATATTGCTGTGATATATATATATATATATATATATATATGTATGTGTGTGTATGTATATATATATATATATATATATATATATATATATATATATATATATATATATATATATATATATAATATTAGTGGTAAATATACATATATATGCAAAATCCACAGGTGCATATACACACGTGTATATTTTTTGAATAAAAATTTCCGATAGGATAGAATCCAGGTAGAACTCAATGTCCAGGAGAAAGTAAGGATATAATAAAAAGGCTTAAACACTAATATTCCGTGGTCAAAATTTATTCCATTGGAATCGTAAATACGATCCAATTCATCAGGCCTACAAAATCAAAAATTTACGCGTAGATATCAATTAAACATATTAAAACATGAACCGAAAATCTAAATAAGATCTTGTCATGGGCAAATAAATGTAAATAAAATTAATCTTCATTTTCATTATAGTATCTAGGATTTTATTTAATATCTTACGATAGTTATTTTCAATTTTCTTTAAACTTTCTTAAATTATAATTCATATTATTGAAATTTGCCACTTGCTATATGGAATTGTGATTAAGCTTGCATTTGTGTACATTATTATTATTATCATCATCATCATTATCTCAAACATATTAAACTAATAATATATACATATCTATCTATCTACCTATCTATCTATCTATCTATCTATCTATCTATCTATCTATCTATCTATCTATTTATCTATCTACACATATATATATATATATGCATACATATTTATATTTACATATATGTATATATATGTGTGTATATATATATATATATATATATATATATATATATATATATGTGTGTGTGTGTGTGTGTGTGTGTGTGTGCACGTATGTGTGTGTCTACGTGCAGGTAAATTCACCGCTAGACTGTATGGTACGTTCATAAATGCTAATCAGGTTTTCTCCATTCTTGAAAGGATTACCTCTATCTTGAACAAACTTTCATAACAATAATAATGATATAAAATAAAAAAAACGAATATATTCATAACAGCATATATTTGTGTGTATGCAGACACACACACACACACACACACATACATATATATATATATATATATATATATATATATATATATATATGTGTGTGTGTGTGTGTGTGTGTGGGTGCGTTGTGTGTGAGTGTGTTTGTCTGTGCGTATGTATGTGTGAATTACACTTAATGAGATCCAAACGTATTACCTCATACGGATGATCATTTCTTCCAGTGAATTCCAAAGAAGAAACGGTGTCTTCATTTTATTACATGTATTTTTTGTATTGAGTAGTCAAGGGACAGACTACTTTTCCATGGACGAAATTATCATCTGCATGATGCAATCCGTTTGAATCTCATTAATTGTAATTCCCTTATATCATCTATAGCAAAAATTATGTTGAGCTTTGTTTTGTAGATCAGTTTTAACAAGTATTAATAGGATATACTTGAGTACTACCCACGTATTTTTTACCGGTTATATATATACATTTTTTTACCTGTTTATATATATATATATATATATATATATATATATATATATATATATATATTACATAAATTTATTGGATACTAAATCAATTTCAATCAGTTTATTGTGAAACTAACACCATTTATATTATTGTATTTATATACTCGTTTCAAAATAATCCTCCTTGTAGTAGCGACTTTATAATCGCAGATACAACTATAGTAATGCCGTGTAACTATAATGCTGTTAGACTCGTTTGAATAACACACGTACTCATAGTACTTGCTCGATAATAATCGCTCAAAATTGACCACGGAATAATGATCCTAATAATAATCCGTATAGTGATCAGTATAGAGAAATAGTATAGTGAATATTATTGAGAATATCGATTTGTATTGGATTAGAGGATAGATTAGAAATAGTGATCAATTAGACGCCACTCTAATTCCCATATATACCTTTCCTTTCCGGTTATGTGGTATATTTATTAAAAATTGGATCACCCGTGTTTGCTCACTTGTGATCTGTGTTCAAAATCCAGTATCGGTAGTGACACATTATTCCTATATTCTCAGCGTACTATTTCCTTCGTGCGCATGTGTAATCCCATCACTGTCTCTAATAGACGATATATAGGACGGAAAGCGTCACATTAACTTTTTCAACGAAACTTGTTCTAAATGAAAATATATATAAATATGAATAGAAATTAATGTTAAACGTAATTGAGAGTGTATACTCGCATTTGATTACACGGCCCATTTATTTATTTAAAAATAGATTTATTTATTTTCTACCGGAAAGAATATTCAAGTAATCTACTTCAAGAAAATATGCCCTCTTCATCAGAATTCAAACTTGCGCCCCGCTGGTCAAGTGGTAGGTACCGTCTTTAGATCAGCTCGAAATCATATGAGCTACGAAGTACTTAGCCGATCAGGGTTGGTTGAATAGTTTCTTTAATAAAAAATAAGAATCAATTACTAATTTAGAAAATTATTTTATTTACGTTGGGATAACGATGTGAGTAGATATAAAAATTTTGAGAATGCACGACAATAAAAATTTAGATTAAAACATTCTGAAATGTCTTTTAATATTTATAGATTTATTTTTCCTCATTAGACATAGATAGGTTCTCCTATCGCTTGGCTTCCATTCACTTGTGGTCTTTTGAACAGGATTAGAAGTTTATTCATTGTTTCCTGTTTAAGATTGGTTTTCCAGTTCCCTCTAATGTTGTTTCATTCTTTCTACACTAGTAGCCCCTTGCGTCTTAGAAACATTATCGACAT
>OZ010594.1:76677217-76682217 GCA_963932145.1 Acanthosepion lycidas | reverse complement strand
TACATATATATACATATATATACACAAATATATATATATATACATATATATATATAAACGTACATATATATACATATATATACATCTATATATACATGCATATATATATACATATATATATATATATATAAATATATATGTACACATATATTATAAATATATATATGCTTATATTATAAATATATATATGCTTATATGCCCATCTTTATTTACACATATATATATCTACACATACATATATATATATATACATATATATATATATATACACATACATATATATATATAAATATACATAGATATATATATACATATATACATATATATATATTTATACATACATATATACATATATATACATACATATACTTATATATATATACATGTATATATATGTATATATATATACATATATATGTATATACATGCATATATATATACATGTACATATATATATAGAGACATACATATAGAGACATATACATATATATACATATATATTCATATATATATATATATATACAAGAACGCATATATACATAAACACATATAGATATATATATATATGCATATATATACATCGACATATACATATATATACATATATTTACACCAAATATATACATATATATACACCAAATATATACATATATATATATATATATATATACATATGTATATCCATATATACATACTTATATATACATATATATATCCATATATATATATGCATATATATACATCGACATATACATATATATATATATATACAGCAAATATATACATATATATATATAGATATATATATATACATATGTATCTCCATATATACATACTTATATATACATATATATATACATATATATATATATATACATATATATATATATATATATACATACATAAATACACACCTATATACATTTATATATATTATATACATATATATATATACATAGATATACATATATAAATATATATATATATATACATACATATATATATATACATATACATACACATTCATATATACCTATATACATATATATATACGCATATACATATATATACATCTATACATATACATATATTTACTTATATATACATATATATATATGTATATACACAGATATATATATATATACCTATATATATATATATACATATATTGATACATGTATACGTATATATATATATACATATATACTTATACATACATATATATACGTATATATATACATATGTATATACATATATTTATACATATATACATATATATATATATATATACTATATACATACATAGATACATACATATATAGATACATATATATGTACATATATACATACATATATATACACATATACATATATATACATGTATATATACATATATACATATATACATACATACATATATAGTTATATATACTTACATATATAGATATGTACATATACATTTATATACATATATACATGAATGTATTCATACATATATATATATATATATATATATACAAACATACATACGTTCATTAATACATAGATATATACATACGTATATACATACATACTTTTATATATACATATATACATACATATATACATATATATATACATACATATATATACATGTATTCAATATATATATATATATATATATATATATATATATATATATATATATATATATACAACATAAATCTGCATATACAGTGCGTTCTGCTTGATTATGCAAAGTAATGTTTTCATCTAACGTGTCAATAAATTTTGTTTTTTTCATGCTTTTTGCTTGTTGCACATTAAATTATACTTTCAGACAAGGGAAGATGATCAATGAAAAAAAAAGTTGCATTGTAACAGGGTTCTCTTTCTTAAATTATGTAAAAAAGCACTGTTTCAAGTGTTCGGTCTGATTAAACAATCACCATATAAACCTTAATATGGTTATGAAAAAAGTGTCTTACTGAAAACAATCATGGTAAAATTACTCGCATGCTTGGAAGTGGTCTGTCAACGCTAGGAATTTCAAAAAAGTTACACAGAGACCACCGTACAATCAAAGCATTCGTAAATCATGCAAAAAGACACCTAAACGATCGCATTTGCGAAAGTTAACTGACAGAGATCTTCGTGAAATTAAATATGAAGTCTCAAAGAAACCGCATGAAACTAGTAATAAAGTATTTGAAAGCGCTGGTGTGCCCAAAGTTGGTAAAACTCCCCGTTGTGAGGTCCTCAAGGCCTTGCCAATGTAAAAAGTCCCATCAAGAGGCCCCCATTGAGCAAAGCAAACAAGATGAAAAGAGTTGAATGGGCACACAGTTTCATAAAGATCAATTTTAGCAATGTGATTCTCATCGACGAGTGCCGTGCTACCCTTGATGGGCCTGATTAGTGATCATCTGGGCGGGTGTTAAATTCGTCGACAACAGGGTGGCGGGGGAGTGATGTTTTTGGCTGGGATCCGCGTAAATGAACTAATAAGCCCACAGAAAATATCCAAAAGGCATAAGCTAAATTCAAATGCATATTGTAGGCTCTTGGTAGATGCCTTTCTGCCCTGGATTGATGAACAACCAATTCAGAAATGATGATCTTTGATATTTCAGCAGGATAATGCTCCAGCGCATATATCAAGAACCACCACCAATTATCTATCAGACCATGGGTTCAAAGAGCAAAATTTAATGGCATTTCCTCCAAACAGCCCCGATTTAAATCCAATAGAAAATGTGTGGTCTATAGTCAAGAGGCGGATTAATGCTGAAAACAAGCAATTCACCAGCATTGCCGATCAATCAAAAGTTCTGAAATTGAAACATTGACGTCAATAGTGGACAGACGCCTCATAACCGTTTTGAAAAATGGACGATACCATGTATGTTCGTACCACATTAACAGACTTGTTTTGTTTTGATTAACATGCTATATATATATGTAATGCAGGACCTAGAACACACCATGTATTGTCATATGCGCCACAATTCACTTAATAAAATTAAGTATAAAATATGTTTTTTTGTTTTATTTTCCTTTTGCATAATGAAAGTGAACTGAATTAGGGCTTAAGTTCATAAATCTTTAAAAAGAAGCACGTTTTGTATATTCCGACAAATTAAATTATTGATAAAATAATAACTTAGTATCAACAACACTTTAGCTCCTATTCGTCAGAATATATTGCATAACTTGGATATTTTATGTAAAAATTACCTTTGCATAATCAAGCAGAAGGCACTGTATATATCTCTATATATACATATAGACAAACATATGTAGATATACATATAGACATACCCATATATATATATATATATATATATATATATATACATATATACGTATATATATATATATATATATACAACATATATATACATATATACATACACGTATATATATGTTCATACACACATATATATACATATATACATACATACATATATATATACTCACATACAAATATATACATTTATTTACATACGAATATGTATATATACAAATATATATATACACATACATATATATACATATACATATATATATATATTCTTATATATATATACATATATATATACACATAAATATATACATATATATTCATATATATAGATATATGTAAGCAAATATAAATGGATATAAATCCGACAGAATGAAGAAAAATATTTGGAAAAAACAAACAAAAATCCTTAAATGCAATTATGTTGCTTTAATATGAATGAAATGTTAACATCTGACGTTTCGGTTTAATAAACCTTCTTCAGGACAATATTCATTAAAATACAATTAACATAATCAGTTCAACATGACAAAGACGATGGACATAAAAACAAGACTTATCCAAAACAGATAACTGAAAATTTTAAATGATCAGCTTTCCGTTGAGTCGTGGTCACGTTGTCGTCAAATGGGCGACGCTTTCAAAACGTATTCCTAAAATTTGAGTATTTTGAATGAAAACGAAAAATGAAAAGAATTCTATTATGATCTAAAATTAATATGTACGCTTGTCGAGCATTAATCTCGCTAAAAAAGGGGAAATATTAAAGAAGCCAGGTCTAGTATTCACCCTGCGTGAGATGGATATTATACCTTCTTCATAAATCCTCCTAAGATTTTTATTATGAAAATATTTTAAAATCTTCACGGAATCAAAATCGAAATTATGATCTGCTTTAGTTATGTGTACAACTAAAGCATTGTTTAAATTCCTGAGGCGAATATCTCGTTTATGTTCGAAAACACGAGATTTTACGGACCTACATGTTTCAACCACATATTTTAAGTCACAGTTTTTGCATGAGATTTGGTAGATGCAAGCGTCGGATGTAATATGTTGTTTGCTGGTGCTATTTAATAAATTACGGATAGTTCTAGTAGGTAATATTGTAGTTTTAATTTTTAACGCATTTAAATTATTGGAAATACGTTCGGTCAAATGGTTATTTGGTAGAAAGATGCGATCAAAAGAATTATTATCAGAGGCAGCTGAAAGTGTACCTATCATTGATGTAGTTATAGTGGCCTTCGAGGTGTCATTTTGCGCTGATGAGTAAATTTTCAACGCTTTATTTTTAGCTCTCTGTAATAATTGTCTCGGATACGAAAGATTTGAAAAGGTATCCTCAATATATGTGAATTCATCATCTAAATATTTTGCTGAACAGATGAGAAGAGCCCTTAAATAGAATCCAATAATAATACCCCTCTTAGTGTTAGTATCATGGTGAGAGTAAAAATGTAAATAGTCATTTTTATATGTGGGTTTACGATATACTTTGAATTCTAATTTATTTTTATTTTTAATGAGTAGTATGTCTAAAAAAGGTAAAGAATTATTAGACTCAAGTTCATAGGTAAATTCTATAGTAGGTCCTATTTTATTTAATCTATCAGTAATCTTGTTTAAATCATGTTTATGTGGGTAGATAAATAAAATGTCATCGATGTATCGGAAGTAATGTGTATCAGGTGGAATGACATCTTTAAAAGGTCCA
>OZ010594.1:76669717-76672217 GCA_963932145.1 Acanthosepion lycidas | reverse complement strand
ATCATTAACAAATGTAGGGATATATGTAGTGTTACACATTCTTGTACACATTTTAAATTGACAAAGAGAAAATAAAGGTATGTTTGTTGTTTACAAATGCGAAATAATGCTCTTTTGTCCAAACATATTTTAATGTTGAAATAAAATCAATAAGCATTTTTCAATGGGAGAAGGCATTTTCTCTGTGAATATACTTGTATAGAGTTGATATTTTAAAGAATTTATAATTACTTGAAAGGTATACCCTCTGTTGACTGCTCCATATCCAGCTCCACTAACAGGTACATCCTCTACTATCGTCTTTGGTCTGGCGGTAAACTATATGTGGCTGCAAGACTTCTGATCGGGAGGTTTTTATGAACGTGGAATCACCTATTACTTTCTGTCGTCCTCGGTTCTTCCGTAAAACAGTGTGGTGACACCTTTTTGAGTCCCTATGGAACCACGGAACTGGTGTAAAAACATGATAATATAAAAATACATTAAAACAATTATAAGCACGATATTTTTTATAGTAATGAAAATAAAAAGATTACAAGCGATACATTTTTATAGTAAAAACAAATGAAAAAATAAGAAATTACAAGCAATACATCTTTTGTATTAAAATATATATAAAATAAAATCTTACAAGCAATACATTTTATAGTAAAAAAATTAAAAAATATATATAAAAAAAGAATGCATGCATTTCTTTAATTTTTTTCGTAAAAAAAATTGAAATTAAAAAATTTAAAGCAATGCATTTTTAGAGTAAAAAAAATAAAAAGCAATGGATTTTCATAGTAAAAAAATTAAATATAAAAATGACAAGCAATACATTTTAATAGTAAAAAAATAAAAAGAAAAAATTACAAGCAATATATCTTTATAGTAAAAAATAAAAAATAAAAAAATATTACAAGCAATCCATCTTTATAGTAAAAAATAAAAAAATATACGACTTAAATTTTTAGAGTAAAAAAAATAAAATTTACAAGAAATATATTTTTATAGTAAAAAAAATGAAAAAGTAAGAATTTACAAGCAATACATCTTTATAGTAAAAAATTTAAAAAAATACAAACAATACATCTGTATGGTAAATAATAAAAAAATAATAAAAAAATTATCAGCTATACATTCTTATAGTAAAAGAAAATAAAAAAAATATTACAAGCAATACATTTTTATAGTCAAACAAAATAAAAATTTACAAGCATTACATTTTTATTGAAAAATATATAATAAAAAAAATACCAGCAAAATAATTTTTGGAAAAAAAATAATAAAGCGCATAAGAAATAAAATTTTGGCATTAAATTACCCATAAGGTGTTGATATGCCATTAAACAAACAAAAGGTGTTGATATGCCATTATCAAACAAACCAAACGTTTTCTACTTTGACCATTTATACGCCATTTTAGCCGATCATGAAGATACAGTAGATGGCATAACATTCCACTCGCCATCAACTGGAGATTTATGCATTGCATCCAAATAAGAGAGTATATTCTGGAAAATCATCATTATCATCATCATCACCATCATCAGATTCATCATTCTCATGACCAAGTGTATTCATGGAGTCTCTCTGTTGCTAAACACTAGATCACTTACCGTCATATGTCTTGTATGATTGTCTCTGGTAAATAACTTCCAGTACACTCAGTTACGTTGTTAGTGAATTCTGCCTATCTCCTTCAAAGGAGAAAAATGTTGGATGGTAGTGGTATTTATAACGTGTCCCTGCCATTTAAATTTTCTTTTCTTGACGATGGGTGTGAGATATTCCATCGGCCTATTACTTGTCTGATGCTGCCATGCACTGCGTCTTTTATCATGGCGTCTATATAAAATGAACGCTATCTAGACTGTTACCATTCTTGAAAACGATAAAAACTAATATAGATTTGAATTTTGAAATATGATGATTCAACAGATTTAGACTATTTGTTGCGATAAGATTAAACTGTTTGGAATATTAAATAAGGAACATAGGGTATAATCTAAAGCTGAACATTTTTATGATATAGATTACATCAGGATCAAACCGATGCCGAGAAAGTTGTCATATAAAGATCAAACAAGTTAACGGCAAATTGGAAGATGTCAGGATAAATATGAGTTATTGATGAAAATATTTAGAGGTTTGGGAAGGTTCAGCCTGGGTGAAATGTAACACACTTCATTATGAAATTATGCTTAGAGGTCATTCATGTTAATATTATTCGCTTATTATCATAAATTTTGCTCGGCTCTTTATAATAAGCGCCGATCGAAAATAAAAGCTAAAAACTATGGGAGACTCAAACTCTCAGCTTTTTCTTTTATACTTTTTCGGATTTGATGTCTTAAGCCATAGTGAAGTCATTGCTTACTGTGCGAATGTAAATAGTGTTCGATTTTCGTTGAGAGTTCTATATGTTATTTGTGATTTTTAGTCATTACTGATGTGTGTAGCCTGATAGGATGATACATTGCAATAAAAAGCAGATAAAATTAAGACGGAAAATGTA
>OZ010594.1:76647217-76664717 GCA_963932145.1 Acanthosepion lycidas | reverse complement strand
TGGGTTACTGAAGGTATTACATACCTCATACCAAAAACAACTGAAACAGACGACCCGAAAAATTATAGACCGATAACATGTCTTTCCACAACGTATAAGTTGATCACGTCTGTACTGACGAACCGTACTTACTCCTTCTTCGAAACAAACAGCATTCTCCCGCTGGAACAGAAGGGATGCAGTAGAGGTTCATATGGCTGCAAAGATCAACTTCTGATAAATAAAATGATCCTGGAAAATTGCAGGAGACGACGCAGAAATCTCAGTGCAGCGTGGATTGATTATCGTAAAGCCTTTGATAGTGTTCCACATTCTTGGATCCTTAAGGCTTTGGAAATGTACAAAGTCTCCCCTGTGGTATTAAACTTTCTTAAGCACAGCATGGGGATGTGGAACACAAAACTATACCTCAGGCACACCGGGGGCACTGCTATATCCAACCGTCTGAATATCCGACGTGGAATTTTTCAAGGAGACTCTCTGTCACCTCTTCTGTTTTGTTTATCCTTAACCCCTCTTACACATGAACTGAACAACAGTAGCTATGGTTACAAAATAAATAAGAAAATTTTCAATCACCTACTATACATGGATGATCTCAAACTCTTTGCCAAAGACGACAATGAGTTGAAAGGCCTCCTCAATATTGTTAAATACTTTAGTGACGACATAGGTATGGACTTCGGATTAGATAAATGTGCAAAAATAACATTCAAGAAAGGTAGAATTACAGAAACACCCTCAATAGATTTAGATTTTGTCACAAAGATTAGGGAATTGGAGCATGAAGAAGCTTATAAGTACCTAGGAATTAGCGAAGGAGATGGCATACAACACCCCCAAATGAAAGAAAAAATAAGAAGAGAGTACTACAGGCGTGTACGTCTGATACTAAATACTGAACTAAACTCAAAAAATAGAATATCAGCTATAAACACATTGGCTGTCCCAGTGGTGCATTACAGCTTTAATGTCCTTAACTGGACCATAGCTGAAATTAAGCGAATGGACGCCAAAACGAGAAAGCTTCTCACTTGCTATCGCATGCATCATCCCAAAGCTGATGTTGATCGTCTGTATGTGCCCAGATCCGAAGGAGGCAGAGGATTAGTTCAACTAGAACTGTCCTACAAAACTACAACAATTGGCCTCCAAAAATACTTGGAAACTACAGAAGACTGGATGATGGTATGCGTCAAGGAACATGAAAGTAGTAAGCGTCTTTACTCCGTAATGAAAGAAGCCAACAAATTCAAACTGGAGCTTCAAATGGGCGTAGAGATGCAACTACAGCACAATACACCGGCTGAAACTGCAAAATACTTGAAAAAGACAGCAAAGACGAATGCAACCGACCAGATACAGAAGCGATGGCAAGATAAACCGCTTCATGGCCAATACTCTGCCCGTATCAAACAAGCTGATGTAGACAAAACCCGTACCCATCAGTGGCTACGCAGTGCAGGGTTGAAAGCGGAAACTGAAGGTTTTATCCTTGCTGCGCAGGACCAATGCTTGCTAACTAGGAATTATCAAGCACATATACTAAAATATTGTGTCAGCCCAAAATGCAGATTCTGTGATAAATATCCAGAAACGATTGATCATCTTGTATCAGGTTGCACGATGTTGGCACCCACTGAATATAAAACCCGACATGACAGAGTGGGCCAATATCTGCACTGGAAAATCTGCAACTTCTACGGGAAGGAAACTGAAAGAAACTGGTACCAACACCACCCAGACCCAGTTACGGAGATAGGACCTGTTACAATTCTATGGGACTACACAATTCACACTGACAGAACAATCAAGGCCAACCGACCAGATATTGTTATTAAAGACCACAAACAAAAACGGTGCCTCCTTATTGATATGGCAGTCCCTGCTGACTGCAATGTATCTTTGAAGATATTCAAAAAGCTGTCAAAATACAAGGATCTTGAAATAGAGGTCTCGAAAATGTGGCATATGGGAACATCAACAATCCCTGTTGTAGTTGGAGCCCTAGGACTGGTTGGAAAAGATTGCAGTAGACTAATTGCAGGGATCCCTGGAAGCCCATGCCTCAAGGAGATACAAAAAATTGTTCTGACAAGTACAGCCCACACTTTACGAAGGGCTCTATCTATGTAATTTTTTTTTTTTTTTTTTTGTCAGTGAAAAGTGTCATGATGCCATTTCTAACCTTAGGTCCCTGGGTGGGACCCGGAAAGAAATGTGTAAACGCCAGAAAGCAAAGAAAATAAAAATAATAATAATAATAATAATGATAAATGGGCGTAGAGATGCAACTACAGCACAATACACCGGCTGAAACTGCAAAATACTTGAAAAAGACAGCAAAGACGAATGCAACCGACCAGATACAGAAGCGATGGCAAGATAAACCGCTTCATGGCCAATACTCTGCCCGTATCAAACAAGCTGATGTAGACAAAACCCGTACCATATTCAAAAAGCTGTCAAAATACAAGGACCTTGAAATAGAGGTCTCGAAAATGTGGCATATGGGTACATCAACAATCCCTGTTGTAGTTGGAGCCCTAGGACTGGTTGGAAAAGATTGCAGTAGACTAATTGCAGGGATTCCTGGAAGCCCATGCCTCAAGGAGATACAAAAAATTGTTCTGAAAAGTACAGCCCACACTTTACGAAGGGCTCTATCTATGTAATTATTTTATTTTATTTTATTTTTTATTTTTTTTTTGTCAGTGAAAAGTGTCATGATGCCATTTCTAACCTTAGGTCCCTGGGTGGGACCCGGAAAGAAATGTGTAAACGCCAGAAAGCAAAGAAAATAAAAATAATAATAATAATAATAATAATAATAATAATAATAATAATAATAATAATCAAATGAAAGAAAAAATAAGAAAAGAGTACTACAGGCGTGTACGTCTGATACTAAATACTGAACTAAACTCAAAAAATAGAATATCAGCTATAAACACATTGGCTGTCCCAGTGGTGCATTACAGCTTTAATGTCCTTAACTGGACCATAGCTGAAATTAAGCGAATGGACGCCAAAACGAGAAAGCTTCTCACTTGCTATCGCATGCATCATCCCAAAGCTCATGTTGATCGTCTGTAAGTGCCCAGATCCGAAGGAGGCAGAGGATTAGTTCAACTAGAACAGTCCTACAAAACTACAACAAATGGCCTCCAAAGATACTTGGAAACTACAGAAGACTGGATGATGGTATGCGTCAAGGAACATGAAAGTAGTAAGCGTCTTTACTCCGTAATGAAAGAAGCCAACAAATTCAAACTGGAGCTTCAAATGGGCGTAGAGATGCAACTACAGCACAATACACCGGCTGAAACTACAAAATACTTGAAAAAGACAGCAAAGACGAATGCAACCGACCAGATACAGAAGCGATGGCAAGATAAACCGCTTCATGGCCAATACTCTGCCCGTATCAAACAAGCTGATGTAGACAAAACCCGTACCCATCAGTGGCTACGCAGTGCAGGGTTGAAAGCGGAAACTGAAGGTTTTATCCTTGCTGCGCAAGACCAATGCTTGCTAACTTGGAATTATCAAGCACATATACTAAAATATTGTGTCAGCCCAAAATGCAGATTCTGTGATAAATATCCAGAAACGATTGATCATCTTGTATCAGGTTGCACGATGTTGGCACCCACTGAATATAAAACCCGACATGACAGAGTGGGCCAATATCTGCACTGGAAAATCTGCAACTTCTACGGGAAGGAAACTGAAATAAACTAGTACCAACACCACCCAGACCCGGTTACGGAGATAGGACCTGTTACAATTCTATGGGACTACACAATTCACACTGACAGAACAATCAAGGCCAACCGCCCAGATATTGTTATTAAAGACCACAAACAAAAACGGTGCCTCCTTATTGATATGGCAGTCCCTGCTGACTGCAATGTATCTTTGAAGATATTCAAAAAGCTGTCAAAATACAAGGACCCTGAAATAGTAGTCTAGACAATGTGGCATATGGGTACATCAACAATCCCTGTTGTAGTTGGAGCCCTAGGACTGGTTGGAAAAGATTGCAGTAGACTAATTGCAGGGATTCCTGGAAGCCCATGCCTCAAGGAGATACAAAAAATTGTTCTGACAAGTACAGCCCACACTTTACGAAGGGCTCTATCTATGTAATTTTTATTTTATTTTATTTTTTTTATTTTTTTTTTTTTTATTTTATTTTATTTTATTTTTTTTTTGTCAGTGAAAAGTGTCATGATGCCATTTCTAACCTTAGGTCCCTGGGTGGGACCCGGAAAGAAATGTGTAAACGACAGAAAGCAAAGAAAATAATAATAATAATAATAATAAT
Organism: Acanthosepion lycidas; assembly: GCA_963932145.1. Classification (NCBI taxonomy): domain Eukaryota; kingdom Metazoa; phylum Mollusca; class Cephalopoda; order Sepiida; family Sepiidae; genus Acanthosepion; species Acanthosepion lycidas. Next base: position 76,660,387 of record OZ010594.1, on the reverse strand, counting down.
AATAATAATAATAATAATAATAATAATAATAATGACGTCAACAATTCCAGTTGTAGTTGAAGGCCTCGTTTTGATTGAGAAATGTTCCGATAGAGACATTGAAGTGATCCTTTATTGAAATACAAATAAATATACTCACAAGTACATCTCATAAATTACAAAGGGATTTATCTATGTAAATTTTGTATCATTTGATCTTCTTTTCTTTTTCTTTTTTTTTTCAAAAGATGCTCCGTGCAAAATGTCTTGATATATTTCTGACCTTATGTCACTTGTTGGAACCCAGAGAGAAATGTGTATACACCAGAAATCAGAGAAAATAAAACAACAACAAGAAAATAAATATGAGTATAGAAGGTACATGCACCAGAGCCAAATGTGTATGGTATGATGACAGGTGTTGAGAAGGGCAGCGTATAAATTTATCAAATTATTAAGAAATACCTTCAGCTTGCGTAAACAATTCCTCTAAAACATAACAAAATAAAATCTCGCCTACGAAGTATGATACGCATTGTGTCAGCTCCAGGCAGATCTGTATTATTGACCGTGATAATTACTGCAGTACATTTTAATTCAACAAGATAAAATATGTACATGCTAACAAATTCAACCAAATAAGACCATGAAAATCATACCTGGTTCAGATTGAGTGCATTATTATTATTATTATTATTATTATTATTATTATTATTATTATTATTATTATTATTATTTCCTTTGGTTCCTGGTGTATACTCATTTCTTTCCGTGTCCCGACCTGAGACCTAAGGTCAGAAATGGCATCATGGTCAGTTTTGAAAAAAAAAAAAAAATAATCGCGCATATTTTACATAGATAAAGCACTTCATAATTTATGGGCTGTAATTGTGAGTACAATTATTTGCTTCTTTTTTTTACAATTTGTGTATTATTATTATTATTATTATTATTATTATTATTATTATTATTTCTTTTGAATTCTGTTGTATACACATTTTCTTCTGGGTTCCAACCAGACACCTAAAGTCAGAAATGGTTATTATTATCATTATTATTATTATTATTATTATTATTATTATCATTATTATTATTATTATTATTATTATTATTATTAGGTTGGTGCAAAAATAATGTCATTTTCTCACATAGTAACATATGTGAGAAAACGACATTATTTTTGCTCCAACCTAATATTATTATTATTATTATTATTATTATTAATAATAATAATAATAATAATGATAATAATAATAATAATTATTATTATTATTATTATTATTATAATAATAAAGAAAATTAATTATCTTCATAGCATCTATGTTTTCCAAAAAAACATTAAATGAAAATTAAGAGCTGTTTTTCATGAAGTTCTACCTAACATATTTCATTATTATCAACGATTGACTATGCATCGTAGAAGGGCATTCTTTTTCATCTTTGTGTTTCCGCGCTCACTAATGAAAATTCATAATGTCCACGTCGTAGAATTCAGCATTTATAGAATAACTACTCTTTACTTTCTTTTTCCGACATTCAATATTTGGTCGATTGGCTTCTATTGGCATGGCTTATTAAATGTATTTAATTACTTCAAGTCAATTATAATTGGTGTTGGACCGTGCTTAAACCAAATCTAAAGCAATTCATAACCTATTGCCGTCATATTTGATCAACGTAGATAACATGACATTTTATCGTCAATGATAGCTTTTCACAATGTAGAGAAGATAACAAGCCATCGGTGTTTTTACTTCGAATATTCGACTTGTATTACCCATACTCTCAATAGATAAGTAATATTATTATAGCAAAAGAAATGAATAAGAAAGAAGAAGATAGAACATTTAGCGATATATGATCACTAAACGTACCTGGAATGTAGTAGTGTCTCTTTAATTGGGTATGACAATCAAGAACACTTCTGACAGGCATTCTTTCGATTGCTGATCAGTTTCAACTCAAATATTTCAGTTTGAGATTAGTCGAGGAGCTGTGAATTATCTCTTTTCCCAATTAAGCTGCAAGTAGAGTGGCGTCAAGACATCATAAAAGAGGAAACGTTTCGCCACCTAGTTTCCTCCCATCTGTACTATGAGGAATGAAATCTATTTGGCACACTTCGCTTTATTTATTTCTGATGTAATGGAATAACCTTTCCACCCGCATGAATGGCGCACTACAGGTGGTAATCACCTATACGTATCCGTTAGGACAGCGGACGTGAGAATCGAGCTGGGATCTTTCCCAGCTGCGCTAGTCGAACTCTCTCCCCTCGAGCAGAGAGGAACCAGGAAGAGGCTATGCCGAAGGGCAGAGTTTCGTGCAGGGAGTTAGACGGACCCGATCCCGTTTATGCGGGGTCTACGGGGATTTTTGGCCGAGCCTCCGGGCTCGAGAACCCCACTTTAAATTCGGCCTTGTGCCACATGTGACTGCAGGGGGCAGTTGCTAAATTGTATCGAGCTGGGATCTAAGAGAACTAGCAGTCTTCCGATAGCAGCACACACATACAACCGTACTTCCTTGCGACGACCGTGCGCATAATTATTACTTCCTTGCTTGTACTGGTTTCAACAATAAACCTGTTAGTATTTATACACTATGTTTGTCTATTCCATATTCCTAATAGCACGGAATATAACAATTTCCAAAATGTAGTAGCAGCCGTTCTGCCTCAATGTGATAACAAATGAATTAAGCATAATAGTTTATTTAACTGTTGTTGTTGTTCTGTTATCTTAGGACAAGGGTTCACATTTCAACCCCACCTTAACTTCTGCATCCTACCACAGCGATCATACAGGAAGCAAGATCTAAAGCCAGGCCAAGTGCTGGTCCAAGTCGTGTCGATAGAAATAAAGAAACAATTACGCAAATAGCAGGATAGTCCTTGGATAGCAACTGGTGTACAGCAGAAAAAATGAAATGACAACCTTCTGCGGGGAAAAAAAATCTGCCTCGTCATTCATGTTTCGAAAGACATGGCACATAACTGACTGACAGATATACGTTATTCTCTGCCGTTATTCCAGATAAATAAGAGATCATTCCGTTTTGATTCCGAGCAATGACACAAGAAAATATTAATCAGAGACTCGGTTTGGTTTCAATATTAACCCTATGAAGACAGGAAAAAGAAAAAGAAAAAGAAAATGGAGGAGGTGACAACGATTTCATACGTTGAACTTAAATAATAAGTTTTGTAAATTGTAAAGCTTTTCATGTATATGGTTTTATTCTTTAAAGAATGATTAACCTTGATATTTATAATTGCTATTTCAAGTTTTTAAACTCAAATATCTAACGATGCAACTGAGGGATATCCACTGGCATGTTATAGTCGAGGAACTAGCAAATTAATCATTAACTAAATAATTATGGTTCATCAGAAAATTAAAATCGTAAAAACAGTATCATTTTCCCGGTTGCTGCTCGATTATATTACTGAAACTAATAACGATCAAAAGAATAAGAAGGAAACTACTAAATAAGTCAGAAAAAGAAGATTATAAATGCAAAGGAGAGTGTAAGAAAAAAAATGGAGAATTTGGTGGAAAAAAAAAAGAAAAAAAAAAGATTCCAAACGTTAACTGCCATCGTAATAGAAACGTTATAATGAACACAAATGACAGGAAAAGAAACAAAAAATGAGATTCGTTCAACGGAACTAATTAACATGTTCTCCCGAGAAATAAAAAAAAAAATGTCAAAAATAAAGGGCATGGTTGAAATGAAGAGACGATGTCAGCTAAAGTTGGCTTGTGGCAGCTGCTGAAATCTACAAGAGTCATCATGGCGACTGACACCATGTTGCCATTCCTTCCTTTAAAGGAAAAAGACAATCTTAATTTCTGCAGCTCACGGGAAAATTTTACTAATTAAGAAAGACGAGCTGCAATACCTTTGGATCAATATTTTTTCTTTCATTTTCATTTTTACTTTACAAAAATTTTGTGTGATCACTTCCATTTTTAATACTATTCATTGTTGGTAAATTGCTTGTTATATTTTTCAATGTCGCTATTAGTGCATGCGTGTGAATTCCAAACGGATAAATGTTGTATTTTGCAGATTTCATTCATTCCTTTCAATTTCAATTCTTTTCAATATGTCCGGCAAAAGTCACAATGCAAATAAAACATATTTCATGTTTTTGAAATATAAGAAAATAAATAATTGCAGTACTTGTACAATAATGAATAAATAATGATTTATAATAAATAATAAAAAATAACGTAATTTATTATCCAGTAAAAACATAGGATATATCAAAGTAAAATCAGGTTTCGTTATTGGCGGCCACAATCTTCCCAACATGCAGATGACAGTTTTCATAGCAAACACGGAAAGGAATCTACAGTAACTTCCACCGAAGGAAAGCGAGAAGGAAGGACTAATTATATATTTCAAGAAAGTAGAATACATGGATGCCAGCAAAAGGAACAGCCTAACATGCAAACTGGGCATACCGAAATCATCCAAGTACAAACATTTAAATATCTGGGAAGTGTGAACACTGAGATCCGAAGAAGTATGGAGATGGCCAAAAATGCCTTCCAAAAGCTAAGCAGAGTATTAAGAAACAAAAATCTTCGTTGGAAACAAAGACAAAAGTACTGAGCTAGTATGTAATATCAGTCCTCATATTACGCACAAATGAAGAAGAGACATGAATCAACATAAATATAGATCTACAGAAGGATGTTATGCATACCATGGGCCGTGAGTAACGCTAGCATTTTATAGAAAATGGAGAGAAAAAGAAAACTTATGCTTAACTTCAGCTGTTGAAATTTATGGCGCACGTAATGAGAAAGGAGGGCTTAGAAAATCTGTTACCCACAGGACAGATTGAGGGAAAAAGAGGCAGAGGAAAGCAGCGTTTAACATACTGAATGAGCTTGAAAAAATGTATGGTAGAACAGGCTTTGGGAGAAATAAAAAATAAAACTTTTAAGAGATTCAAGAGACAGGAAGATGTTGAAGGCCATGATCGTCTAATCGTGAAGGGACACGGCACATAAAAGAAGAATCAAATTTCATTCTTTTTTTTTAAAGAACGAAAAGTTTTCTAGATGCAAAGAGGGTAATACGATGACGTTTTCTCTCTTTCCCTATCCATAAATATTTTCAAAATGTCTACCCCTCTTGATTTGGGTCGAGCTCATAGAGCTGTCATACAATATTGGGTTTTCGGAGGAGAAATTGTTACAAACATTCAGAGAATGTTTATGAGAAAAGTACCGTCCTTAAGAAGCAACATTTCCTTTTACTCAATAAACGAAAATATTTCTAGAAGCAGAGAGGAAAATACGCTAAGGTATCATATCTTTCCTCATCTATAAACATTTTTTAAATGTCCCTCTTGATTTCTGTCAGCCCATAGAGCTGTCATACAATGTTGGGTTTTCGGAGGAGAAAGTGTTACAAATATTCCCTGAGAAATACTGTCCTAAAAAAACTGACTTTAATGACAGATATTTCAGAGGCATGCCAACTACAGATTGGCAAAAATATATGGCTAAAAAATAGTTACTCCTACATGTTACCACTGACAGACAACGCCCTATATTAAAATTTTGTGAAACTGTTAGGAAGTGATTGAATTTTCTTGCCATCTCTTGGATACTGAAAATTCTGTGTAAAAGCGGTTCACAGAATGTTCATAGACGACGTGGAGGACAAACCATGGTTAATATCCTAATATTTCTTGAGCGGCAACAACCGGATAACACTAAAAAAAGCAAAGGTTCTTAACAATATTCAGATAAAACAAATGACACACACATGGCGAAAATATCACCAATAAGTTTCTACAGGTTGGTTTCGAACCCCATAATACACCCTTGTGCAAATTAATTGAAACAAAACAAATAATTCCTTTCTTATTTATTTTTTTCGTATTTTTTTCCCAATGAAACAATGACCCAGTGAACGTTTTAGTACTTCGTATCTCTATTCCAGGAAGTCGTTCTTTGCAGATTGAACACAGATTATCGATTGGATTTAAATCAGGGGAGTTTCCGGACCAATCTTTGATATTCTCACTGCTAAGGTTTGCCAGTGTGTTCGTGCAGCGTTACAATTTTCGTACGCTTCCTTGGAGTAACGTTCATCGAAGACAATGGCCTTAGAACAACTAATCAACAGTCATGACAAAAGAGTTTGGATGTGATTAAAATCTGATGCAATCACTGATGAAGCAATATTTTTCAAAGCCAAACAAATTACATCATACAACTCGAAAATAGATTCATATTACTGCACACTACAGCAAATGACCTAATCTGAGGGAAAAACAGAAATCGATTACACCTTGTTACTCCAGTGGCTCTAGAAGTGACCGTATGGTAAAGAAAGTGAACTAAAGCGGATGTTTCAACTAATATGCACAAGGGTGGATATATTGATTTTCTAAGCGTAGCTTAGATGTAGCACATGGCAGAAAGTATGGAGCACCCAGTGAGGATTGAACTCACTATTCAGTTGTAACTGTTTTAGTGAGACAACTTGCTAAACATTGCATCACGCAGAGGTGCCTACAGAGATTTTTCCAAGCGTAGCTTAGATGTGGCACAATGCCGAAATTAGGGGGGTACCTAGTGAGAATCGAAATCACTACTCAGTCGTAATTGTTCTGGAGAGACAAGCTTGCTAACCATTACATCACCCCAAGGTACACACAGAAAGGTGGATATATATCCATATTTAATTTTTAGTATTAAAATATTGTACGAGGTAACATTAACTTTTGATTGACCATCGTATAATTAACGCAAAATATGAAAAAAAAAATTAATAAATATTATACATTAAATTTTAACTATTACCTGTTCTGCTTTCGTTTTTTTCGTTTAAGCGTTAATATATTTTTCGAAACGATTTGCTATTTTGATAAAAGTTGATGTTTAAGAAAATATTGTCCAAAATCGTTTCGGATTTTATATTTGGTACATTTCCAATTATTTGAAATAATTTCACATTTTATATTTGATATATTTAAAATGTTTTGACATTTTGTATTTGGTGCTACAAAGATATTTTTTTTTTAAATTTTATTTTAGTAGGACAAATATAATTTCATTATTTATCCTCAAATATAAAATTCTTACTGATTTTTTTTTGTTAATAATAAAACGTGTGAAGCATTTAATGCATAAACTGTATGCATCAAATTAAAATCATGCTGAAAAGTTCTCTGTTCTACAAAGAAGCCCTTACACTCTCAAATGTGATATTTGATTATTTGAACAGGTTTAATGAATTGAGTCTTATATTACTTGCATTATTCGGACTATTATCCTTATCTTCATTGCTATATGCACAACGTTTCGGCCGTTGTACGCTCTGGATTTCTACAGGTGACTGGGATTTTGAACCGAACCATTTATTTCGTCCACCCGGGGTAGATTGTTCTAGTTTCACGTGCCATGCCTCTTCCAGATATCTCAGATATTTCACTTTAACTCAACTCTACAAGCATTGTTTAACTACTGCTGTGGCTTGGTATTGAATTCACAACTATTTGGGTTTACTCACTGTATCTAACCAACGTCTTTATCCACTGGACTATGTGTCCTTGAGGATAAAGACTTTGCTTAGATCCAGTGACTAAACTCAAAAAGTTGTGATTTCAACACCAGTCCACAGCAGTGGTGAAACAAAACATGGAAAGTTAAAGGGAAATAACTGAGCCATCCGGAGGAAGATGGTATGTGGAACTGGAATGATCTATCTCAGTAGACGAAAAAAAAGTTCGATTTGAAATTTCAATCGCCTGAAGAATGCCAGGGTGTACAACGGCCGAAACGTTGTGAATATGCTAATGAAGATAATGTTAACAGTCCGAATAACGTAAATAATGTAAGTGATCAAAATACATCATCTCAGACCTATAGACAGATATTGGGTCTCATATATATATATATATAACAGCATACGTTTACCATTAGGAATATACATAAATAATCAACTCTTCTCTAGACCTGAAATGGATGTTTATATTTCGCTTATTAATAACTATTAACAATCTCAAACTTAGTATATATATATATATATATATATATATATATATATATATATATATATATATATATATATATATATATATATATGTATGTATATATATGTATATATATATATGTATGTATATATATGTATATATATATATATATATATATATATATATATATATATATTACGAAATGGACAAAGTCCGACAATTTATTTATTAAAGACATTTTTTATGTTTAACGTTCTTTTTATAGATACAAGAATTTAAGTAAATGCTCTGTTTATAATAAACAGTATTAAATAACATTTACCGGCCTGAATGTCCGAGAAATTTTCATAGAAAATATTCGCCCTTGGACAGGATTCGAACCTGCATTCTATACGGAACCGTCATATTTGACCTTGCCTACCGAACGATCCTTGGTGGCCGAGAGGTTATGCACGTCAGCGTAAATGACGGTTCGTTTAGGATGCAGGTTCGAATCCTCTCCAAGGACGAATATATGAAAATTTCGCGGACATTTATAGTTCATATGAAAATATTTAAAATCTATTGCTAATGCTTATTTATGAGATGAAAATGAAAACAATAAACACAAGCTCAAAAAAGCAAAACCAAAAAATTGTGGATAAAATGACAATACACTTTTGAGGACGTATTATTAAATAAACGGCATTGTTTCCAAGGAAACGACAATATGGTGTAAGTAAAAAGATAGCTATTTACTATATAATATGGCTTCTGTATTTCAGTTTAATGTCTTTGAAACTCCCTCTCACACTGCTCTGTAAGTATTCTAAGCAGATATATTGTAAAATAATTGTATAATCTGAACAGAATATGATCGTAGTAAGCATCTCTTAAAAGCAGTGATATTCACCGAGGAGAAAAAGCATGTAATATATTTGCTTTTAGACATAATAATGTTTTGATTTTTTTCAATTTAAAATCTATCCATCCGTTTCAAGTTTCTTAATATTTCTACCTGTTCGCTGTTTATTTTCAAACGTAAATGTGAAAATGAAAAATAAATATTGTGGATAAGAGATTTACTGGAAAACTATAGATTCAAATCTGATAACAATTGAATGTCAAGAGAATTATATTTTGATAATTGCAAGAGTAGCACACAAGATATACACATTTCCTTTTGGCTTCCAACCAGACACCTGAAGTCAGAAATGGTTATTATTATTATTATTGTTATTATTATTATTATTATTATTAAAGAAAATTAATTATCTTCATAGTATCTATGTTTTCCAAAATAACATATTAAAAAGAAACCTAAGAGCTGTTTTTCATGAAATTCTACCTAATATAGAGTTTGATCCTAAAATTCATGTGAACTTTAAAAAATTTATAACTTTATTTGTAATTGCGATAGAAATAATCTGTTTAAAATATTTAAAAGTTTAATGTACCTAGTTTTAAATATAGCTAATATGACTAGTGTGATTTCAGGCATTACTGCAAATCAGTTGGCAAATATTTTCCGTGAAATCCAAAATCGTATTACACTTTGCATTGCTAATGATGGAGGACATGTGGAAACTTAAATAGAATTTCAATAAAACCTTAAAAAATATAGATTTACTTCTTTCTAATCATTTTTACTAATTATTTCTATCGCAAGTACAAATAAAGTTATAATTTCTTTTAAAGTTTACCCAAACTTATGGACACCCCGTATTCATTATTATCAAAGATAGACGATGCATTGTAGAAGGGATTTCTTTTTCATCCTTGTTTTTCCACGACCTCTAATGAAAATTAATAATGTCCACGTCGTAGAATTCTTTGATCTAATAATGGCAACACTCGTGTTTTTCTCAGTACGTTTTTGGAAATATTACTGTACATATACACCTTTAGCATTTGTTATCGGTGTTAAAATGAGTTAAAATTATAGCGCTTGCTTTTGCAAGCTTGGTGCATCATAATATTCCCATCTGTTCAATTTTCATTTTTGCCAGAATTAATATATAAAACTATAGGAAGAGAATTTCAGCCATTCGCGTAATAGTCACAAATTGTTAAATGCTTTTAAGAGAGAGCCACATTAGGGAATATTCGACACTAAACATAAAACAATAAAGATGGAAGGCTGCAACGATATTATCGACAAAGTTCAATAAATAAAATAAATGAAGCCATCTTATATTCAATGGATACGTGCCTGTCTCTGATCGCTGTGGTGTGACAGTCAAACGAATTACCATCAGTGATGGCATCGTTTTTCTAACTTCAAAAATAAAAGAAATATAAATGAATGATGCAATTTTAATTAAGTCTGGAATACCATCAAGAAATAAAATATAGCGCAAATAAGATCAGTGGATATCGCTTAGACGCATGGTAGAGTTGGGTCTCCGGTGACATTTAATTATTCGCTGATGAAAGGAAACGAAGACACGTGCGCAAATTGAATTAAAAAGTAGGACAATGAAAATCGAGGCAAACATCCAGACTGCGACTCCACTTACTGCATCAATGAAGCATACAAATGTTTGTATGAATTATATATATATATATATATATATATATATATATATATGATACTGGCGACTGAAGTCAATGAATAATACAATTTTGTATGAAAATATGTAATTATATATATCTATTACTCAGAGTCCAAAGAAAAAATCCTCTAAATGTGTAAAGCAAAAGTAACTACGTAAAGTGCTCAATACACTAAGTACGCCTTACCTAAATATGAACCTAAAGATCCAGGTAAAACTAACGATCCGTATAAGTGAATCCTAGGTAGGTTTGCCTGGCTATTTAGGTTTTTATATATATATAAAATCTGTGGATGACGTTATATATATAACGTCATCCACAGACAGACGGTTTCGCAGCTCATCAGTGTGGATAGACATCCGGTTGCCTATAGCTCGGCTCGAAACCCGACTGAATTAGTATCAGCCGGAGATTCTACCACTAAGCCGTCGGCACACGGCAGGGAATAAGGTGGATTTTTAGCGTATTTATTTTTAGAAACACGCCCAGTGACTGACAGTGACTCGATTCGCTATGCGAAGAGTCTCGCTATATATAAGCTATAATAGTCACTGTTTACAAACCCAAACCTACTCCCTAGAGAGCTCAACTGAAATTAATATCTATTTCAGGAGCCAATATATATATATATATATATATATATATATATATATATATATATATATATATATATATATATATATATATATACACTGTTTATAAAAAATCAGAATTGGCCGGTAAATATAATGAACGTTTAATTAAAAAAAACAAAAAAAAAAACAGATCATTTACATAAATAAAGTATATCTATAAAATAGCGCACAAACAGAAAATATATCATATAATTTTCAAATTTAATCCATTTCATTATTTACGTTAAGTTGTGTTTCGTGAGCAGAAATAAACCTTCGAGAAAAATCGTCGAAGGGGTGTGTTTATAAGCGGTAATTCGGACTTGACTAACCAAACGCTTCATTGTGCTTAAATGTTAAACAGCACCTGGCAGTTTCCATTAGGGTTACAGGTTTATTTCCTCGGAAATTTCTCGAAATTTCAGGCCGGTAAATTTAATTATTACAGTTTAATTAAAATAACAAATCATTCACTTAACTAAATTATATCTAAAAAAAATAACGTAGAAACAGAAAATATATTATATAATTATCGGACTTAAAATATGTTTTAATAAACAAAAAATAATAGTGAATACACATATGAAAACCTAGCAGCGACAGACTGTTTCATACTTGAACAAATGTTTATGTCATGGAGATGCATATAAAACCGCTAGTTGACGTCTAATTTTAAATTTATACACTCTATTCCTGATAGTGAGCACTTGTACCAATAAATGTAGCATGCCGTAAAACTATTTTATATCATATGTATGTATTTAAGAATAAATATAGAATTAAATTTTGCTATATATATGGGATAAAGGGCGTGTGTAAATATAAATTCAACATTAAAGTCACTTAGAGGCGACAGGCTGTTTCATACTGGACTCAACCGTCATGCTACCGACCATTGCGTCTAGCATGAAACAGACATTCACCTATAAGTTTTAAGTTCACTTTTATATATATATATATATATATATATATATATATATATATATATATATATATGTCTTGTAAAATAAAAATTAAAATATTGAGAAAATAAAAAAAGTAAATTTTCAGACAGAGTGGGCAGTATATTAATATTTTTTGTTTTATTATTTTAATAAGCTTATTCGACTAGTTTCGCTCAGCATTGTAATCGTCAGGAGAGAAAAAAAATCTGCTTGTTAGTAGCAGTAAACTATAGTTATGAATGACGTTCGGAAGAAAATGATATTTCTCTGTAGTTTGTTTTTTAACGTTAATTCTGCTCATTCCTTGTGTTGGTCAAACGGCCTTTTTTATTTCTGGAGTTATATATTCATTCAATCCATGTTGTTAAATTTGTGATTAGGCCCGTCTGGATGGATTATTTTGAGGTGCAAAATCCATTTGTTTAAATGGTCTTCTAAAATTTATCTAATACTATCTTTTCTGGTTTTTACCACTTTTTCAATTATAGTGAATTTGGCATGGCTTTTAAAATCATGTTTTTCTAGGCTGAAACGTTGTTCTATAGGTAATAATATTTAGTGGGGGAGCCGACTTAATTCTATTACAATAATTATTAATTCTGTAGTGAAAGGAACATTCAGATTTTCCCACATATTTTTCTGACATTGTGTGCAGCCTTGGAGGTAAAATATGTTATGAAATCTGCAATTACAGTCGTGGTAGATTTTGAAAGTAGATTTAATGACTGAGGTAATGAACGAATTATTTTATTTCATGTGGTTACAGCATAAGCTCCAATTGTTGTTACATGGTTTGGAAAACGTTGTTTTTATTTTTGTTTTATTACGTATAAACTTATCATCTGAAATGTGGTTACTACCCATAATTTTCTTTAGATTCTTAGGTCAACTATAACCTAGGTATATATATATATATATATATATATATATATATATATATATATATATATATATATATATATATTGTTGTGAGGGACAGAAATAAAGACACAAAGAGGAATTGAGTTAAACAATATATTAACAGAAACAGTAATGCAAGCATATAAAACCAGAGTGTTGCAGCCAGAATGTTTGGTCTGTCAGAGCTGACTGC
>OZ010594.1:76584717-76644717 GCA_963932145.1 Acanthosepion lycidas | reverse complement strand
TTTGTGAGTATCTATTTCTCTTTCTGTCTTTTACTTGTATAGTATATGAAGTTAAATTATCTATAAACCTAAATGCGTGATAACATTTATTCTTCAATTTCTGTATTATATGTTGAATTCAATTGGCACACACCCACATACACGCACGCACACACGCGCACACACACACATATATATTTTTATTATAATTTTATCATAAATAGAAAAAGAGTTTATTCATTACAAAGATGCTACTTCGTTTTGGTTTATTTCAATTGCACCTCGATTTTGAGAACCAATAATGGTTAGTATCTTTGGTTCTCAACAATCGAGGTACAATTGAAATGCACTGAAACGAAGTTGCATCTTTGTAGTTAGTAAACTGTTTTTGTCTATATGATAAAACAATAATAAATAATTATAGCTCTGCTATCGGTATCGAGCCCTAGTTTGAATTAATACTGCGAACGTTAAATTTACATATTATTTTTGTTCTCATTGTGTATATATATATATATATATATATATATATATATATATAACCGTGAGTTTTTTTGTTTTTTTTTGACTGCGTTTGTATGTGTATTTAAACCTGTGCATATTAATGAACTAATCTAACAGATTGTTTGTATAGTCAGTCTGCTTCGCTCTCTCTTAGCTTTCTTTGTGAATAACAGGGTCGAACAAAGAAGTAAACAACACTGAATAAACTAATTCTTTGTAGCAAATAAAAAAAAGCAAAGGAAATTATAAAATATATCTTCAAAAACTTTGTAAGTGAAAGAGATAAATTGACACGATAAAAGATGGCATGTTAAGGAAAAGAAATGTAGAAAGACGATGTTGGTGCATATGAAGTTCATGCAGGATTGATCGATAGGAAGAAATAGAAGGAAGGACAACAGAGATTGAAATTAAAGAAATGAAGAATGACTGAAAAAATACTTTTATAGAATAACGAAGAATGGAGGGACGAAGTCTTGAATCACACAAAGAATGATAAAGAAGAAGGCAACATGGATGAATACTGAAATAAGAGACTGCATGAAAAACAAAAGCGAAGACGATTGAATGGATCAAAGAAGAAATGAGGTCAGTAATGAAAATCAAAACGATGATGGAATGATAAAAAGACACAAGGAAAAAATAATAATTGAACAAAATGGCGGATATGAGCCACACAATACTTAAAAAGGAAATCGAAAGAAACATTAATTCAAAAATATACCGAAGATTAGAAACGAATAAAGATTTGAAGATTTTAGAAGGAAACCAATAGAACGATTTTTTAAAAACAAATAATATTAATATATATATATATATATATATATATATATATATATATATATATATATATATATATGCATATATATATATATATATATGCATATATATATATATATATATATATATATATACATATGCATATATATATATATGCATATATATATATATATATATATATATATATATATATGCATATATATATATATGCATATGTATATATATTATAAGTTAATAGACTTAAAATATGGTTTTTCGCTACACAGTTCCAACCATGTTTCAAAAATGGAAGCTAAAAGCCCCTAATTTAATTTTGTACTTAAATTAAAGACATCACTTCCATTTCATCCTCAAGCGAATTTTGGGGTAACTTTAAAAATTACAGGGTTTTAAATACACAGCTAAAACAAAATTCATGTTTCCAAGTTAGAAATCTATTTTGCTAGACTAGGGGTGTCAGTATGTTCAATATGTTTATATTTTAATGTATCAGTTATTGTTACGTTTTGGGAGTGGGTAGGGATGTATTTTTCAATGAAATCTAACATCCGTTAAAAGCGTGTCGTCTGGATTTTTTTTAATTAACGGCTAAAATTCTAACGGCATTTTTTTCGTTCAATATTTAAAGATTTTTGGGAGGTGTCTACGTCAGATTAATACTTATTTTTAACTACGATTTGAAATATTTTTACTTTTAATTTTTAATATACTATATTTCTATCAAGAACAATTAAATGTAATTAGAATCCCTTACAGTTTGTAGAATTATTATCACATCAAGTTTTTTAAAAATTTTATTCTTGAATATTATTCAAGTAAAATTTCCATTTCTCTGATTAAGTAAACTTTAGTTATTTATTTAATTACGAATTAAAAGGAATTTTTAGGTTAGAAGTCATTTTAATTAACTATAATTTTCATTACAACTTTAAAACATTTTCATTATTTTTTTTTTTTTATTTATTTAATTGATGTAAATGTATTAGGCCGGGGCAGAAAATAATGACGCAATAACGCCGCTCCTTGGCGTTAAAAAATACGTCAAAAACCGATAACACTACGCCACCATCTCTACATCAACTCAATATTTTAATTACTATCAATAAGTAAAATTATTTTTCTATATTAAATATGTTTGTATTACTATTTTTAAAATTTTATATTTAAATATTTTTATTTTTATTTTTTTTTTTTTATGGCCAAAATACCTAATTCATTTCACTGATTTAGTAAATTTAATTTATTTATTTAATCTTAATTTAAATTTAAAAGAAGTTTAGGTTAGAATTCATTTTAATTAACTACAATTATAATTACAACTTTAAAATATTTTCATTGTTAGTTTTTATAGAGTATATTTCATTTAATTTCTATATCAAGTATATTACGATTTTTAAAAAAAAAATTTATTTAAATATTATTTAAGTAAAAATTTTTTTTTTTTCTATATTTAAAGATTTTTGGTAGGTGTCTAAGTCAGAATACTTTTTATTTAACTACGATTTGAAATAGTTTTACTTTTAATTTTTTAATATACTATATTTCTTTCAAGAACAATTATTTAAATGTAATTAGAATCCCTTACAGTTTGTAGAATTATTATCACATCAAGTATATTACTATTTTTTTAGAAATTTTATACTTCAATATTATTTAAGTAAACTTTCCATTTCTCAGATTTAGTAAACTTTATTTATTTATTTAATTACAATTTAAAAATTACAATTTAAAAGAAGTTTAGGTTAGAATTCATTTTAATGAACTACCATTTTAATTACAACTTTAAAATATTTTCATTATTAGTTTTAATAGACTATAATCTCATTTAATAGAAGTGAATGTATTTAAGAATTAGAATTACTTACAGTAAGTAAAATTATTTTACAATTATATTACGATTTTATTTTTATTTATTTATTTTAACGTCAAAAAACGACATTATTACATCATTATTTTTTGCACCAAACTAATACATTGACTAAATCTTTTGCAGAAACAAAGAAGAAGGCTTTAAAGTGTAATATAATTCAACGAGAGATATCATGACTGCTAGAAATTTCTAGAAACAGTATTCAAACCATCCTAAACGGAGTTTGCCACTTCTGGAAGTTTTTTAATGCAAGGCGAACCAGAAGCCGTCAAAAGTTAGACATGAGAAATGAAAGAAAAATACCAAATCTCTATATAGGCAATCCGAAAATAACAACCAAACAAGTGTTTAGTGAATGAAGACTTAATGGGAAAAATAATTTGGTTTGGCGTGCAGCATAAAAAAAGCATAAAACAACATCTGAATAGAAGATTGCTGAGGTCAAGGAAAATCTAACATGAGAAATATTTTTTAGTGATGAATGAACAATTGAGTTTCATTCTAATGCAAAAGTATACGTCATAAAATGGCAAAACAATGCAAAATAAACTACAAAGATGGTAGACACGTAAGGTTGTGAGGTTGCATCAAAAGCAATTGAAGTAGAAAATTGGCAAAATTTGAAAACTTATTTAAACCATAGTAAACAAATATAGAGTTCACTGTTTATTGTAAAACATATTGGTTTACTACGGACTATCAGACTTAGAAGATCGAAAAAATTATTCAGCATGGCGTTGCTCTTTGCCACACACCACGTCCAACAAAACACGTTTCTTTTGGATAAAGATAGGTAGTACAACGTCCAGATCCCAGTAACATTGAACGATTGTGGTATAATTGAAGAAATAAGCAACGAAAACCACGCAATCTCCAAGTGCTTCGAGATTCCTGCAAGAAGAATCGGAAAAACACCGAGATGGACTATTTTTTCATCAAAAACACTGATATAGATAGATAGATATGTAGTAAATGGATTTAATTAATTCGACATTTCTTACTAATACAAACGTCATTGTACATATTATTAGGTTGGTGCAAAAATAATGTCGGTTTTTGACGTTAAAAATACGTTAAAAACCGACATTATTTTTGCACCTACCTAATACAATAAAGTTAATACTTATTTGAAATATCTTTGGATTAAAATCATCCAGTAGTTGTTGAAAAAAATACATTGTTTGGGTTAGGAAAATATGATTGGATTGGATTAATTTTACATCTTATGAGTTTTTGCGGGTTATTTAAAGCCGGGGATATTTTAAAATGTTTAGAAATTTAGAGAGATAATGAAATATATTTGTTGTTAAGCGAATATAATGAACACGACTGGAATTGGAAGTCGACGCTGATCTTCAATTCCGAGCCGTTAACAATTTCACCAATCGAGCATTCTAGTTTACACCATTTTTACTGCTTGGGAAGAAGAACCTGGCTAAATCGGTAAAAGCACGTCAGTCTATATGACGGTTCCGTATAGGATACAGGTTCGAATCCTGTCGGAGGACGAATATTTTCTGTGAAAATTTCTCAGACATTCAGGCCGGTAAATGTTGGTTAATACTGTTTATTATAAACAGAGCATTTACTTAAATATTTGTATCCATAAAAAGAATGTATAAACATAAAAATGTCTTAAAATAATTGTCGGACTTTGTCCATTTCATAATGTGTAACGTCAATTGTTTACACTTTATACGCCATGAGCAGATATGAATGTACGTGAGAGATTCATGGAAGATTGAAGATTAAATACAGTAAATTCGACCTTGCTAACCGAACGCTTCTCTTTGGCCAAATCGGTAAAGTAAGGTCAAGCTATATGACGGTTCCATACAGGTTCGAATCCTGTCGGAGGACGAATATTTTCTGTGAAAATTTCTCAGACATTCAGGGCGGTAAATGTTTAATACTGTTTATTATAAACAGAGCATTAACTTAAATATTTGTATCTATAAATACAATGTTAAACATAAAAATGTCTTAAAATATATATGTATGTATCATTTTAATTTTGTGAATTTTTCGTGCATTCACAACTATCTTAAATCATGCATGATCGTACAAAAATCATTTTCCTCAACTATTTTATTTTTGTTATGATGTTGATTTGGGGTTAGTAGAGACAAACGCCAAATAACACGTAACAATAAAAAAGGGTTTTAATAGGTTGGTAAAAAGGTACAGAAATCGCCAGAGTAGTCAATAACTAGCTCAGCTAAGAACTTCTGTCTCACTGTCCTCCTCATGTCAACTGACATGTCACTCTTTAAAGTTTTTGTTCACAGACGCAGACAAGTTCATCTTCAAGAGGGGTGGTAGGTTTCCGACACAACAATTTTAAATTTGGATAATAATATCATATGATTAAATATGGATAAAATGTTTATTTATTTTCGATATCATTTCCAATCTATTTTCCTTTTAACAGATATTTAATCGAGTTATTTATAAGAATGAGGATAAATCAAAGTTTTTTTTTTCTTTGCCATGATAGGCGTTTGTAAATGATTTTCAACGAGTACAAAATGACATTTTCTCTCTTCTCCAGCATGCACCGGAACATTTGCAGAAATATATGACATTATTAAAATGCACGAATCTTATTTTTATGAATTTAATCAAAAACGTTGTTTTGTAAGTTAGTGTGTTTAGCACATTATGCGCTAAAAAAGAATTATAACGAGATCTTTGCTAATGGATTATGCCTTCTCATGATCACACACAAGGACACACACACACATATATATGTGTGTGTGTGTGTGTGTATATATATATATATATATATATATATATATATATATATATATGGAGCGAGAGTAAGAGAGAGAGAGAGTGATGTGAAAGAAAGATTTACAAAGAGGAGAAAGAAAGAGTTACTAATTGAGAGAGAAAGAAAAAGAGAAAGAGAAAGAAAGATTTACTAAGGGAGAGAGAGGAGAAAGTAAGTGTTACTAAGAGAGAGATAGGAGAAGGAAATTGTTACTAAGAGAGAGCAGAAAGAAAGAGTTACTAAGAGGGAGAGAGCGAGAAGAAAGAAAGAGCAACTAAGACAGAGAAAGAGAGAGAGAGGAGAAAGAAAGAGTTACTAAGAGCGAAATAGAGAGGAGAAAGAATTACTAAGAAGGAGAGGAGAACTATTTACTAAGAAAGGGAGAGAAGAGAAAGAAAGTATTACTAAAAGAGAGCGAAAGAAGAAATAAATAGTTACAAAGTGAGAGATAGGAGAAAGAAAGAGCTACTAAGAGAGATAGGGGAAAAGAGTCACTAAGAGAGAGAAGAGAAAGAAAGAGTTACTATGAGATAGAGACAGAGGTGAAAAAGTGTTACTATGAGATAAGAGAGAGGAGAAAGAAATAATTACTAAGAGAATGGGAAAGACAGACATCTAGAGAAAGAGAAGAAAAGAAGATTTCTTGTGATACAGTGACAAGCAATAGATGAGAAAAGGGCAGTGTGAGGATACCCATAAAAAACTCTTTGAGTTTCAAGAGAATATTTTTATCTTTAATGTTTTAAGTGCAAAGTAAGAATGCTTGAAAACTGTATAAAAAAATATAAATCCGTTTTAACCAACTTTGAAGCTTCATGCAAGTGCCTTTCGAAATTTTGCTTTTTTTATAAAACAAATTTCGAGCATTGACACATATTACGAAACAATAGTATAGCTCCATCATAATTTTATTTGCTTTTCTCATTACAAAATGTGATAGTTGGAATATCAAAGAGATATTTTTTTTAATTGGGTATGAAATGGGTTTTACCAAAGATAGAAAAAAACGTATTCATTTAGTAAAAATTAAATTTTATTGCCAAAATGCCAATAAAATTTAATTTTAAATTTAATTTTAAATTTAATTTTCTTGCCAATCAAATGTTGACTTTGGACGTTTTATCAGGTTGGTGCAAAAAATAATGTCGTTTTCTCACATAGTAAAATATGTGAGAAAACGACATTATTTTTGCACCAACCTAATAGTTTTGTAATATATGCCCTATGTACGATTTTCTTAGGCATGTCAATACTTTTACAATACATTTCGGATTAATCACACTCAAAATTTTTCCTGATGCATTTATTCCATAAAAAAGACTCTGTTATAATAATATTATACCGGGTGTAACACCAAAATTATCAGTTTGCTAGATGAAGCTCTGAACCATTGTATCTTAGAAATGATTAAATATATATTACTGGAATTCTCTAATTGTATAACACTATTGAGCACTAGTTTGAGCAATAAGCTAATTAATCACTAAGCATAACAGAATTATCGGGATGGAACCGATTATAAATGAAATAACATGTTAACCGTTAATTAATCATAGATAAGGATCGTAAGCATACGGAGGATTGAGATAAAGTTAATATGTGTTTATTATTCCAGGACAATTTTCTATCTTATTCAAAAGGATCTTCGTTCTAACATTATAACGTTCTAATCTGGAGTAACAAGTTGCCTCACACATTTCACGTAAGATTACATTTTCAAGTCTTTTTTCAATACCCTTTGGAGTGCCATAACTGAAACTCCTGTCTCCCTTGCCTAAAGTCTAATGAAATAAGTTGGATCTTTTCTAATTAATCTCTTTAGGTCTAAGTTGAAATGATGATCCTTGTTCCTGTTGTGACATCCTGATTCAGTTTTCGTCTCTACATGTCACTCTTTTTTAAACTTATACACCGTTATCTTCAGGGTCATTCAATGCACTTTGAAGATGGAAGCTAGAGTGTGAATTTTGGTATCATTACTGAAGGCCTGAATAATCTTTTTCCTCTCGCCGTTTCTCAGTCGACACAAAGCAATTTTAACCCGCTTTATTTTTAGATGAATAACACAAAGGGTCAGTATTACAACAAACTGTGTCAAGATGACTAAACGTCGTATCTGAAAACCTGAAAAACGAAACTCAATTAGTTTAGTGAGTTTTAGATATAAAACATCTTGTGAGATTGACAATTACGTTGTATCACGATTAGGTCCATTTTGTACTTAGCCCCGTATAATAAATATTTATAATAATTTATTTTTAAGATCATACAGCTCGTACTAAAATTCACTTAAGTATTTGCAATTGACATAACACCTAAGATGTTAATCTTTTAATTAATTTCTTTTTTATTTCAGAACTTATATCAATATAGGGAAATTACCTGTGGAACAATTCACAACGAATGAAAGAATAAAAATCCGCTCATATGGAAATGAGCTTTGTCACACGTACTCAGCTTTTGAAAGAATTCAATATGTTCATTAGCCAGTCTATGAAATTGAAATAAGTCATTGTTTATGTCAGCTGTATATACTGTGTATATTGAACTTTGTATGAGTACAGGTGCAAACTGTCTCTTTGTAGACAACGCAAAGATATATGTGACATCTTCATCTGGTCAGAGAGTTTGGGAATCGATGTTATCGGTTCTTATTTAACAGACTCTCAGACATATTCACAATTCACCTGCGAACAGTTTGTATGTCTGTTCTCATAAGCAGAAATGATGAATATTCAATGGTGGTTTTCTGGCATGAAAGTATCGACGGTAATCTCTTTGGGTACAAAATGATGAATTTGTAAAATCCAAAATACAATTCCACGAGTTTGGTTCTTTTTACATAAGTGAATTTATTAATGGATTATTTCCTTTTGTTAATCTAAATTCTAGAACAAAAATATTAAAATACGAAAAATCTAACATGTTATCACAAATGTTAAATAGCGAATTGAATTTTGTGATATACTGTATATTCAATAAATTAAGAAACAAATCCAGTTAGATCACTCAAGGATTTCGCGTCCAACCGCTTATCAGGGTATATGTTTGATAAATATATATTACTTATCAGGTACAACATATACACTTTTTCGGAAGATATGAATGCTAATGCTAACTTAAATTTCAAATTCTTAGCACGCTAGACTTCCATTATAATGTCATAAGATTTAAATTTAAAAGCAGTTAATATTTTATTTCGTTATCCACATCTATATATATATATATATATATATATATATATATATATATATATATATATATATATATATATATATATAAACAAACAGAGAGAGAGAGAGAGAAATAGTGTATCCCCGCAAAATTGACATCATTTTAAGAGCAATTATCGTGAAAATTGAAATTGAACATTTTAGGTGCTGAACATTATAAGTTTATTATGGGACCGATTTTATAAGTGTTCAATAGGAGCTCCGCCTGTGACGCGGCGCACGTCAAGTCGGTAGTTAAGCTCTTGCCAAAAGACGCTGCAGGATGTCAGCGGAAACATTATCCAATGCGGAAGTGATTCCCTGCTTGAGTTCATCAATGCTAGCACCGTGTATGTGGTAATAGAACAGTACCTTCACATGTCCGCATAAAAAGAAATCATACGGTGACAGGAAGGTGACCGCGTCGCCCATTTCATCAGAAGTTTGTTTTCATCTCCACCACGCCGGATCCATCTCTCTGGCAGATTCTCACTGAGATAAGCAAATGCTGGCCTCTTCCATTAAGTATAAAATCTCGATCTCTTTTTATATATCCTTTGAAAAAATGAAGTTATTTTTATTGGCCTGAGAAATTTTGTCAAAATTTTTTAAACGATCTCTCTTTCTCTCTCTGTCTGTCTGTTTGTCTCTGTCTGTCTGTCTGTCTGTCTCTCTCTCTCTCTCTCTCTCTATATATATATATATATATATATATATATATATATATATATATATATATATATATATATATATATGTATGTATGTATATACTGATCAGCAGTGATTTTAAGAAAGATCAGACTTGGAAAGTGAAATATACCATTTTAAACATACCATTTTATACTGTGAAGAATTTGACATAGATCAAAGGACGGTGATTAAATTCATTCTGAAGACTGACAAGTTACGAACAAAAAATCTGATTTGAAATTCGAATAAAAAAAAATTCAGGAAAAATCCAAACTGCAATAAGCAAGAAAATTGGATTTCGCAGCAGAAAAAAAATTTATTGAAAATTGTAATGCGAATGTAAATAGACAAAAAATGAAGAATATTAAAAACATTGTCTAAAGGCATAAAAGGAAACAACCTGACACACATAAGTATATATGAAATAGACACATATAACTTTGTTTTCCTCACAGTAATTTTATTAGGTTGGTATAAAAATAATGTCGTTTTCTCACATAGTAACATATGTGAGAAAACGACATTATTTTTGCACCAACCTAATAGTTATATATCTGAAGCTGCTATGAGTACTTGGGCTAGAGATAGACATTTTATGCCAATGCCCAAAGGGTAGGAATTAGAGAGGAGGTGGGGAGGAAAAAGAATTTTTAGGCGGTAAATCTATAGATTCCTTCTATGCTGATAATGACGTCAAGGTAAATAGGTTTCTTGAAATCTTTTGGACAAAGTGCTTTTTAATTTTTACAAGTCGTTAGCTAAGAAGAATGTTCCTGCAACCCAATGTTCATTCGCATTCTTTCTGGAATGGTTTCAAGGAAGCAGGATTAATAAGATTGCCATCAACCTTTGTATATCTGGAGTTTGTTACCAAATGTCATATATATGAGAATGGAAAACAATATTCAAGTAAAAAAATAAATACATGGAAAGCAATAAATAAGCTGCTTGAAATATCAAAATGGAAAGTGTAGAAATATTTAAATAATTGCTGGAAAGTTTTGTAACAATTTAATGAATCTACAATTACATGTAAAAAAATAAAATGAAATACTTTATTCTTGACTTTCCTACCGCCGTAATATGGCTTCTCTGTGATATTCTCTGTAAATGTTTTAGTAGTTATTGTTCTGATGAGCTTCCTTCTTTGGTCCCTTGACTTCATGAATTTAATCGCAGTACTAGTTTGGCAGTTAGGTCTCATCATTCTATTGCTGAAATTGTTAGATGTATAGCCGTAGATTCTACGCTAATAATTTCTTCACTTGTCATATTCTCTGTCTCGTTCCTGCCTACATGTCCTGTACGATTTTCAATCTACAAACTCTATCTCTTTGAATCATATTCTATTATATTCTTGGGTCTTAGGGGCTTCATTGCTTTGAAATGATTAGATAAAAACGAAATATTTTGTTCATGAAATATAGCTTTCCATGTTTCATTTTCCATGTCTTATAATGAAAACTCAAAAGCAGTAAGTTAAAAAATCTATTTTGCAATTCTTTGTTGAGTTCACGTAGATGTATGCATGCTGATTTAGCGGAGGACTTGTTCTGTAAGTTGTATAATTTCTACCGGACAAGTAGTGGAGTGATTTCGAGTCTGAACCATCTTACACGTTTTCAAGGTGAAATTCCACGTTCGAGCGAGCTTCCTTCAGTAACTGAGCCCCGCTTAGACATGATGTTTCTGG
The DNA here is from genome assembly GCA_963932145.1 of Acanthosepion lycidas. NCBI lineage: Eukaryota > Metazoa > Mollusca > Cephalopoda > Sepiida > Sepiidae > Acanthosepion > Acanthosepion lycidas. Next base: position 76,633,216 of record OZ010594.1, on the reverse strand, counting down.
CACATGAAGAAGTTTTCCTGTTTGATTCCTCGTTAAATCGTTAAACGTTTTGTGTACAATGCGGGTAGTAAGCTTGTAATTACTTCCAAAACCCGATTGATTCTCTTCCGTCGCAGACGAACGCTTCTCTGAATTGGCGTTATCCGCCGGATAATCAGGGATACAATCGTTAATGTAGCTTCTAATAAAGCTATTCTATTAGTTTGGTGCAAAAATAATGACGTAATAATGTTGTTTTTAACGTATTTTTAACGTAAAAAAAACGACATTATTACGTCATTATTTTTGCACCAACCTAATATAAGCAGATGTATAATATCGGTTCTACTAAATTGCCATTTTGTGAATAGGATCTGGACTGTGCATCAACTTTAGGTGGGTGAAATCGATGCCATCATGATTTGGTTTGTTTTGGCTGTTTTCCGGCCGGCGATTCATCCGGCTACATATACCACTTGGGTTATTGCAATCTCTTTACCACTCACTACCTTTACAAAAAAAAAAGTAAACAAGTTTCAGAAGAACCAAACTCAGACCAACCATACTTAAATTAAAATACAATTTATCCATCTCATTCATTAGTATAAGTGGTCTATGTTCCAATTATCTAGAGTTTGATCTTCACTTTCAAGAGGTAAACGCTGACCAAATGTTCATATCCAAAACTGGGATATCCCAGTACCAGAGTCGACGATCTCGTGTTAATCACCCCTAATCACAAAAGAAAGCCCTCTAAAAAGACACGATCATGTGATTAGGGCCTATATCAAGTATATGTTCCCTTGCGAAAGAAGCTCCCCACAACGAGGATCCAGGTTTCCTGTGCTTTTTGGGTGGCTCTCCTTCATCGTGTCCCAGTTACTTTCTGCGCATGTCAGCTGACTCGGCATATTCTTTTGCCCATCAAGAGTTCCAGGTATTTACTGTGTGTGTATAACCTCTTACAGTCTATATTCCACACATAACATCTTATCTTTTTATCTCCTTTGTATACATCGTCCTGGGTATGACGATAAACCACATCCGCGTCTTGGGTAAGACGATAAACTACATCCGACAGCAAGGGCTCTGTTCAGGAGGTCTTGTGGAGCGCAGAACCACCTTTTAATTGCTGGTGTTCCCAGGTTCATCGATAAACTACATCCGACAGCAAGAGCTCTGTTCAGGAGGTCTTGTGGAGCGCAGAACCACCTTTTAATTGTTGGTGTCCCCAGGTTCATCCTGACCCAGGTTAGTAGCACCGGTCAGGGTCACAGCTATGGGCAAACATTTAACCCCAAAACTGGGGTGAAAACACTATGAAAGTGTAAAAATAGGTTTTAATACCAGCAATGCTTTTTTTTTGTAAAATAATATTACTAAGAAGCAATTTTGAAGGAAAAATAATATTACCAGCAATACATATTTAAAAAAAAAAATTACCTGTAATGAAAATCTTGTCGGCATTGAATAACCTATTGTGTTTGATATGCCCTAAAACAAAATAAACCAAACCTGAGTATAGAATAATGATTTTCTGTAATATACCAATCGTTACGGTTTCCTCGCCAGCGGCGCTACATAAGCTTTTCCTCCAAACTATTTTCGGTGCATGACAAATGAAGATTTCTCATTACTAAATTTAGAGTTCTCCACATTTGCTTTTCGTCATATTTCCACGGAACTATTTTTCAACTTCTACCTTGCGCGATTTTCTTTCTTGGGATTATATTTTGTATTTGCCAAGAATAAATTTTGGCATATTTATTTGAATTCCACTTTTTTGCTGTCCTTGCAGTTGACCTGTCACACCATTGTGTTTATTTTTAAATGTTAGCGTGCACCGGCTGAATAAAACACGCCAGGCCCACACGCCCCGCTACAATAGCATCGTCTTCACCGTTTATTGCATGAAGGTGTAATAATGTTTTGCAGAAAAGCGTAGAAGATTTATGGCATCCTCTTCGTTCATCTGTCAGCTACTATTCAGATTTATGCAATTTCAACAATCATTACAAGGCGTGTCTAGACTACTCAAGCGGATCTGGCAGAGGGAAAATGCTTTTATGATTTCTTCATAGCTGTAAATAAGACTGCTCCTGTTGCATATAGAGTTTAGCATCATGCTAACCTATTAGGCTTTTTTTTATCGTAATGCTCTTATCAATATACTGCCGATATGTTAATTTCCTTGGGATCCTTATATCATTCTTTGATCTTTGACACTATCACTATAGTTGTTCGCAAGAACATTGTCTCCGAACTGTCCACTAAATCGGAGAAGCTGTTTAACCACTGGAAGAAGAAATCTTTTACAAGCCCATGGAAGGTGTTTAGTTTCTATACACTGAGTACTCGTCCCCGTCGCAATGTCACCCATTCTTCCAAATTATTGTCATTAACAAACATTTGAAGATATGATCAACAAGATTATTGTTGAACGCCTCCAGGAAAAATGAAGAAACAAAAATGAACAATTCAAGATAAAAACTGCTGAGTGACAATGGGTTTGGCTTTCGTTCTTTTAGGTTCTCTATCAATGTCTAAACTATTATCACAGAATGATTGCCATAGATATCTAGGAAACTTTTGACAAGGGATGGTACTGGGGATTAATAAATAAACTGGCCAATTTAAGAATCTCCGGTTTAGTTTTTCTGCTATCGAGTATTTCCTCTCAAATAGGTTTATGGATGTCATTGTTAAACGCCCCTTTCTGTGGAACATGTGTTCAATACTCTCTCCTTGGTCCTACCCTCGTTCTGTTTTATATTAACAATCTGCACAAGAACACTTGCAAAACCCTTTGTAAATATCTGTACCGATGATGCCAATGTGTATAGATTCACTGCCAAATATCCTGATTTTGCAGTAGCTGCCAGCATCGCTCATTTGAGAAAACTCTGGCGACTCAATGGTGGAAATAATAGCTTGTATTATTCAATACCTCCGAAACAATTGATCATCCCCGATCACATACTATGCCTACACTAATCCTGATGAGTGGACATAGCCCTCCTTGCTAAGAATGTCTACTATACTTAAAGCATATTTCTGGCCTCAGAATGTACGCATATATTCGTGCCAAAGCTAAGGATGCTGGAAGAACTGACGGTTCTTTTATCACCATAGAAAATACCTGATTTCTGTTGCAAATATCTATCTTTACAAGAGTCATATCAAATCAGGAATGAAGTATTGTTGCTATACCTGAGCTGGTGCTGCTCAGTGCTTATTGACCCAACCGGACAGAGTTCAAATGTTCTTACACGTCCTTGTGCAACCCTTCCCTCAGAGACACAAACGTTGCTAGCATCTTGCTATTATCATGGCAGATATCCTGGCATGTTACATTTCCTAGTTTCACTAGTCCAAACTTTCAGTGCTAACATCCACCACACTATGTTCTCGGTTGAAAATAATGTCCATTCTATTCGAGTTCTTTGATACCTATTACTTTTGAGGGAAACAGTTTATAAAGGGTTCTTTTTCAAGTCAAATGTCAACAGATATCTATCATGTACGTCTTCACAATAGACAGTTCCTACTTCCTCCTCACAACAATCTCACTCTATAACACTCTACCTTGAGCAGACCTTGGGCCTTCTGTTTTGTGAACTAACAATACAAATCACAAAACATAAAAACTTTCGAATCGTTCTTGATATTTTACACATTCAGCGGATTGTCCACCCCCTTACCCTGTTTTCTAGTTGACTATTTTTTCTATAAACCCTCTTCCCACGGCAAATCACTATATTTTTTGAAAAAGTGTACTGAATACATTTGTATGACCTCTGCAAATATTCACTCAACGTTGAGTTAGCCTTTCTTAGATTTCATGAAGTACCGCTCAAGAAATTCTGTATGGATTTTAAGCTTATATAATTCTCTACATATGTTATCATTCTGTAATCGCTCATCCAGAATTTTCAAATGTTAGCGTTTCATTTCTCTACCCCTGTAACCTTTAAAACATATTAATTGGAAACCGATGGCCATCCAACTGTGTGCTATATTCCACTGGACAGGTCACTACGCATAAAACGCTTACACACGTTTTGGCGAATACGGTAAGATATAATTTCATTTCTTTTCACTTTACAAATTCTGCCAGCATATTGAACAGCGTTGAGGACAAGTTGAATGTAATGGCTCAAAATTGCCAAAATGTCAATATTTATATCAATCATTTAGCATGTCAAACAAAAGGTAATGCTGAATCTTATTGATAATGATTTGATATTGTTATGTAGTGGAAACGATGGATAAAGGAAGGATGTTGATTCTTGGTCGTCGATAATTTGATGATTTTCTTTAGCGTCCTGTGGTTTTGATGGTCGTGACCATCGACCGTTCGACCAACTCATAATGTTCTTCCTTTCTATGTCTTGCTTTCCAGACGAAATCTTCGTGGAAAAATTTTATTTCCTTTCTTTTCTTTCTCATATATTTCCAGAAAAAGATACGTTAATCGAAGAAACTTTTCTTCCCTGCTACCTTGAATTTCTTCTTTATGTGCCGTGTCCTCTCAGGGTGAAGGCGATCATAGCTCTCCACAACTTTCTGTTTTTTGTAGCTCTTAATAATTGTTTTGAACTAAAAAGATAAATTCGGATGTTTGCTGTTTTTTTAAGTCTCCTCGAATAAGAAAATCGCAGATAACTTTCTAAAATATTGGGAGTGGATAAACTGTGTATATGGTAAATTTCTGATTAGCGACATTATTTCTGTTTCACGGTGTCCTTAGACCTGTTGTCGCCTAATCAAGCACGCTAAGGTTTGCAGTCGTGGCTTCCATAGAAAATAGACTTTTACAGGATGGGTTTACTTCCTTTAAGCATAACTGGTTTTCAATTAGCGGGTGAAATTTTCTTAGATTGGTGTACAACCAAGGCTGCAGCGATCAGACTTCCTACTTAAATTCGAAATATCTTTATATACGTTCCTTTGCCTTTCAGTTATTTGATCAAGCCGATTATATAAATTTAAAAAAAACCTTCAGCTTTATATATGGGTTGCAACAAAATGTCATATATATTGATAATTCTTTGAGAAGATATATGAACATTTTAAAAGATTTTCTGTGTTTAATTTATTAATAATCATCTTAAAAGACGTGCGGAGACTATCCCCCATACATCAATGCCAACATTTCATTTCCTAATACCATTTTTGATTTTCACCTGATCTTCAATGATATCGAAATAATAAACCATAAATTGACACTTCGAATTATAGCTGAAAGTAATATGACATAATGACCCCACTATCTTGTTAGTCATTTCAGCGACTTCTATATGATTCCTGGAGACAATGGTATGAGTGCCAAAAAAAATGTATTCCTATAGTCGGGAATGGGAGGGATAGAGTGATCGACGGTTCTTGAATTTACTGCTTTATGTCTGGAAAAACTGGGATTCTTCTATATTTTAATATACCACATATTACTAATGATATCATCAAAATATTGACATTCCACACTACCTCAAACAACGTTTTAGGAAGGAAAGTTTTATCAATGCTATGAAGAGCTATTAAAATAATAGCGGGTTTCTTTTCTTTTTTCATGCCCATTGATTCCTTTGGTAACATAAGAACACAACAACACCTCTCCGATGGGTGAACCTCTTCAGCTCGGCCGATGTCGTGCCAAATGCCTTCACCTCTGGGTCAACACTTATGCGCCAATTGTGTTTTGGACGATCCAATTTTCGCTTCCCTTGTGGATTCCAGTCAAGAACCTGCCTCGTGGACAATAGAAGCTAGATTGCGGAGTGTTTGGCGGATCCAAACCCGATTTTCGTTTCTTGATATCACTCTCGGTTGTGGCTCGTCTTGTACTGTCCCACAGTGGGTCCTTGAAGAAGACTTACGGCCTCCTGGTATTGGGGATGTTTCCCAGACGTCAGTTGGTAGATGTCCGATGTTTGTGGGTGTTGGTCTTGGTTACCCGCCAAGTTTATGAGCCATAACATAGGATCGACTTGACGTTGCTATTGAAGATCCGGATCTTGTTGTAAAGTGAGAGGGCTGTTGTTGTTCTCCAGATTGACCGCAGAGTGTTGAAAGCGTGTCAAGCTTTGTTGGTTCAGCACTAGACGTGTTCATCTGTCACACCCCCTCGTCCTTACTGATGACGCTTCCCAGGTAGGCAAAGTTATGGAATTATTTGATGCCTTGGTGTAGTCGCACTGGGTCTTGTTGTCTGTTGTTTACCCTCATAACCCCCGTCTTCCCGATGTTGATTTGGAAGTCAGTCTTCTCCGTTTTTTCTGCAATACGACTCAGCTTATCGTGCGCATCTTCTTGTTTGTGGGAGAGAAGGCTGATGATCTTCCAGCTGTTTTAATTTTCTGAAAACAAAATTAAAAAAAAAAAGAAAGAAACGAAAGAATTGATAAATATTACGCTGTTTGGTCAATGATTTTTTTATATGGAAACAACTACTGAAATGTTTGTTAAGCAATTTAGTGATTTTCCCCTGGTAGTGAATACGTTATTTGATGTTGAGTGTGTTATGTCGTGGTTTCACAGTGGAGGCTTGTATTTGTACTAAGTCGGTCCTAAAATAGGTTCGACCTACAAAACGTTAGGAACTTGATATAATAGGTAATGACGCAGAGAAATCTAGTTGTGGTCGCTGATACTTTAGTATCCCATAACGGTCGTCCAGCATCGACTGACTGACCGACACACTGAGTGACTCCCTTCGTCGTTACTCTTACTACTCCTACTTATTATAGGTGGAAGAGTCTATTAACTATAGAATAGGTGTGTTCCACTATAACACAGTGGAAACTTATAAAGAACTTACCGAATTGGTGTATAAATATTTGAGTAGTTTCGACCTTCTCCGGATATTTTCAACGGAGAATATGAGAGATAACATATACTACGTTTATGATTTGCAACATTCTGTCGTTTGAATTTAACATGGGTGAACATCCATTGTTGAGGAAATATAGTCAAAATGCTCGACCCCGTGTTTCCTAACAAGACTTCCTTAAAAAGAAAAGAAACGAACAATCTTTCTATTCAGGAAATTCTTCCTCTGTCGATAATAAAGTAAAATCAAGATTTATTGGCGATACCAGAGAATATATCTGAAGAAAATTGACCTGTCACCTATCCGATCAAAGTGCCATTTCTAAAGCTTTAACACAAATCCACGGCGCCCCTACTAATAATCTTCAGATTATGGTTGCTAATAGCGCAGTGCTCTGATAATAAAAGCAATTAAAAATTTAAGAGGCTCTTCATAAAACGATGGTAAACCAAGAGCAATAAAATCTGTCTGAACCTCGAAGCACACGTCGTATAATTACTTTGAATTGTATGTTCATTTTAGCTAAAATCTATTCTACCTGCATAGTATGTGAAGCCGTGAGAAATTCGTATCCGGACCGTTAACAAACGCTCTACTAACTAACTCTGGATCTTGACCGCTTTTACTTGTAATCACAAACGATTTTCGCAGGAACTTCCATAATATTTCACCCGACATTAATCGCACCATATATTAGCTAGCTTGTTCTGTCAAAAACAATACACTAAATTTAACTCGCTCATTCTGTCGAATGAAGATAGCGTAGTGGCAGAAACTCTGACTGACACCAAATAGGTTGGCTTTCAATGCTAGATTCTGGCATTCGGATGTCTAGTCGTATTGAGTAACTGTAATGCACCGAAACAGTAGTCTGCGAATTATATATATATATATATATATATATATATATATATATATATATATATATATATATATATATATATATATATATATATATATATATATATATATGCGCGCGCGTGTGGGGGGGCATCACAAAAAATGTATGAAATCAGACAAATATTTAATATATTTTCAGTATATACGTTACTTTTATGGATATCCTTATTTGAGTAAATGCTAAGTTCTTCAATTAAACAATATTAATTTCATTTACCGGCCAGAATGTTCGAGACATTTCGTAGAAAATATGGGTTCTCCGGCAGAAATCGAAACTGCGTCCTATGAGGAATCACCATTAAGACTCCTTTACAATATCCGTTCAGCCACAGAGCACTTCCGGTTAAGAAAATCTGGAATTAATGCTTTTAAACACACAGTTTCTATCATATAGACTCTGTATACGTATCTTAACGTAAACAATGGCAATATATCATGGGAAATGGATTAAATCCGAAAATTATTTAATATATTTTTTTTTGTTTTTACTTTAATGTTTATGAATATATTTGTATAATTCTAACTCTACATCATTTCAAATAGTTAAAAATAATTTGCCCAATTTTGTGCAAAAACGGATCATAGAGAGTTTATGAATAAATCCATTTTCATACATATTTTAAAAATATCGAGTGCTGATTGGTCAATAAACACACAAGTGGGCGTTGCTATCCACCCACGCACAAGCTTTCCATTGCGTGACCAAGTCAAAATTTGGCGTCTCTTTTTTCTTAGCCTATCATAAATGAACAAATACAGAAAATTCAACCTCTCAAGTGTCTTTTGGCTATTTGCTGCACGAATCTACGTCACTTCATCTTAAGTTTCAACGTCACTATTGAACACACCACAAAAATACCATAAAATTTAAGAAATTTCCATTTACTCATTAATTCATTCATAAAACAGTTGAACTTGTTCTTGCAAGTGAATTAACATTTCAACATCTTCCAAGCTTTCTACAACATTTTACTTCAACCGCAATCAAAAGAAGGTAACTTCACTCAAACTAAATTTTAACACATTTAATGTAAATTTATTGTTTAAATGAACGGTTTAATTTTCAAAGAGAAAATGTTTCTACCATATTCCACTTTATGAAACTTAATCACAAATTCTACAAAATATAACTTCTTAGTTAAAATCGCAGACATCAGTGAAACACACACATAATTTGAGATTAACGTTAATTAAAGAAACCGCAAAAGATTTCAATAAAAAAAATCTAGGCAATTGTAAACTCTTTTACTATATAATGAAAATTGTTCGTTAACCAAAATATTGCTTTTGTCTTTTCTCAATTTTGTTTTATGATTTCCTGATCATTTTGTTGAAGAATAATTTAAATGTATGAAGGGTATATGTTCTCTACACGCAAAAAAATTAAACACACATCACATATAATTTAAGTAAATGCTCAGTTCTTTAATTAAAGAACTTTATTTATTACGCGAGGAAACGAACAGTTATAGCACACCCGGTTAAAAAGGGTTCCTCATAGGATTCAGGTTCGATTCCTGCTGGTGAACGCATATTTTCTATTGGAAAGAATTTAATCTCAAACATTTTAGGATCTGCAAGAAATTTTTTCTCAAACATTAACCAAAAATTTCAGAAGGAGCCTTATATTACATGCTCCAGATGTCCGCCGTTCAATTGAACGCACGTTTGACAGCAAATCTGATGATAATGCGTGCATATTCCTCGTGGGTGATCGCTTGTATCTTCACAGTGACGGTTGCCTTCAATGCAGAAATGGTGTGAGTGTTGCTCTGGTAGATGTTATATTTGAGGGACCCCCAGAGCAAGAATCTGGGGGGTTCAGATAAGGCGATTGAGGTGTCCATTCCACTTCAAATTTCCGGATGAAAAGACGCTCCTCAAACCTTTCACAGAGGCATGCCATGGTAACATTAGCAGTGTAAAGAGGGACCACAATCCTGGTAGAGCCACTGTTCCGGCTCATCAAAGACCTCCTCACGCTCTTCGAGCTCTCCCCATCTGAGACGCCACTGCTTTATTTCAACAATTGTGAAGCACCTTATATATATATATATATATATATATATATATATATATATATATATATATATATGCGTATCTATATCTATATATATATATATATATATATATATATATATATATATATATAAGTTATGAAAAACTTGGTAATCCTTATTGGTTATCCCAAGGTAGATGAAATCCTGAGAGCTTAATGTAAATCCAGAGCTAATATTTTGGTCGGGTAAACAAACTGTTATATTTTAAAACTATTTAATGTGTCCTCTATGAATGTGTTCTCTACGAATGTCTTAATAAATACAGTATTTAACTTATATTAAATCCCTAAATTATTTGTTAAAAAGTTAAATATTTAAATTGCTAGCAAGCATCAAATTAATTTTTTCGTGGATTTTTTTTCTTTTTCCTTTTTCTGTTCTCTCTTCTCCCCTACCATTTCAATATATCACTTCCGTTAAGTTAATCGTTTAAATAGGTCAAGGTATGGTCACTCCTCCTCCCCCAAAACTAAGTATGATTGAGAGAGATATCAAATTAATCCCTCCCTAAAATCTACCATGTCTCTCTAACCACTCCTTATTACACTCTCTGTTAAATTACAAAAACTTACACTACCCATCAATTTTCATTTCATTTTTCGTTTCATCTTTTGGAAGTGCTATCTGATGATCCGGCGTCCTTTAAAAGGGCTCTGGTGAAATAAATTATTATAATGGAACCTTAAAGTGTGTGTGTTTGCGTGTGTGTGCGTGCGTGCGTGCGTTTGTGTGGGTGGGTGGGTGTTTGCGTGTCTCTGTGTGTATATTTTATCACTTTAAGTGTTATTTTTAGCGGATGCATATGTTTGAGTAGAGGCTTCGTTTATTTTTTTAAACAGGTTATTTTCGCCTACCATCCTGAATATTCCTAAAATCTTATTAAAGAGAAATGCATCGTCTAACAGGATTCGAACCTGCGCCCCACTTTTCAGAAAAAAAAATCATCGTTAGAAGCTTTTCTCGTGTAAAAGAAGACGTTCTGGATTTCAATAATTAAAACTCTATTAACACTTAATGTACCTGTCTATATTGTATAAGCGACGTTAATGTTCCCTAGATTTACTTATTAAGTGATCTCTCATTGGATTTCCATAATTAAGAATCTATTAATCCTTAATGTACCTGTCTATATTGTTTAAACGATGTTAATGTCGCCTAGATTTATTTATTAAGTAATCTCTGAATTTGGAAAACTTATATCATAACATGTTTTACTTAATGATCGGCTTCAGCAAAAGAAAGATTTATAAAGATTATAGCAACAAACTCTTATTCACACTAAGCATATAGACACCGCAACAGCTACCTGACGAATAGAAATGTATTGAAATTATTTTAAATGCCTTCATTACATTATTTGTATTTATAATGTCAAAGGAAATGCTTACGTGTTCATAAAAGAAAAGAAAGTATAAAGAAAATATATTAAACAAATGCCTTGATAAAATATCTTAGAGGACCAAAAGCGTAGGTTAAAGTAACTTATTACAACTTTATTTGTTGATGAATATGTTTCAGACAGAGCGTTCATAGACATAGGTCGGAAACACAAGTTGTAATTGCACTCAGGTACGTTATATTCAATTGCGTTCAAATATCCTTGCAATAGATATGAATACACAATTTCTCCTTCCAGCTAAAGATTAATTACCATAACTTATATGAGTAAATATTTATTATCGTCAAAAAATTATTATATTTTAAATAACCTGTCAATGATTGTTTAGCCAAACAAATCAAATCAGTCAACCATTCAATATAGCCATAGGCAGTGAATTCATATGGACTGTTTGTATCACACCTTCGCGCTTTTTTCTATTATCTTAAAATTCGACGTTTGCAAATCACATTAAACTTTGAAACGGACAATCATTATGAAGTGTTGATTGCTCTATCCAAACTGTATGCGCGAGTGCGTCTATATTTTCAGTTCCCTGGCAGTATTTAAATGTTATGTCGGAAAGTTGTCTGCTAATCAGTCTTTTGTGGTAATCATCTAAATGGTGCTTTTGTTTTTGAAATGCGCACCGACTGCTTTTATGATAAGTTTAGGTAAGATAATAAATATACCTATTTGAAATGTTTGATTTGTGGTGAGATATATATCGATCGAGCTTTCGCGCGCTTTAACAGGTGTCAGGAAATCAGGAGAGATACTGGAAAATAAACTAGGTTATCATTGGAGATGAGGAAACTGGGCTCCAGATTTTATGCAGTTTAAATCTTTACATTTTTTTCAATATTACTGGTCTATTTCAAAATATATTCCTCGCCTATAAGTACAGATATATTATAGAAATTGTAAACCTTCTCAATTATATTAATTCATGTCATAAATTACGAATTGTTACAAAAGTGAAGATGTGATATAAATGTCATGGTTCTTCTTCATCCCTGTCCCTTATTCCTTCAGGACTTGGGCCATTATGGCTTTCAACAGTTACCTATCTTTTTAAATTTTGTCCGATTTTCAAAATGTACGATTTTAAGTTCACTCGTGTAGACTCCAGTTTACCATTTGTAACTGAAATAATATTAGCCTGTACGTCAGACATTCTTCTAAATTCAATGCAAGCTTCTGTCCTTGTCAGTTTGTTTCAGCTGCATATAATTGTCACCACAAACAACGCCAGTGTAAAGCGTTTAAGAGTCGGGTCAATTTGAATACTAACAAAGTATGTATCAATAGTCGAAAAGACGTGTTACATAAACTGCTTTTATGTAAACTAAAATTAAGTTCGGACAAAACTTGTTCATATATACAATACAGCAAGTGGGCTTAAGATAGCAAGTTTATGCTTGACGGGAGCGTAATATTATAACATCTGGTTACACAAATCTCACGCTGTTTTAAATATAATATTACGAAACCTAGAAAAGTACAATGTATAGATATTTCTTTTTATTTACATTTAATTCGAGAAAGCAAATGTTTCAAAATGCCTTTTGTTGTTTCGACATTTGAATGGTATCCGTGTCGATATTGATACATTTAACTAATATTATGACGTTTACATTGGCGTTCTTTAAAAAGAAATTACAGGCCACTTAGTTGCAAAGGTTTCTCATTCATTTTATCACCACTAAATCGCATTATCTGTAAGAACATGTTGAAAAAAAGTGTATGTACATATTATATATATATAAAACCATTTATTTTACATTCAGCATCATCACTAGATAAGACACCGAGGGTGTTGAAACAAAATGGCTATTTTTGTAGTGATTTTATTGCATATTTATGTTATAAATTTTAAAAATAAATAATTATATCTGCTCTGCTTTGTATTGAGGACTCTTTTAAGAATAGTAATTGTTGGTTATTGGAATTCATTCCATATACACCAATCATATACTTGGATATTATATATATATATATATATATATATATATATATATATATATATATATATATATATATATTAATGTGCTTTTGAGGAATCCTAGCAAACACAGCATGCTTATCTTACCGATGTGTTTTACACCTCGACCCAAAATAACATCACGAAGAGCAGTAAAGCATGTCTGATCAAACGGTGATTTCACCCAGAAAGGGGGGGGGATTTTCGATCCTTAGCTGTGGACTCATATTCTTCACTAATATTTCTTGATTGTGCAGGCCAGTAGGCGTAATATACATTGATTAATAAATAAAAATGGACCGTTTATTCAATACGAAGTAACCAGTACAATAACGTCTGAAGTAATAATAATATAAGGTCAAAAAGAAATACATCATTTTTGTCTTTCTTTCTTTCTATCTATTTATCTATCTATCTATGAGGGAATGTGTTTGCCCTTCAAGAACTTCAAAATTTAAAAGAAGACTCTCTGGACATAACACGCCGAAACTCAACGGCTGTAATTTTTTTTCTGTGATCATATATATATATATATATATATATATATATATATATATATATATATATATATATATATATATATATACGTTAGGAATATTTACGCTAGTTACGTTAGGAATATTCGTTCCATATCACGTGACGTCCGCATCTCGCGACGGACGCTACTTGTAAACAAACAGTTATTTCTGAAGAAAGATTGAGGCCAATCTAAAATATCAAATATATATACAAATAAATAAATCCTTTCATAAAAGAACATTATTATTTTTTTAACTTGCAACTTTTTCTATATATACATATTAAGAAAGTATACGTGGTTCTCATTATGCTCTATGTATATATATATATATATATATATATATATATATATATATATATATATATATATATATATATATATATATATATATATATCATGAAGGGAATAAGTAATTCTAAAGAGAATTTTCTTATCGCTTCACACTGAAAATGGTAAAAAGATTTATGACGCACATAATGCTAGAACTAAATTTTATAAACTAAATTCCGGCAAAGCAGTGACCGACCACGACACTCAGTTTCATTCGCAACGCGCAATCTTTAGGCGGTCGGTATCTGTGATCAAAAATAGTCACATTTATCCGCCCAGGCAAGTTCAAAATGGCAAGATTCATAGTCGTTAATAACACTGACCAAACTCGGCCGGAGGGAGGGTAGCCCAACCAAGGCAAAAAAAAAAAAAAAAAATCATCACCGGAAATGTTTTTCCAGTGTGTGAAAATTAACAGTTATGATAACAGTAGGGTGAAAGAGAAAACTAAATGTAACGATTTCTCTCCAGCGATGTTTCTGTTACGAAAGCTTCCGCAAAATATATTTTGATGGTATAAACTTCGATCGTTCAGACTATGTTTTCTGCTAAAAATCTTGGGATTATACGTATCTGTTTTTAATTTCTTTGAAGAGGCGAATTTTTAAACATCATCTAATGGCAAAAATATCTATGTTTTAAGTATACGATGAAAAGTGACAGATATTCAAAGGCGTAGATGAATAATTAAAGCGGCCTTTGAGAAACCAAGCAAACCATAAAGACATAGGATAATTTTGTTAGAAAGAATAAATTAGTGTTGAACTGCTATAGCATCTAACATTCTTGTACTGCAGTGAATGCTGGGTAATTTGTTTACAGATGAAGAAAAGAGTGAATCAACTGAATATGAAAAGCATATGAATAACGAATGAGTTGTAAAGAGAGAAACAAATCATAAAGAGAGTGGTGAATTTCTGGGGCACATCACGAGAAAGGACGACTTGGAAAATATAATACTCACAGGTCGTATTTAGAAAAAGCGGGATCGAAGGAGACACTAAGGAACGTAATGCGTTTGTGTGAATGTGTGGCAGAACATTGATAAGACGGAATGGTAAAGTGTCCGACCTTGTTTAGAAAAACAATTTAGAGGAAATGTGGAGGGCCATAATCTCACACATAGTGAAAAATTAGATATAAAGGATGATGACGATAAATATTATCATATTTAAGTCTATCGTTATTATGCCTATTAATTATTGTTTAAGCAGATATTTAAGAGTTTTAAAATGTTTCTAAGTTTACATAATGTTGCTAATTATATATTATGTTAAGATACGATAACACTGTGACTTGTATTTTATGTTAGTGTGCTACCACACTATACCGCTCTTTTATAGAATACCTTTCAGTAAGTATTTATACCTGGGTATTTTCTTATCAATTGTCACTATTTTTCTCTGCTTCTCTAAACTTCAGTATGTCGCGTGAAATTCCCAGGCCTTTTTTTCTTTTGACGTCCCAGAAAGTTCATCCCTGTCTATCTGATCGTTAACGGCAGTTTCTTTGTATTAGGTTGGTGCAAAAATAATGTCGTTTCTGACGTATTTTTTAACGTCAAAAACCGACATTATTTTTGCACCAACCTATAATAGCATCTGCTTGAATCTTCTTCGTTAGTCACATCTCCTTTCCAGTATTCGTTTTTAGAACCACCTATGTGCCGTTCCAAGTCCATTTTTCGTTTCTTTTGGGATTATCCAAATTTTAATGTCATATAACAAATTAGATATTTCATTAAAAATCCAATACCATTTCCTATGTTTCTAAAGAAATGCTCCTATCACTTAATACTTTGTTTTACTTGTGAACATCATCTTTTGCTTTGCTCTATACATTTGTGGATTTCTCTATCAAACATTGTATCGTTTATTTTTAGACTAGCATAATAGCTAAATATCCATATAAACTTGTTTTTTTCACCCACTATTCGTAACTTGGAACTTGATAAGTCTCTCTTTCGCTGATAACTATATATATATATATATATATATATATATATATATATATATATACGTGTGTGTGTGTGTGTGTCTGTGTGTCTGTCTGAGTATGTGTGTCTGTGTGCCTGTGTGTTAGGAAATGGACAAAGCCCGACAATTATTTTAAGTCACTTTTATGTTTATACATTCTTTTTTATAGATACACATACTTAAATAAATTCTCTGTTTATAATAATCAGTACAAACAACATTTACCGGCCTGAATATGCGATAAATTTTCATAGGACGCATATTTTCTATGAAAATTTCTCGTATATTCAGGCCGGTAAATATTGTTAATACTGTTTATTATAAACAGAGCATTTATTAAATATTTGTATCTATAAAAATTGTCTATATATATATATATATATATATATATATATATATGAAGAAATATAGTTTTAAGGTGTGGCATATTTATGGAATAAAGTGCACAATATCTGCGATAGAGCTTATGTAAATATAAATATAAAATTTAACACTCAGAGGCGACAGGCTGTTTCATGCTAGGGGCAATCGTCAGTCCCCCCGATTGCTCAGAGCATGAAACAGACTGTTGCTTCTGAGTGTTGAATTCAATGTTAACTTTTATATTTATATTTACACACACCCATACTCTCACACCTGCTCAGGCACACACACACAAACACACACACACACATATATATATATATATATATATATATATATATATATATATATATATATATATATATATATATATAACATCCAAGAACGGCCAGTGAAGCTCAGAGACATTTCACGTCTGCACAATTCAAATTATAGTAATTTTCTAATAAGAATTAATAAGGAAAATTATTCAGTATTGGCCGGACAAATTTTAATTCTTTATACAAATATATAAAACGAATGTTGTTTTTTTTTTTTTATAAAATTTAAGTATCCTTATTATGTAGGTAGCATTGTTTCATGCAGAAATTAGGAATCTGCATTTGTTTATCTTTCAAATTTGAATAGATTTTATACTCAGAATTTTTAACAGAAATGCAAGCAAAATATTAAAAATAAAATCATTTGAGTCAGCGTGTGCGCGAATGAAGATCCACCCACATTATCCTTATATTGCAAACGTGAGAAGCATTGAAAAATACATGAAACATAATTAATCTCTTAAATTTACTAAAAAATCTATTTTACACATGTAAGCTTGCACATACCCTCACCTGTATAAAAATATATTAAGACCATTTACTATCAAAATAAACTGCGGTTCCAAATGAAAAATTGGAGAAGGGAGTTCGAATCCCAGTCGGGCCTATTACATTCCTGCACGAACAAATATTTTAGCAAATTTAAGAATCCATCTCTCCCAGATATGGGTGCTTACGGATTAAATTTTATATATATTTTACAACTAATAAAATCCCATTTAGGTTTGTTTGACTGACAATAATTACGGGTTCAAGTGCGGCCCAAATACTTAGCGGACATAGGTGTAGACCTACCAAATTCTATTTTCAGAAGATTGAGAAAATAACTCCTTCCACAAATTCGGGGAAAAGATTTTATCAAGCCAGTGTAAAATTATTTTCTAACTAATGAAAAACTATTCAAAAAGTTCACACATATGGCATATCAGATTTTGAATCCTTTTACGGATACAAAAATAGTAGCGTACTATATATATATATATATATATATATATATATATATATATATATATATATATATATATATGTATATATATATATATATAGTACGCTTACACACACACACACATATATATATATATATATATGTATATATATATATATATATATATATATATATATATATATATATATATATATATATATATATATATATAAAGTTTCATTAAATAATATAGACAAGTGTTGTCTATTTATTTTATGTAAATTTTTTTCGTAACGTCTGATAAGTTTAATAACATTATCGTTGGAAAAAACAAAATTATCCTATCCCTTTATATTTTGTTGGTTTATGAAAGGCTACTTTATTTATTCATCTACGCTTTTGAATAGCTGTGTTATTTTTCGTCGTATACGTGAAACAGATATTTTTGCCATTTAATAATGTTTAAAAATCGTCTCTTTAAAGAAATAAAAACAAGTACATATATATTTCTATATATATTAGTAGAAAACAGATAGTCAGAACGATCGAAGTTTATACAGTATATTGATGACAAAAATAATTTCTCCATATACACGTTCTAATATTTAACCTGTTGGGATCTGTCTACCCAGGGTCTTGTTACTGAGTATCGGAATCCCAAACATTTAACAACGCATCTTTTAAATGATACATAAAAAAGGTTACACAAAATAAAAATTAATTCTTACAATCCAAAATGTGTGTCGGATTTAAATAACCTACAATGTGTTTATAAACTGTAACTTTATCGAAAAAAATAACAAAGTGGTTATAAACTGTACTTTTTTCGAACAAAAATCTCGCTATAATCTGACATTTTTGTTGTTTTGCAGTAATAAAAATATTGCACTCTCATTAAACAGGCTTTTTTATCGCACTGTATCTTCTTTACATGTCTATTTATTCAGAATCACTCAACCGATTTATTAACGACTGCAAGACTGGAAAATTTTGAAGCTTTACATATACAATTGCGGGCACCTTTTAAAAGAATTACACGAAATCTGAACTGAATATCACATAATAATAATAATATTAATAATAATAATAATAATAATAATAATAATAATAATAATAATTGTATACAGCATACCCAAAAGAAGAAGAAGGTAAGAAAGGTGTACTACAGGCGTGTGCCGTTGGTACTGAATACCGAGCTGAAATAAAAAAAACAAAAAAACAAAAAAAACAAAAAAACAGAATATCAGCCAGAGACACCTTGGCTGTCCCTGTGGTGCAATACAGTTTTAACATTCTTAACGGGACCATAGCTGACATTAAGCGAATGAACGCCAAAACGAGAAGCCTTTTCACTTGCTGCCGCTTGCAATATTCCAAAGCTAAGATCGTCTTTATGTGCCCTGATCAGAAGGAGGCAGAGGATTAGTTCAACTAGAATTGTCCTACAAAACTACAACAACTGGCCTTCAAAATACCTGGAAACTACAGGACTGGAGGATGATATATGTCAGAGAATATGAAATTAGAAAGCGTCTTTATTCCTTAATAAAGGAAGTCAACAAGTTCAAAATGGAGTTTCAAATGGATGCAGAAATACAACACAATACACAGACTTATTATTATTATTATTATTATTATTATTATTATTATTATTATTATTATTATTTAGGGGAGAATATGATATATAGAACTTTATATTTCAGAACAATGTGAACATTTATGTGGGATACATAATAATAAGTGTTAATAAAAAAAAACAAATTCATAAAGATACTAAATGAAATTGGCCTCACCATATAACCAAACACACCTAAAAATAAAATAAATTTAATTTCAATATTTAGCGTTCCAAAATCTTCAGCGTTTCCTACTTATATATAATTATAACCAACATTTGCGTTTTTATACACCCTTCCTCTTCCCCTTTCCGCCTATATTGTATGGACAAAGAATATTAATTGTCCGATTAAGTCATAAATACAGAAACGCGTAATACAAAAAAAAAAACAACAAAAAAAACAGCATTTTATCATTAAAATTTGCATTCGTATTTATATAAATCTTTTTTTAATATTACCATAACAAAATTCTCTTTTGCTTAAAAATTTTTAAAAAAAGAATTTTCTCACTTTTCTGTAGTGATGATGCATTGATTTCATAAATAGAATACTTGTAAAATGCAACCAGGAAGATTATTCATGGCGGTCAAATAGTGTTGTTTATTTTTTTCTTTTTGTTATTTTTTTTTTAACTTTATTTATCAATGCCACACATAAGTTATATTTACTGAAATCGTTGAACATTTTTTGAGATTATTGACCTTAGGCTCGACGAATCCGAACGAGAAATATTGCTGTAGAGTCAGCAGCCAAATGAGCACTTCCATTCTCTCAAACATTTATCTTATATTTTTTTCTCAGTTTTCTTAGGAGGGATTCGTAACTCATTTAGCTTTTTAGTTTCTTATTTTTTCTTTAAAGTTATATATATATATATATATATATATATATATATATATATATATATATATATATATATATATATTACATTCAATATCCGACACTTTTTCACCTGGTTTTGAACGAATGATCATTTTTAACTTCAAGATTGAACTCGAAAGATTGTAGATTTGTTATTCCTGAAGACTTACTCCGATTTTCGAATATATCATTAGTATGTATAATCAAATAGTATGCATTTGCGCTATTCCCACTGGATTAAATTTTCCATCCACTGATGTCTATTCTTCTTCTTCTTCTTCTTCTTCTTCTTCTTCTTCTTCTAATTATTATTATTATTATTATTTGATATATTAAATTGTCACTGCCGACAC
Source organism: Acanthosepion lycidas (assembly GCA_963932145.1). Classification (NCBI taxonomy): domain Eukaryota; kingdom Metazoa; phylum Mollusca; class Cephalopoda; order Sepiida; family Sepiidae; genus Acanthosepion; species Acanthosepion lycidas. The sequence continues at coordinate 76,612,819 of OZ010594.1, read as the reverse complement.
AGAAATCTCAACACAGATCACCAGAGAGCAAATACAGGCGATCCCATTTTCAATTTATTTGATCACGTGAACATAAAGGAGGCACATAGATAGGAAGTAGCGTGGCGTCTAAACGATCACTGTTTCTATACTATCCTCTATTCTCTATACTATGCACTATACTATTTCTCTATACTGATCACCACACTGGTTACTAATCGGTGGTTACTTTCCGAGCGAGTATTTGAGAGCAGGTACTATTTGTGACGTCCCCCCGATGTCGCTGCGCCAAATGTGACGTCTGCCTGGTTGCGTCCGTCGTGCTATCCTGTCCTGTGACGACCAACTGGCTTGGTATTGGTCGCGAGACCAAATGTGACGTTCTAACCTTTTGGTGATTCGGATGGGAATCTGGTTAGATTCGGTATCAGCCTTGTCGTTCCCAGCTCTTTTCCAACGTCTGGTTACCGAAGTAACTGCTTTGACTTCCAGTCAAACCTACCCACGTTGTGAACTGATCTTAGGCAGACGAAATCAATCAGTCGCTTGGCCGTAATGCAAGCCGAGTTCGAACAAGGGTGATATCGCACAAGTATATGTAAGAGAAAATAAAATAATTACTCGAAAAGTTCAAATGTGTTAAAAAAGGATAACGATATTTTATATCTGGTTACTGAATACAGGACTGCGTCTACTTCCCAACCCGCTATATGGATTGGTGACACTTTGTCCTTGTTAGGCGAGTCTTAACATCTTAATTTGTTTGTTCTTTTAAGAAACTGGTTCTTGGTGTGTCTTCAGGCGATATTCGGAAAACTTGTATTGGTGGTGTGAGTCTAAATCGTTCTTCAAAAATAAATTGTTCTTGGCTAGAAGTTGAGTTCGCAATTGCGTGGATATCTTTCAGTCAGCTGTTCTGCGAGGCAGCGCAACTCAATTCAACTCAGCTGCGAACTTCACTGCGAACTTAACTGGAACTGGAAATGGAACTGAACTTCGCTCGCTGCGACTTTGCTTATATGGACGCCGACCAAAACCGGGGTGGGCTTGTCAGGGTTTGAAGTTGCTTGATAATTCTCAACCAACAATCCACTTATTTGTTTTTGGTCAGGGAAATTTTATTATTTTCCATTTTTGGAAGTCTTCTCGTCCTCCCACCTTCTTCTGTTCTCGTATTGATATCTCACCATACCCTCAGAGGGTGTCAACGTGTTTCCCCTCTCTCTCACAGTAGCATCTCACACCTATCCCCTCAATGGGTGCCAACAGGCCTCCCGTCCTGCTTCACATGATTACCTCCGCCTGGCTTTCGTTATCATTCAGCCAATGGACGCTCAGCAGCATGGGTGTGGCCAGACTAGCCTCGATTTAAAAATCTTGCTCCAAGAAAAAAAAAATTATCTTTTTTTTTCACTTTTCCTTTTCCTTCTTCTCTTCGAGGAGACCTCACACCCTAGACTCCTTATCTTTAACCGTATTACCTGGAATTCGTCAATTAGCTTTTCGCCAGCATCAATTGGGTGGCCATTTAGACGTATTTGCATTCTTGGTGCCAATTTCTGATCCGATAAAATAATTTCGCCACCACAGCCAGTTTTCAACACAAAACAGATGCCTTTTTCCAAACAATATCTGCCCATAGACAAAGGCTTACCCTTTCCTTCATGGCGGTCAGTGGACACTTTTGTTTTTGTAATTTTGCGACAAAGTTAATTTTTATCTATTTAGAATTCTGTCTCTGAGGTTATTTGGCCAACCTAGAATTCGTCAATTAGCTTTTCGCCATCACCAAACGGGTGGCCCATTAGACGTTTTCGCATTCTGGCGCTATCTATTCCCGATAAAATAAGTTTGTCACCATGGCCAGGTTTCGACACAAAACAGATGTCTTTTCTCTCAATGATTTCTACATATAAAGAAAGTCTTAACCTTTCCATCATGGTGGTCAGCAGACATTTTTGTTTTTGTAATTTTGCGACACAGTTAATTTTTATCTATTTAGAATTCTGTCTCTGAGGTTATTTAGCCAACCTGGAATTTCCACCCGCCCCGTAACCTAAATCAGATTAATTACAGTATCTTCCATTCTCGACAATGGAAATAAAAAAATCTTACCACTTTTCCTTGTCAGAAAAATGACACTGCTTAGAATCCTTTTCGTGATGGCTTCTTACCACCTAAATTTCATTCTCGCCTTTCTTTTTTTTATTTTTATTTTCTTCTTTCTCCCTTTTAGCAAGCCAAATAGTGTCACAATTAATGCGAGTGTTATTCGAACCAGTATTGTTCAACGGCATACTATAGTTTTATCTGCGATTACAAAGTCTATAATACAACGAGCATTACGAAAGTTACAACGAGTATTTTTTGACATTACAAAAGTATTATTATTATTATTATTATTATTATTATTATTATTATTATTATTATTATTATTATCGAATAAAGTGAGGCTGTGTTGCAAATATACGAATCTCCAAATTGATATCATAATGCTTAATGAGATATAAATATACCGAAGAGAAGCTGATATTCGTATTTTATGAGAAAAGAACCACATTATAGGTGAGGCCCTCTTTATGTCAGGTAACCCAGTCAGCTCAAAGGGTCTCCGATTAAGAGTCTTCCCAGGTATATAGTTATGAAACCTAAATACCCTTGGTTGTCTCATCCTTCAAAATAACAAAACAATCATCAGGGACATGATTTTTCCTCGGTACTCTCCACTAATGCATAAAACACACAGCTCCCAGGGACAAACGGCTTCCTTCTTCTTCTTTTTCTTTTTCTTCTTCTTCTTTTTATTATTATTATTATTGTTAAACTCATTAAGTGTTCTCATCAGAAGCAGCTGATGTCTTTTATTGGTGATGAAAATAGAGCCACTAGTCTCAATATTGCCACATCCTCTTTTGTGTTCTGTTTTCATTGATGAAACCATCTGGGTGGGTTTGATGCTTTGTCGGATTTCAATATTTTTCCAATTTTTTTATTTTCCTAGGCCAGTTCGGACCGTACCCATGGCCCAAATAACAATAGGCAAACTGTCACCTTCAGATTCCGCAATACTTTTTCTTCTATTCAGAGGTATTGGTATTTGGGCATTTTTCCATTTCATTTTTTCTTCGTTGTTTTGCTAGGACAGAGTAACCCACTGACATATTTTCTCGTTCATGGTAACAGCAACTAGTTTTGATGCCGGGAATAGATAATCCTTTTGTATTTGAAAGTCATGCAGAATCTTTTCCCTAAAATAAATTCGTATTTGTACATATCCCATTATTTTCTCCATTGAAATTTTAGTCGTTTCCACAATCCTACTATATGTCATTCCAAACAATATTTGGTACATTTCCTTGTGCAATATGATATATATATATATATATATATATATATATATATATATATATATATATATATATATATATATACTTATTCTCTCATTTTGCAGTATTTGATATTTTCTCATGGTTTTCTACCTAGGTTTTTATGTTATTTATTTTACTGGCTATGGTTTTAGTCTGCCCCAAGAAAACTATAATTTCGTTTTACACTTTCCCTGTAGAACTATCGTTTATTTGCAATTATTAATGTCGTATTTACCAACATATTCATCTCATCTTAGAATATATATATATATATATAGAGAGAGAGAGAGAGGGGGTAAGTGAGACAGTCAGACAGAGAGAATGGGATATAATTAAAAGGAAGGAGAATAACAGAGAAAGAAGTTTTAATGTATGACCATACAGAGAAGCTGCAAATAATACTATTCAAGAATATGAAAGGATTAGAAACGGAATTAATCCCTTTGTTTTCGAAATGTAATGATTTTGATAAACGTAAAAAGTACACTATAGCGTCGAAGCATCCAATGATAAAAAGAAAAAAAAGCTTTTAAAATCCACTGCAGGAAACAGGTTGTTATTGCATTAATAATGAAAATATTAGGTTGGTTCAAAAATAATGACGTAATAATGTCGTTTTTTGACGTATTTTTAACGTCACAAAACGACATTATTACCTCATTATTTTTGCACCAACCTAATACATATGTGTGTATTAAAGTCTGTTTTAAATCTATTTAAAACAGAGCACACTTATAGAAGAAGGAATAAATATATACATATTAATTGAAATATCTGTAATAACCCATTACATTTTATGCAGAAAAAGGATATAATCCCGTCATTTTTCTCTCTCACGTATAAGTTCGATATATAAAACGTTAGGTTTTAAGGCGCGACAACAGTTTGTTTTGTTTTTTTTATCGAAAAAACGTCAGGTCCTCCCTCGGGAAATGTCTGCTGTTTTCATATACTTCTTTTTCTTATTTTTTTCATCGTCTGGTTGAGTTTTTATTCCATTGTTGTTTGTTTTTTCTTTAATTGTATTATTGGATTTTTTTTCTTGTTTTCTTCTGAGCATAATATAAAATGTGTGCATGCATTTTCTTAAATTTATATCTGCATATCTCCAACGGATACGTCCATTCTCAATTAAAAAGAATGTTTCTCCTTTTATTATTTACTTATGTATTCTCGCTCTTTCGCTATACCGAATCTACAAATTTTACAATAGTTTTTTATGAATATTTTTATCAGTTATGTGCTACATTTTATATTAAATTATATTCCATTCATACTGAGGATAATAATAAGGAACATCTTATAGAAAATGTTTAGTTTTTTCTTAATGCAAATATCGTCAGATCAAAGCATCCATTGAATAATAGAAACCATTTCTAAATTGTACGACGATTTGCACATTTAACAGAATATAATACCTTTTCTCTGCTGCTTCAATCCTTTTCTTTTCAGTTGAAGAATTTTGTTATACATGTAATCACTTTATTGAAAGTGAATGATTCACTGGATTTTAATGTAAACCTATATGTTTCTTCACATCAAAGTTTAACAAGAAATTCAAATAGAAACATGAATATCCATGTGTGCGGTCTTTACCTACAAATCTTTAGTGTTATATATACATATGTATATGTGTCTGTGAGTATACATACGTATAATTGTATTACGCATTAACACGGCATCATGCTTTTACAGTGTGGGGAAAAGTTAGCGACTTTTTTTTATTTCTTTTATTAAACAAAATTAAATTAAGAAAATTTAAGAAAATTGATAACTATTTCCACTTCAAAACAGCTTAATTTGTTATGATTAACAAACTGTATCCTTGTGCAATTTAATTGAAACAAACGTTTTAGTTTCCTTTCTTTCACCATACGATCAGTTTTTGACCCACTAGTGTTTCAGGGTGTAATCAATTTCTCTTTTTTTCCCTCGGATTAGGTTATTTGCTGCGGTTTGCAGTCATATGAATCTATATATCCGGGTATGTAGTGAAATTTGTCTAGCCTTGAAAAATGTTGCGTAATTATCCGTGATTGCATAAGAGTTTTTATTACGGCCAGATACTATTTTCCTGATTGTCGATTAGTTGTCCTACGGCCTTTGTCTGCGATGAAAATTTGTAACGCTGCACGAACAAACTAGCAAAAGGTACCAGTGAGCAATTCAAAATACGAGACTAACCCGGAAACTCTCCAGATTTAAATCCAATCGAAAAGCTGTGGTCAAACTACAAGGAACGTCTTCATGGAATGCACATACGAAGTACTAACATGTACACTGCGTCTTGTTTCATTAGAAAAACACGAAAATTAGTAAATAATAACGGAATTATGCGTTTTATTTCAAATAATTTCCATAAGGATGTATTTAACATGTTTTTATGGCGAACCATATACTATAAACCTACCGTCGTGTTATTCATTGCCATGAGCAAAATGGTTCCTTTCATGTTCAATATAAAGTTGAACCCAATCAGCAACACTTCTACAAACCAATTGACATGATCCCACATTAATTACAGAAAATCTGTCAGAAATTGCTTGTTTAAATTCAGAAACTGATTTTTATATGAGCCTGTGAACAAGGTCTTTCAGTAAATATCACAAGAAAAAGTCTGGTTCCGTTACGTCTGGGGATCGCGATAGCCATTCAGTTGTTCCACGTTGTCTTATCCACCTTATCTCCAAACTGAAACAGCATTACTTTGTGCCGCAACCTTTATATGTTTATTATCTGTTACTTTATCAAAAACAAAAAAAAAAAAAACACTCGGCATTCATTTAGCAGGAGCTACCTTCGGTTGAAAATTTAAAATCTTTCTCTTAATTTTTTTATTTTTTATTTTTAGGAAAACATTTTCGGCAAGATCACTAGCCAATGTCACTTTTTCCAGTACTGATTCGGGTTTCTTTTCTAAACTTTTGTTTGAATTTCTGTGGAAATTTATCATCTTAATTATCTCATTATTTTCTCTACGGGTTAAAACTGCTATCCATTTAAATTTCTGATGCAGTTGAAAATGTGCGGGCGATGTGGTTTCTGTTATTTAGTATATTTCTTTTTGATACTTTGGCGTCAGTCCACAAGGTTCAAACAAAGAGAGTTCTAGCGTAGATCTACGGGTTCTAATGCTTCCGAAACCATTTTTAGCCATTGGTTTGAGAAAACAGTTTTATACAATTGATATTAGACTTGATTTTTACGTTAATTTTTCGTAGCGATTTGCAATATTCGGTGAGACTATCTCTAGCGCAACCTATTCTATGTTCCATCGACGTTTCTGTTCTGTACATAGATTATTATGTCTCTTTGCAGAAGCCGTTTTTTTTATCTGCGAATTTACACTTATTCTGTGAAAATATTGTTTTACCGTCACTTTCACGAACGTTCAGAATTCAGAGTTTTCTTTATCTTTGACTGTTCGCCACAAAAAGCCCAAATACCTCTACTATTTAACCTATAGATAAGTAGGTAAGGATTGTTATATTTTCCAAGAGCTTTAGTGTGAAATTAAACGGAAGAGTTTGAACTCTTCTAGCCCACTTCACTTTCCACACTTATATTCAGCACGCTATCTCATCATATATATATATATATATATATATATATATATATATATATATATATATATATATATATATTGCTCTATATATGGCCTCCTTTGTAAATCACTAGCGGGTCTTAAATGCCACTTAAGATTAGCGCATAAACTTTCATAACTGAACCAATAAGCTGGTAGATCCTCATACGTCTAAACCGACGGGAGAGTCCATTATATATATATATATATATATATATATAGATAGATAGATAGATAGAGATATAAATATATAGATATATGGTGTGTGTGTGTGTATTTAGGCAGCATTTTTCATTTATGCATGTTATATTAAATAATATTTAAATAATATAGACAAGTATTGTCCATTTATTTTATATAAATTCTTTTCATTTCGTCTGATAACCTTAATACTGTTATCATTAAACGAAGAAAGAAAATTACAATATTGATACATATTTTTTAAATCCTCATAAAAAACAGACAAAGATGAGAATTACATTACAATATATTAATTAATACACAGACAAGAATATGATGATAGTCTGTTTCTGTTTACATGGAAGATTTCCAAGCAACGACAAACTCGTGCATATAAGACGCTGGAAGCGAAATTCTCACCGCAGCTCATGATGATACACATGACCACGCGAGAGTGAATTCCAGAAGTATTAAGTATGGGAAGCCGTTGGTATAAACCAATGGCTTCTATTATCAATTATAGACATTTAAGAATATTTGTGGAGCTTTCATAGTTTTTGTTTGGGTTAGGATTCAACTGTTTTATGTATATAGCTTCAAAAAATGTTACTTTTTTTCAATTGCTTTCATGTTTCAGTATAGTTGTGTTTTCACCAAGGATTTTCCGGAATTGTGTATGCGGCCAGACATGTTGTTTTAAATGCCTACAAATGTTAGAGTTATCATTCAAATGTAGTGTCAAGCAACAGAGATAGATTGTATGTAAATATAAATATAAAAGTGAACATTGAAGTCAACGCTCAAAGGCGACAGGCTGTTTCATGCTGGACGCAATCGTCAGGTTGACGATTGCGTCTAGCATGAAACAGCCTGTCGCCTCTGAGTTGACATCAATCTTCATTTATATATATATATATATATATATATATATATATATATATATATATATATATATATATATATATACTGTCATTTCATAAAAACTAAATTTACAGATTCCGTCATATTAATTTAGCACAGGTCGATATGTTCAAATTTCTCTTTGTAGGAATTTTGAATTTGACAAAATATTAACTTGCAATTTGAGGTATACCATTTATAATTTAATTAATTTATTCTGGCCATATGTTAATCAGATTTTGTCTTCTAGGTATCAGGGATGCCAAATAGAATGGCATCTATTCCAGGTACATCTTATAGTATCATGAGTAGTTCGATTGTCTCGCAGAACAATTCATCAGTACGAAGAATTCAACGCTCGAAGCTATCCGACAGATCTAGCTTATTGACTGCTAAGAATTTTAAATAATTCCAGAATTAATTAGTTCAAGTCTGCAGAGTCTAGAACATCGAAATGAATTTCAGAAAAATCACGATATAAACAATAACGAATAAGAAAAAAATATTAAACGGTAATTTTACAAGAAAACTTAGGTTCCATAAAGTTTTTAAGCATATGTTTTCAATAGGGACGATTAATCCAAGGTGCAAATAGACAAATATACACCGTAATACTCCATGTATAATACGCCTCCATCCATATCACACATCCATAAACTTGTGCTGAAATTAAGGGAAAATGCTTCTGCTCACGCATAACACGCAACCCGTGTTATGTAATCAAAACCTATAAATTGTATATCTCAAATGACATTACGGCTAGTGTTTCCTACTCTTATTAAAAATAGTTCTAAACATAGAATAGTATTATTCTAATTTAGTTTCATGATAATTCTTATTTTATTTTACGTTTGTGATTATTGTTAGGTACATATGATTGTATTTAACATCCTTATGGGGTCGCAGTCGCCGAATGTTAGTGCCAAATTTTCGTATGCTTGTGGTGAGTAGTCATTTCGCAACTGAAATGAACCTATATTTCGTTTTGAAAATCGGATATAAAACTGCTCCTAGTTCAAGAAGGAGCACTGACAAATCAGTTGCTTGAAACGTAATTATGAACTGTAAGATGTGCTTTAGATTTTCAAGCATTCAGTATTCATCATTAATAATGATGAAATAGGTGCATTAACAAGAAAGAAGATGAAAATAAAAGCAAAATTAACACGAAAACTCAGTCCTGATGTAACAAAGACAATTGGCATATCTCTCATCCATTCTATGGCTGTAACTGTTTAAATGTTCTTCTGTTCTTACCTTCATCTTTTTGTAGGAATTGTCCGAATGTTCTGAAGGTCAGAGCGCTTTCGGCTATACTTTTAACAATTACTATGAAGGATTTTATTTTTTACTTTTAATTGAACATATAGATATTCGGACAAAAACACCTTCTTGTGTATGACGATAAACTAGATCCGCGTCCTGGGTAAGACGAGAAACTACGTCCAGCAGCACGGTCTCTGATCAAGAGGTTTTGAGAAGTGTGGAACAACCTCTTAAATGCTGGTGTTCCCAGGTCCACCCCGTCTCAGGGTGGCAGCACCTGTTAGGGTCTGAGCTAGGGGCAAATAGTTACCCCGAAACTGAGGTAAAAAGCATTATAAAAATATAAAGATAGGTTTTAATACCAGAAATACTTTGTAAATATTATTACCAAAATAAATTTTTGAAGAAAAGAAAATTTTATCAGTAACACATTTTCTGAAATAATATTACCAGCTATACATTTTCGAGGAAAACAATATTACCAAAAATAGATTTTTTGAAAAAACAAAATATTACCAGCAATAAAGAAAAAAGTTTTCGGCATTAAATAAAACATTGAGGTTGATAAGCCGTCAAACACAACGAACCAAACCAGACGGACAAGAACACAAGAAAAATTAAATAAAAAAACTAACCAGAGTACCTTGACAGTAATTTTTAATAAAACTTGTATAAAAGGAAAAATTCTGCCCAAATACTCAATATATATATATATATATATATATATATATATATATATATATGTGTGTGTGTGTGTATGTGTGTGTGTGTGCATGTATGTATTGGTGATATAATATGCATGTACTATGATGCAATATAATGTAGGATTTCGTATATCATTCACTTGGTCAGATTTGAAATTTTGGGAAATTAGTTAACTGCCACTGACAATATGAAAAATATGATTTCCAAAGATGGGAAGCCGTATTATTATTAGCATTAGAAGTCAGGTAAGCGAAACAAAAGAGTGAGTAAGCATGAAAGATACACAGTTTAAACAATGTCATTATAAAAGAATAATGTCATTATCTTGAACATAATAGAGATAATATGTTCTCCAGCAATACCAAACCGATTTATTCAAGTTATATGTGTGATTGTGTGAAGTAACAAATCACAGCAAAATTATTACTGTTCTGCTGTGAGCGTTTTTAAATATAAATAACACGTCTTTGTGTCAGGTGCCGAAACTTTTCTAAAACCCAAGAAGCACTCAGTGGATAATAATGTCTCCGTTCTGCTGATATATTTTTCTAAAATCCTTAATCTTTTCTCTTGGTAGGATTCTGCTCTAAATAAAACCGTGTGCATCGTATTGATTGATTTGGAGTTATGAAACAAATTTGCAAAGGATAAAACCAAGATAAGCTCACCAAGAAGGGTGCCATCCTGCTCAACCCCTACAGTGGAACAAAACATTTCCCACTTGGTATCTTTCTATTTTTCTGAGATGAAATATTATGTACACTATTTACTTTATTCGTACTACTGTCCTCATCTTCTCCGCCATATTCATTACAACGTTTCGGCCGTTGTACACTCGGGCCTTCTTCAGGTGTTTGGAATTTCGAACTGAACCATTTATTTCGCTCACTGGGGTAGACTGTTCTAGTTATACGTGTCAGGTTTAATGGATGTCAGTTATCAGTTATCTCCTGTAAATTCCGTTCTCCAAGTTCTCTACTGCCTTTACCGGGTATTGAACTCACACTTTTTGGGTCATGTCACTGGATCTAAGTATCGCATTAATCCACTGTGCCATGTGTTCTAAAGGAACTGGAACTGAAACAAGAACTGGAATAGGTTTCAGTTGGACATTCCAACCACCTGAAGAAGGCTGGAGAGTACAAAGGACGAAACATTGTAATGAATATGACGATGAAGATGAGGACAGTAGTCCGAATAATGTAAATAGTGTGCTTCTCACTTGGTTATGAAGTGAAATCTCAATTACATGTAGAAAACTCATGAATAGACATTTCCAAAGGACATGTATCTAAATGTCTTCTCCATCAGATATTTGGATTATTTGAACATTTTTGCTCACTTTGCATATTTATTTAATGACTTTTATCTATGCAGGGGGATCTTGATTGCACTATTTACTCAGACAATATATTTAATCCAAACACATTTCTTTAAAATAAAAAGAAATAAAAAAATTTAAGGGAGAAATGTAATCCATTACAATGAAAGAATATATTATGCTATCCATTAGATTCAGAAAAGTAGATACAGCAAATTTTGTAAATTACTTCGTGTTTGATCTCAGTGATCAAACGAAACTGTGAACATATTAACAATTGAAAACATCACTTCACCCCCCGACACATACAAACAATAGATAATGTTACGTTACTAATTTGTTTCCTCTGTTTTTTCAGTATGATAGAACGGATATAAACTAAATAACTAATCAGATTTAGTAGTGGTTTGTTTTAGCAAATGATTGCTTCGTAATTTGGATAGTATTTTTCTTTCAATTCAGTAACCATATTGAGAAACAACTTCATCGTAATAAGATGATTGTAGCTATACTCACGAAGTTTCGTCTGTTGTACGTACCGCCATTGTTCAGGTGATTGAAATTTCGAAGAGAACCACTTATTTCGTTCACCGGGGTAGGTTGTTCTACTTCCACGTGTCATGCCTCTTTTGGATGCCTCAATATCAGTTATGTTCCTTTTAACACAACTCTCCAAGTTTTTTGTCCATCTCTGATTTAGACAGGTATTGAACTCACAAATCTTTGGGTCAAGTTACTGGATTCAACTAACGCCTTTATCCATCGGGCCATGTGTCCTCAAGGATACTGAGGTATTAGGAAGAAGCCTGGCACGTGGAACTAGAACACTCTAACCCACTGGACGAAATAAAGGGTTCAGTTCGGAATTCCAATCACTTGTGCAACGGCCAAAATGTCGTGAATATGACAGTGAAGTTGAGGGCAACAGTCCGAACAATGTAAATAGAGTAAATAACTGCAATACCTCATCTCAGAAATATAGACAAAAAAATATTATATTTCATTAGATTTTTAAAATCGACTTTGACAAGAGATTTATTTATGTACAGTTGTTTCTTTATCAGGGTTACGCATTGGAAATTTTATATGTTGCGTATTTCGAAAGTCGAGGGAGGAATGGCTCCTAAATTATTTCCTTTCGAGCTTCATGGCATTAATCTAAAATAATTCAAGAAAAGGAAAACAATTTGAATACGCTGGACTAACGAATAGTGTAAACTAAAAATATAAGAAATAATTACTGTTATTTTGTAGGAAGCACAGTGGATAGCGGCTCAGATTGAGAGAGAGCCGAGTTCGAATTTTATTCGAATTCATTTACGTTCTAATACACTTGGGGAAGGTTGTATCCTCTTCTTCTCCCTCTTGCTATGGGTAAATAGCAGGACACACTGGGTTCTTTAACCTCGGATGGCAACTGGTCTAACAATAGCAACCTACTACGGCAAATAATCTGTCGCGTCAGTCATGTATCTTTCGATACATGACTGATGAGACAGATCATGTATCGAAAAATACATGATCGCCTAAGCATGGTACATAGCGGACTGAATCCGACGATAAGTCAAATAATTATCTGCACTTTCGCCATAAGATATCTTTAGATATGTTATGGAAAAAGAGCCATTAGATGTTTTAGAACAGTGATTCGAATCTGTAGGGAACATTCTACGTTATCGATGATAACTCGCCGCTTTCGAGCATGCTGAATTTTCTCGTCAGTGGTGGAAATTGACGGGAGCCTTGCTTCTTCTTTGCGCCTCACTTTTAAACTTTCCGATCCACTCATACATACTTTCAGGAGGAAGTAGTACAATGTCGTCGTATCTTGTTCAAAGCCTGTGATGAATCTCAGCACCAGAGACATCGTATCAGTGATCTTTGTTTCTCCTTGTTGCACATTGCTAGCGGAGCGACCACGCTGACATTATAACAGCAGTAGCAAAACTGGCGCGATCAAGCTCAAACTTCGATCACGTGACCACAATTAATACCAACGCATGAGCAGAAAGCAATGTGACAAAATAAAGATATATGATGTGGAATGTGCGGATAATTTTTTTTACTTACCCTTTTATTTATATGACACTTTTCCTCTTTATTTATATTACTATTTAACGTAGTTTTCAATGATCTTTGGAAAAAATTTTTTGAAAGTATCTCAATAATCACTGTCTCTAAATTATTGTTAAACAATGTCACATAAAACAAGACGATATTCATTTCTTTGTTTTGCATTCTTTCACGTTTGAATAAGATGTTTCCTGGCTGATGATGGGGCTTGTTATTTTATTCAGGGTAAATGTTTTATTGGACACACTGTTAAAATTGAATTCGCTACTCAATAGTAACTTTTGTCCAGACAAGCCTCACAGACATTTAATGCCTTCAATATATGTCTATATTTCTGAGATGAGGTATTATGTACACTATTTACATTATTCGGACTACCATCCTTATCTTTGTTGCCATACTTATCACAACGTTTCGGCCGTTGTATGCTCTGGCCTTTTTCAGGTGGTTGAAATGTCGAACTGAACCCTTTATTTCCCTCGCTCAAGGACACATGGCACAGTGGATATAGGCGTTAGTTAAATCCAGTAACAGGACCAAAAGAGTATGAGTTCAATACCTAGTTAAGGCGTTGGAAAATCTAGAGAAGGGAATTAACAGAAGATAACTGATAACTGACATCCATAAGACATGGCACTAAAACAGTCTACCCCAGCGAACAAAATAAAGAGCTCAGTTCAACATTCCAACAAACTAAAGAAGGCCGAAACGTACAACGGCCGAAAAGTTGTGATAAATATGGCCACGAAGACGAGGATGATAGTCCGAACAATATAAATAATTAATTCCTTGTTTCAAATTGATTATTTCTCTCGATGTCTATAGGGTTTTCCTGTATAGATGTATGCACCTATAAATTTGGTGTGCCAATCGTCATCATCATTATTTATAATCATCACTAATCATCAGTCAAATGGCCGGGTTTTGTTGTAGGGTCGCTCAGCGCCTGACCGGTCCGTTCCACCTATCTCGTTTGAATACTGAAGAGGTATTCTATTATTCACGAGTAGCAACTTAGACAACTTATCGGATCCCATTAGCTCTGCATTTATTCAACCACAGTTGATATCCTTGAACTTACACGTTCACCTTGGCCTCAATCACTTGGCCGTTGATCAGAGCAAACTTCCGCTCTGTCCGTTGCGTTCAATCTAGGAAGCACTCCCCCGTCAAGTGATGCCATGTCATCACCCCTTTGGCTGTATACATGACTAGGAAGCCCTGTATTTCGCACTGTGTTAGCCGTTGATTTACATGTTCCACCCTTTCTTTGGGATATCTTGTTGGGTGTCTAGCCTCCTCACCAGACAAGATTGGTGGTGGAACCTGTTTAGCTGCGGATGGCACTTGACTGCAGTAGTTAGTACTGGGTTAGATGGTACTAAAATGGTACCAAAACTCGAATTATTGTTTGATATAATATCTGTTTTGGGTGTAAAGTAACCGAACGATTACCTGCAAAGTAAGATATATGCATCCTTTTTGTAAGGTTTTAATACGAGGCAACTTATAATATACAATACGTTTTGTAACAGCCAACAGAGACTTCTTATAGAATACGCTTGCTTATGTGAGATTACATAAAACATTTCTATGTCAAAACATAAAAAATAGTGAAAAAATATATACGTGCGTGTTTTAATAATATATTTCTGTAATGTCCAATGAAAAAATCCCAACAGAAACTCGCCGAGAATTTGTTGTTTTGTATGGCGAGCATGTAAATGAGCAAGAATAGTTCATCAGGTGCGTGAAGTGTACTTACCCAGGGAGTTAAGGATCTGCAGCGTGTGAATTGTGATAGTCATCTAGGTACATCTACCGCAAGAGATATTGCGCGATTTGATACCATGCTTTAAGGGGATATATAGCGCAAAATATATAGCGGTATACTATATTTCTAATTCGTTGATCCATAAAATCGTTCATGAAGTATTGGTATATCGGAGAGTGTCTTTCAGCTATGTCCCAAGACAACGGATTAAAGAGCAAAAGCGTCAGGACAACGATATTTTTTTCTTCCTAGCTTTTCAATCATTTTAGAAAATTATTGCTAACACTCAGGAGCAAATAATCACGAACGCTTAGACCAAGATGCATCATAGCCGCCGGAATAAACATATTTATGTGTGAAACTGTTCGTTGAAAGGAACCAGGGCATTTGCATTATGATTTCATCCTATTGAGCACTAGTCAACCTAAAAAATTGTCTCTCCAGATATATATTTAGTATATTTTGCTGAGTTTATCGATTCGTCTTGATTTGGTTCCTTCACATTATCATTCGTTTTAGACCCTCAAAGGAAGCGTTTTCACAAAGACCTTAATGTTCTCTACGGAGCTACACGGAATACTCCCGTCGCAAGACATCACTTTTACTTAATGCCACTGGGCCTTGTGTCATCAAGGATATTGAGACATACGGAAGAAGAATAGCTCGTGGAACGAGAACATTCTACCCCGATGGACGAAATAAAGGGTTCCGTTCGAAATTACATTCTCCTGAAAAAAGCTGTAGCTTACAACGGCCGAAACTTCGTGAATATGGCAATGAAGATGAGGACAACAGTCCAAACAATATAAATGGAGTGAATGAAAATTTGTGTTCTGATGATATAAATACAATGTCGAGGACAACTACGAGAAAATCAGTATAGAGCTCGTAAGGTAGTCATAGGTAATATTATTTTATTTAGATAAAATTTACATGTTATCTTAGTAAATGTTTCTACGTAAATTTTTGTACATCCTTCATAAAGCTTTCATATAATTATGATATTAGTTCATTCGGAAAGTTAAAGCCCAATATTAGAATACACCTTTTAATTGTCTTCTAAGATATTATTATAATAGTTACACAAAATTATATTCCTAAAGATTAATGTTCACCCTTTGTTAATTATATATCATTCTCTTCCGGAGTTTAATTAAAATCTTATATAAGCCACCTCTTGAATACCCAAAATTGTACTAAAAGAAGATTATGGTGACTGTCTAGTGGTTTGTTAATGGAGTTATTCATTACAGCTTTCTGGTATCTTGTTATGGGGTCCATCCCTTTTTCATATAATTGGACTCTACCAAGTGTACCTGGGCTGCTGCCGTTAAATACCCAGAATTACAGTTGGTAGTCGGATGTCAGTCAGTAGTCGGATAGAGAGAGGATATACGGAGAGTGAGAGAATATACGAACGGAGATAGTGTGAGGTAACCTCTTGTCGAAGTCAGTTACAAGCACGTAGACTCTAAGGAAGTCCTACTTCGAGACTGTATATATCTATCCGTATTTGCTACTAACCACGTTCCTGGACTTACTAACAGTATTACTCTTTGTATGATTGTGTAAATACATTTTATTTCTTATATTTAATTATTGCGTTTGTTATTCCTTGGAGACCGAATTCATCTCGGAATTCACAACATATCTAATTAGAGTAACATAGCCACGTGTCAGCAACTAGAAGAAATTCACTTTCAGTAAAAGAAAATGCAGCCGGCAATGGTTAACCGAGGAATTCTGCTCAATCGCATTGCTTCGTCATATGTTGCCAAGATGCCACTGCAGATGGTCACGGACATGTGATACGAGGCCTTGCCAGATCCACCATATTCCCCTGATCTCTCGCCCACTGACGGCCATTTTTTCAAGCATTGACAGTTTTTTTTTTTTTCACCCAAAAGACATTTCGTTGCAAAATAGATGCGGAAACTGCATTCAAAGATTTGTTGGTGTTCAAACCTTTACAGTTTTATCATGAAGGCAAAAATAAACCTATTACTTGATAACCGAAATGCATAGTTATGTAGTAACAGAAGGTGCTTCTTGTGACTCAAAAGCCAAAAGGACCACAAGAATAGTGATATATATTTTATGTATCTCGAAAAGAATTGAAACAATTTGAAACAAAGTAAACAAATTAAGAAACCAAAATCTTCAAACAAAATTCTTGAGAAAACCATTAGAAGAATCTATAAGAAATGAGAGTAATAAACATAAATTTATAGCTGAAATTTGGAGCGTATAATAAGGAAAGAATGCTTGGTGCATTAAATATTCATATGGTAATCGAATGCAAGTGCATCTGAGAAAAGCAGCACAATTTTCATTACATAGTTTATGAAACTGCATATTGGAACATGAGAGTGACGGAAAAGCTCTATAATAAAGCAGAACAGTAAAAAAAAATTGGAGGTTCAGGAGGTCCATGATCCCTGTCTGTCTGAAGGGACATTGCACAGAGTTGGAAATAGATAAGGAAAGAAAAGAGTAAAAATGAGACGAAATGAGTGAGAGAAATATAACGAAATAAAAAAAGAAAGAAATATAATTTAAAAGAGGGACAGTAAAAGACAAAACGAGAATGAAGGATTGAAAAAAGGATTGTAAGAGATATACATAGGAAGCAGAAAGTGAAAGTGAATATTTTATTACGATATTGAAAAATTGACTATTTATATATTATCATATTGTTTTGTAAATGATCTGCAAAAATAAAACACATATTCGTTTTCGAAATATTTTACTCTTTCTTCACTGGAAAAAAGTCTAACAACATTTCCTGGCCTTTAAAATGAATCTGCTCAAATATATAACAAAAATATATTCTGCATTCATATCACCAAGAGTGAAAAAGTGTGTATTTGATCGTATCAAGCCGAAAATGATTCAATCAAAGGTACCCTAACAGATCAATTTCAGTTTCAATCAGATCGTCACTAAGTAAACCGTATTCTAAATTTACAAGAATATCTCCGAAAATAATTCCTCCTATTTTGCTATGTTGGCCCAGAGTTTGATATTAGGTGATATGGCAGTCGAGGGTGAACATTCAAGCCAATAACCGATAATTTCTTGGCTTTGTTACAAATACCAACTAAGCGGCAGCCTGACAAAATGGCGTCTTAAAATTAAAGTGAGTACAAAGCAGACGTATTCTACTGAATTCCTTCATGTGGGAAGAATTACATCATTGACATTAATCAACGCTTGCTGGACGTTTACAGAAACCAAACATTGGATGTGTGCATGGTTAGGCGAGGGATAATACCGTTCAGTATTGGAAACATGGATGTGTTATAAGGGCATTTCTATTCTTCAAAGAGTCACCTACTTGATATGATTTTAGCAAATGAATAGTGAAACAAGTGACAGAAATACAAAGCTATATAAAGGAGAGGAAGTGAAATCAGGAAGCTACAGGGTACTTTCGTTCGCCTTCGTTCGGAAGAGATATTATACGAAGAAGGGGAGAGAATATAGAAAGAAAAATAGAAAACAAATCATAGAGAGCGTTAGTTTAGGCGTGGGTGAGAGAGACATAACAAAAGAGAGAAAGGTAAAAGAAAGAGAGAAATAAAAAATTAAAAAAAAAAAACGAGAATGAGAGAGGAAAGAAATGGTTAGTCAGTGAGCATAGAGTGATGTGTTCCCGGGACTTTTCTCATGTTCATCCTGGGTGTAAATGTGGGGCTAATGCCGCTGACTATGTGAAATATAGTATTTTGAAGATCTATTTTTTTTTTTACTCTCAAAAAGAAGTCTGTTATACGTGTATCTATGGAAATAAATAGGATACATTATTTCTGACCCCCCCTGTTTTCATACTAGTTAGAAATAAAGAAAATTCAGTTAAAAAAACCTGCGTTTCTTTTTATTTCTCCCGCATGTGTAACAGCTATGTTTCGTGTATAGATAAATATAAAATGCATCACATATATACAGAAAGATGGGAGAAATGAAGAGTAAAACAAAGAGTAGAGAAAGCATTAATCGCATTGTTTTCCTTTGGTGACCAACAAACATAAAGTCAGTTAAATATGTAAAGTATTTTATATTTCCTTCTGGTTCCATTATAAAAAATATCCCACTCTTCCACAGATGCATTATGATAAAAATCTGTCTAATTAGCATCATCCGTGAAAAACTTTTTCAATAATCAATACTGAATGTCAGACTGATGTTTTCATGGTCACTTGCTGCTGATGCCAGAAAGTTTATATGTTCATCCAGTTAAAAGTTCGTTCTCAATTATATATATATATATATATATATATATATATATATATATATATATATATATATATATATATATATGTACGTATGTATATATATTGCGTTTACATTTGTCTCACTTCTGTCTATAATGTTCATCATTATTTGCGTGGGTTTCTAAGGAAAATAAGGGATAACGTTTGTGTCTTAAAGCGTCACGCTTGTCCAAATTACATCATTCCATTGTTGAGTCATCCGGTAAATACAATTTCTGTACCAAACATTTTTTTCTAACCCTAATGTTCTGTCATAATAATCTTACATAAAATATTGTCCTTGGTATTAATGAAGAAATTGTCATTCTTTCGGCAAGTTAATTTTTTTTTTAAAGTTTTGACATCGGAATCAAATATGTATATGGGCTTAATTTTAAGCAACTCGGTTATATTATAAATGGAGCAATTTTTAATTTAGTTCCTTATCTTTATTTGGATTTATTTCTAGTTTAATTTGAATATTTAATTAAAGTGTCCATTACGAGCAGATTATAGTCAATGGAAATTAGTTTAATATGAAGGAACACTATAGTTTATCTTTTAAGCATCCATATCTTTTCAAGATATATTCGCTGTAATGTGACCATACAATTGTGAGTTTCAATTAAAGATGAGAAATATATTGGTTTTATTTAAAATGTAGCAAGAGTTAGTTGATACACTACAATCGACATCACAGTCAGAGAATTGCAAATGATCTAAATCCAACGGAATCTTGTATTCAGCAGTATCGGTCCGCGGCGGAATTTGAACCTTTAGATGAAAATCTAACAGAATTCATGTTTCTTATTAACTAGAAATAGATCTCTTAAGACTCTCAGCTGACAAGTCTAATCAAATGGAGGATATTTTTCTTATTTATAATCATATTTCATCTAAAAAATAACTAGATATTTAAATTGCAATAGTATCGAAATGAAATAAACTATAAAACTCAAATGAAACTATATAAAGTTGAATACTATGTGAAAAACAAAAGCCAAAAATATTAGTCTGAAAATGAAACTCTATGTCAAAAGTAGGAACAATCTTCCTATACGGGTCTAGCAGCTGAACATCAACAAAACTAAATTAAGAATTAAATTGTACATATACTCGACTATTGAGAGTAGCTATAAATTTCAGCTGCAAACAATATAAATTAAAACGATCACAGCGGAACCTATCAATTATTATATACAAAATCTGTGAATGCTAGTTTGGTCTAGTGGCCATTGCTGGTGAAATCAACAAGAAGCTGTGTCGCATTTTATAAGATGGGAACAGAATGATGAAAAATGATCAAGAAGAACCGCCATTAATTAGAAAGGAGGAGAGGTATGGATGACATAAATAGTTGGAAAGAATTGGTGAGACTGGTTTATATAAGGACGATCAGATAAAATATTCCTTGCCCGACAATTATTTTCAGACACTTTGGCCCAATCTGTTAAATGCATGTCTGGCTATATGATTTTCCGTATGGGATACAGGCTCGATTCCTGCCAGAGGACGAATATTTTCTATGAAAATTTCTCGGATATTCAGGCCGGTAAATGTTGTTTAATACTGTTTATTATAAACAGAGCATTTACCTAAATATTTGTATCTATAAAAAGAATGTATTAAAAAAATGAAACATTTATTTTAAGCGCTGATTATATAAACAAATGAATAAGTAAATTATATATGGAAACATACCGAAATAACTTTTTAAATGACTTCATTAGCTACACTTGTAATATCTTTAGAAATTATCCGACAGGTCTAATTTGATAACTTGTTTTTTTCGTTTAGGTTTTACACCATATTTATGATAAAGAAATCTTCTCGAACATTTTAAAAAAGTTTAGAACTATTACTGCACAGCCTGAGATGACAGCAGTTCGAAATTCATAAGTTTTCTACCTTTTTTTTTTCTCGGAAAAACATCCATCTAAAAATAAAAGTAAACAGAGCAGTGACCGGTCATTCTAAGAAAAACCATAATCTTTGATGCTGAAGTTGTCTTTAGGAGTGAGTATGACATTTATGTGTACGAAGAGATGCTGTATGGCGCGTGAGTGACGGTCAATAAATACGTTCATTAGTTCGTTCTGACATTGATGTTTTCTTGCTTCAACTTAAAGCAAATGATTAAAAAAAAAAAAAAGGCAGAAGTTAGACATATGCATTGGAACATTGTTTATTCGATCGAAACTCTGTTTTCGTCATGTCATCGGCGACCATAATTTAACTATACAGACCATTCCGCACATAGGATATTGGGCGACTGCTGACACTTTCACCTTGAAATGGTTCCAGCGAAAAGAATATAAATGTAATCGAATATCGATACAACACCAGGTAAATAAATTCCGTTGTTTTTAATCAATTTTTTTTATTTTTATTTTTTGTTATTTTTGAATTTTTTTTGGCAATGCGCTTATGTTATGGCTCAAACATCTAAAACAAGGCTCGCATAGGCAGGACATATTTAGAATAATGCCATTAGTTGAGTTGGTAATGGTTATACACGAAATGGAGTCGACGCGCCGCTCGACCTTTAGCTTCTAATTTGCCTCAGTACTTTATTACTATTTCATTAAACGAAGCTTTGATATGAGGATAGTGATGAAATGCATAATTTAATAGATGTTTTATTCGCTAAATCATCATATACGCCTATACACACAGGTATTTACTACACGTATGCACAAAGACATATTTGTATATGGATATATGTAAAAAAACCTGGTAGTGTATATTAGTGTATATATTTTGTCCTGCTACGCAGAAAACCACACACAAGCAAATTTGTATTTGCATATTAATAAAAATGGCGATGTGTGTGCGAGCTGACTGTTGCAAAACAGAGCATCATTTTTTCACATTACATTAGACAAACGTTTCTCTAGCATTATTGGATACATAGGAGACCACATACTCATTAAAATGTATTAACCAGAAATATGCTACATTCACTGACTCCACACACACACACACACACACACACACACATACATATATATATATATATATATATATATATATTATACGATAAGATACGCCTCGAGTAGATATGATCGTTCGAGAAAAAATCATGGTAAATTCATTGGCGAAAAATAATAAACTGATTTTTCTAGCCAGACGCTTCCTCTCTAAGTAAATGTTATCAGACGTCAGGCTATATGACGATACTGTGTAGGATGCAGGTTCGATTCCTGTCAGAGGATATACATTTTCTATGAAATTTCTGGGGTATTCAGGCTGTCAAACATAGCTAATACTTTTTTTTTTATTTTAGACAGGGTATTTGCTTAAATATTTGTATCTATCAAAATCGAGTATAAACTATATATATTCTATATTTTAGGATATTACATCAGAAACATGTAAAAAACAACAACAAAAAATGCTACACAAATGCAATACTGTTTCTATGCGTATTAATACATCTCATCAGGTGTTAGTAAATAACTCTTTATTTACTAACGGCTGATGAAATATGTTAATACGCATCGAAACATAGTTGCGTTTGCGTAGCGTTTTATATTGCATATTTTTGATGTAATATCCTCTAATAATGAATATTGCTCTACTTTTACATTGTATATTGTACACACATCGCCATTTATATCATTAACTTTACTAATGTACTTTTTGTATGAATGATGCATTGTAATATAGATTGAACTGCACCACATATTTGATTTAAAAGAACTGATCTGACGTACAAATGTTCTGGATAACAGCTGAGATATTACTCTACTTATTGACCAATTTAGGGCATGCCACATTGACGGATAAACTCATACAACAAAAAAATCCTCAAATTACCATATTAGTAAAAAAACGCACTCTTAAATTTTCCAAAACAAATCAACCTTAGCGTTGCGACGGCACGCTCCAAAAGTTTTTATCCTTTGACAATAACATATTTCTAAAAAAAAAAAACATATTTCGTTTCGCATTTAAACTTTCATCTCCAATGCTACTTTGATTTACTAAAAACAAAATAATTTCCATGCCTGGGGATAGCTGTATGTACAGTTGAAAGTACTAGCAGTTTAGAAAAGACCTTATACAGCTTGTTGTTATTAAAAACAAGGATCATAATATTCATCGTGTGGTCCATAGGTTAATGCAACTTTATAATTTTGTACGCAAAGAGTTTTCCCCATTTTATGTCCTTAACTTTACTAATCTACTTTATGCATGAATGATTCATTGTAATATAAATTGTACTGCACCGCAGAGTTGATATATATATATATATATATATATATATATATATATATATATATATATATATATATATATATATTAAAGTAAAAAAAGACCACTTTAAGGTATCATTACAATAATTTATTTCACCAGAGCCCATTTAAACGACGCCGGATCATAGGATAGCACTTCCGAAAATGAAACGAAAAATGAAATTAAAATTGATGGTAGTGTAAGTTTTTGTAATTTAACAGAGAGTGTAAAAGGAGTAGTTAAATAAACATGGTAGAATTTAGGGAGGGTTTACTTTCATATCTCTCTCAATCGCACTTAATATTGGGGGAGGAGGAGTGACCAGACCTTGACCTATTTAGACGGTTAACTTAACGGAAGTGATAGGGGAGAAGGGAGAAAAAAAAAAGGAAATTAAAAGAAGAGGGAGAGGGAAGTAAAGAGAAAGAGGTTGTAACTGGCTTTTAGCAATTTATGTAAAGAATAGATTTTAATTTTAATGCTTAATTTAGATGTCTAAAAAACCCGAAAAAAATTAATTTGATTCTTGCTAGCAATTTAAATATTTAACTTTTTTACAAATAGTTTAGGGATTTAATATAAGTTAAATACTATATTTATTAACACATTTATAGAGAACATATTAAAAAAAATATAATTATAACAGTTTGTTTACCCGACGAATAGTACTTTTTTTAATATTGTAAAAAAACAGTTACGGTAACATCCTTATCAGTTTGAGTCTCATCTATGAATGTAATTTGTTATTATTTTTATATGGGTAATCTTTCTTATTTAAAGTTTAGATTTCGAATTAAGATGGATTTTTACTTTTAAAGGACGCCGGATCATCAGATAGCACTTATATATATATATATATATATATATATATATATATATATATATATATATATATATATATATATATATATATATATATATATATATTTAGTTTTAATGTATGCTGTATCAGATTTATAAATTAAAGTGCTCAGTATACTGAATATAGCGTGTTTACACATATGCCTTAAGAAGGCATTTTATTATATACAGGGGTTGTATAAAATGATTAGAACAGGTTCAAATTCCACTCTTATATTTCAAAGACCTATTATATTAGGAACATTACCTAAAACTTCTTAATTGCCGGGTATATTTATTTATTTTTAGAATTTAGTAAAATTTAAGCTAAATGCGTGATTTGTCAGTGTCCGAAAAAGGGCAAATTGCTCGCATGGCAGTAGCCTCAATCGTTAAGGTTGCTGAAATGTTTGGTTTCTCAAGAGCTACCATAAAACCTATGACGCAGTTAGACAAACAGGGCAAAAATTCTAGCAACCGTAGCAATTCGAGCCAAACCTACTGACAGTGACCGACGTGCATTGAAACTCAATGTGGCAAAAATCATGGGACTACTGCGACCAAAGTGATTGCTGAGATGAATAATCGTCTGAATAGTCAAGTTTCTACTAAAGCTGTTCGTCGTAAGCTCCATAAGGCTGTATATTATGGAAGAGCCGCCGTAAGGAAACCTTTCTCTCCACTCGCAACATTTAGAAAAGGTTGAAGTGGTGCAGAGATCACAATGCCTTATCTGCAGACCAATGGAAGTAAGTCCAGTTCTTCTCTTTTCCCAACTTCAGGGCGAATTTATGTGTGGAGGCAGCCTAAAGAAGCTTACAACCCTGGCATCCTTCTTCCAACAATGAAGCGTGGAGGTGGATCAGTGATAGTTTAGGCCGCCATATCATGGAAATGCCTCGGTTCAATAGTTGCCTAGCCTGGTAAAATCAGCAGCAAAGATTACCTGAATATTTTGGGCGATCATATTCATCCAATGGCCCAGACTTTATTCACTGATGGTGACTGCATCTTCCAAGATGATAATGTTCTAATACATACCGCACGAGTGGTTAAGAATTGGTATGAAGATCATGAAAGTGAGCTAGAACACATGGAGTAGCGTCGCCAACCTCCAGATATCAATATTATTGAACATTTCTGGTGCATTTTGGAGTGAAAATTTCCAATTCATCATTTGTTCATAGAATTCGACAGGTTTGAATCTCACTTAGCATCTCAGGAACATGATACAGATAACACTATATTCCCTGCAGGCAATTTCAATAAAAACATTTAACCTATGTATAATGAATTTACATACCTGGATGTATCTACCCATTCAACGACTCCACTTCGTAAACGATATGACACATCACGCATCGGACATTGTTCAGGCCGAAAGATTAACTACATACTCTTATTTTGGTCGCCTCTGCCTTTTGTGTATTCTAATTTGCATTAAAGTGTTCTCCAAAAGCATTGGAACTGCAATTCTTTGATTTGTTGTTCACTCGATTTAAGATCAAATGATGACTATGTCACAAGACTTCAGAATTTGAAATTTCAATTTCAGGTATTTAAATTTATATGAGGTAAACTGATTATGACGTACCGCCATTTCTATTAGAAAATCTCATTTAAGGTGAACAAAAGTAAAGTAACAGATAGTCGTAAAGTAGATAACATTTAATATCTGGTTGCATAACACCTTCTAGCATCAGGCGAGCGACTCGATAACGTCACCAATCTGTTGCATTCTTCATTTGTGATGCTTTCCCTAAATTTTAAAGTAGCCTCTCTCAGTTCTTGTTTGTTTCAGGGATGTAGATTTCTTCCTTCAGTCTCCTTTTCAAGAAAAGAAATGCATGATCTATTTGATTATGGTCTGTGATTGCAAGCCTAAATGTGCTCACTTTTTCTACCTAATGAAGTCCTTAGTTGTCTTGACAGTATGTTTTGGGTCGTTGTCTTGTTGCATGATAAACTTCCACTTGATTAGTTTGGATGCATTTCTCTTTAAATTGACAGGAACAACGTTTCTGTAGATCTATGAATTCATTCTACTGCTACCATCATGAGTTACATCATTAATATATATGAATGAACCTGTTCCGGAAGTAGACAATGCCAGCCTTAGCCAAGACACTTCTTCGACCATGTATCACAGATGAGCGTGCATGCTTCAACAGATCTTTTCTTTCTCAACACTTTGTACATTGCATCATTTTGTTAGAGAGTAATCTTGTTCTCATTAATCCCTAAAATATCCCTCCGGAAATTTTAACGCTCATCACTGTACTTCCTTGCAAATTCCCATTTATCCTTCCCGTTCTTACTACTGATAAGTGGTTTACATTTTATGTTATAGCCTATATATTTCTGCTGTCAAAATGTTCTTTGAACAGTGGAATATGAAAACTTATCCTCTGCACCCTGAAGGTTGTTGGAGATGTCATTGACTCTTGTTCTCTTTTTATCCTCACAGCTCTAACAATGTTTCTGTCATCAACTGCTATTGTTTTCCGTAGCCGACCTGTTCTATGCCTGTTGCTCAGTAAACAGGCAATTTCATTCTTTTTCAGGACATTACAAATTGTGCTGGTTATGCCCAATTTGTGTCCAGTAGCCCTGCCTGAGTTTCCTTCGTTTAGAAGCTTCAAAATGGCTTGTTTTTCTCCCATAGACAATCATCTTCATCTTAATTTATTCTTTTTAACAAAAAGTATTATCTTTACAGGTGAAAGCCAAATCGAAAACCAAGAATATTTAAACAGAACTATTTAATGCTTAAGCAATCAATCTAAAAGGCAATACCGCGGTAACGGGAAATGTCAGTCTCGTTTGTCAAAGAGTTTTGCTGAATTAAAAAAAATGGTCTGTCATACGTTGTTTAATAGATCTAAATGTAAATACCAGGAAATAAAAGCTGAGATGCGAGACTATCGACTCATAATCATCTTTTGTTCTTAAACTTAAATATTGTCAGTGAACAATAAAAAGCAATTGGCCTTGCCGTTTGAATACTTTTGGAGAGGATTGTATATACTTTATAAATCATGTTTTATGTGCTTCTACCATTTCGATTATAAGTGTACGAAAAGCAGGAGTTATTTCTATTTCAACGTGTCGACAGATAGTAGAATTATTTTACAGTATTGGCAACATTGATAATGGAATTTCAATAGGGGATCTTCTACCGTTGATTCCTTAACCCAAGTACTGCATTTTATAACAACTTCTTAATGATTTTCTTTTTAGATTTATGAGATGTCCTTGTTTCATCACGATGAGAATATCTCTTATATTTTTACATTCGGATGTAAATAAAAAAATATTGCGAATTAATGTCCTAATTCTTATTACCTGACGAAATGGGAGGTCAAAGTTTTATCAATCTGTAATATAACCTTTGTAAAAATAGCGTCACTTAATATTTACGCTGACGTGCCTAACCTCTCGGATCGTTCGGTAGGCAAGGTCGAATATGACGGTTCCGTATAGGATGCAGGTTCGAATCCTGTCCAAGGACGAATATTTTCTATGAACATTTCTCGGACATTCAGGCCGGTAAATGTTATTTAATACTGTTTATTATAAACAGAGCATCTACTTAAATACTCGTATCTATAAAAAGAACGT
>OZ010594.1:76557217-76569717 GCA_963932145.1 Acanthosepion lycidas | reverse complement strand
AAATCTAATTTTGAAATTGATTGATTTGTTATGATGATTTCAGTATTTTTGAATTTCAGATTTATTGCAGCCGTTTAGTTTGGCTGATTTTTTAGCGGCATCTACAGGTAAAATGTATTGGTGGTCATTTTGCTTTAAATATGTATAGCTGGTAATTTCACTATAAATAGTTATTGTTGGTCAGTTTGAATTAAATATGTATTGCTCGGAATTTTATAGTAAATAGCTATTGATGGCAATTTTACCATGAAAATATATTTTTATACTTCCATAATGTTGTGTTTTTGTTTGTGGTTTCATTATTATCCCATAGAAGGGTTTCTAACAGGTTGGTCCTGTGAACATCGGCAATTAAGATTTGGCTCCACGCTCCTCAAAACCTCTTTAGATCAGAAGTCTTACTGCCGGATGGAGTTTGTCGTCATACCCAAGTATCACATCCGTAACAATTTGTAACTATGTTGTGCTCTTTCCCAGGTGGTTAAAGACATCCGTATCACGCTTGATATGCCAAAGCCTAGATTTAGCAATATTCTTACCTCACATTCGGCATGTGAGACACAAATGATCTATCGAATCAAAGCAACAAGGTTAGCTCAATCTGCATATGCAGTTCTCGACAGTGTCACGTAAAGTTTCCTTCACACATAACCCGTGCTGCAAATGTCTAACGTTTCATAAACAAAAGGAGAATGTCGTGACATTCATTTGAAAGGATAATACCTTGATAATCAATCTGCCGCCAAATGCCTAGATTTTAATGCACGTGTTGACTAGTGACGGCCTTGATTACATAAATTAAATTAATTATACCCTCCTCAGTTTAATACTCTGATCCTTGTTCAAATAGGATATTTATAATGCTATCTGTTTAATATATTCCATACAATAATCTATTAATCTGTATATGGACTTGTTTATATAGAGAGACTTAGATTATATTTATATAAATAATTAGTGATATTTAACTACCTACGTCTGATACTCTCTCTCGCTCTCTCTCTCTAAATCCTGGTATGCATCGTTATTTCAAATTCACTACAGATATGCTCACACCCATAGGTCTAGTATTAACGGCTCATTTTTCAAGGTAGTGATACGATATATAATTATTATCTAAATTATTTACACCCTTGTGCAAATTAATTGAAACAACCGCTTTAGTTTCCTTTCTTTCACCATACGGACAGTTTTAGATCTACTGAAGTGACAGGGTGTATTCGAATTCTATTTTTCCTCAAATTAGGTCATTTATAGTGGTGTGCAGTAATATGAATCTCTTTTCGAGGTGTATGATGAAATTTGTTTAGTCTTAAAAATTATTGCATCTTCCGTGACTGCATCAGATTTTCATCACACCCAGACACTACTGTCTCGACTGTCGATTAGTTGTCTTTCAGGCATTGTCTGTGATGCACGTTAATCAATTGAAGCGTACGAAAATTGTAACGCTGCACGAACACACTGACAAGAGATACCAGTGAGCAAATCAAAATACTATAGGCTGGCCCGGAAACTTTCCTGATTTAAATCCATTCGAGAAATTGTGATCAATCAGCAAAGAAGGACTTCGTGGAATGAACATACGAAGTACTAACATGGGCACTGGTTCTGTTTCAGTGACTAATACGAAAATAAAGTAAATAATAACGGAATTATTCGTTTTGTTTCAATTAATTTGTTAAAGGGTTTACATACGGACTGTTGTCCTCATTGAGATCACAGTTTTGAACGTTGAGTTCATCGACTTTTCTTGTGCCTTTGTTGATCCGAGTAATCTTGAGAACATTTTTAACTGAGCACTTTATTTAATCTACGGTGGTAGATTGTTTTCTTACGCTGTCCATAGGAGCATCTCATCGAGTTCTTATTCAGTAATACTTGGTTATATATTATGTGTCCACGTACACACTTCTTAGCCCAGAGATTGAACTCTCAGATACAATGTCACCAAATTCAGATATATCACGAGTTTTTTTTATAAATATTCTTTTGTAGTAATTTTTGGGTCTAAGATATTGGAATCATAGCATTCACACGAATATTAAGTTTGCTGGCAATTTAATTTCGACATGATTTAATTTTAATGACTCTTAACACTATTTACCAAATATCATATGTTTCTCTTGAAATATCATTTAAATAAGCAATGTTTATTGTGTTCTCTTTAAAACCAGGAGAGCCATTCAAAGCGCCTGTTTGGTCCCTCATTTTCCACTACCTTTTAGACGAATGATTACATTGTATGTATTATTCGTCAGTGCATTGAATGTGCTGCCAAATTATGTCTGTTACTCCTGCTATATATCTCAAGATTCGTTACCAAATTCAAAGTGTCTAGAATGTTATCAGTCTTAACCTGGCATCTCGACACCAGACACTTTATCTTGACCGCCTGAATTTAAACGTTCTACTAGATTGCCAAATAGGTCTTACCGTTGAAATAGCGACATGTATTTGTAAGTTCTATTCTAATAGCTTATTCACATTTCTCGCTTGTAGAAACTTCTAGTTTCTTGGTTCTAGTAGAAATACAATGTCATTCACCCATTCTCTTTCTGAAACCCGTTATTTTACTGTCATTTTGCCCCTCTAACGTCTCATTCCCTACCAACAAACACTTACGTCTTAGGGACATTATCGCCATACTTGGGGTGAAATGATTAAAAATACGACTCCATCTTAGATAACAGACAATGTTGAATTTTATGAGAGAAATTCGATAATTTTCCATGATTACAGAAGACGTAATATATGTATATTTTAGTGTTAACAAATATATTCTGTTAAAAGATGTAGTTTAATAAATAAATACAAGCATATTTTGCGATAATAAACAGTACCATGATAGAACAAATTCATTTACCATTTATATTATTCACAGTAAGACTAAAGTCCTCATCTTTGTTGTTATTATCACAAACTTTCAGAAGATGTAACCCGGGGCAATTTATTTGAGCATCTGTAGATCCGGGTATCTTTCCGGGTATTTTGAAATGAACACATTTAATCTAGGGATTAATATTATTCTTCTTCCACTGTCCGTGTAGGTTGATATCCGCTAATATTTTTAGTGCTGCTCAGTTATTAACCACCATCTTTACACTAAGTGTAAGACCCAGACCAGGGTCTGAATTCACACTAAATATGTCAACAATAGTAAGAATCAATGAGTTACTAGTCTACCAATAAGTCAATCGATAAGATACCTTGACAAGGGAATACAGACTATGGAAATAAGAACATTAACAGAGAAATTAAATAAGAACAAGATCCCTAGACAAGAACAGCGCAACGAGAACAACCAACCTGCGTGGATTTAATAAAGTATTCAGTTCATCGAAATCCAATGTAGTATATTCGGGTGGACTTCTGCGGTGTAGTGTACCTTCAGGACGTTGGTAAATATGGCTCTACACAATTTCTTGTCCATTTGTCTATTAATATTTTTTGTTGTCTCTCCTAAACTCTGGTCTACAATCGATTTACTTAAGCTAGCTATGTAGGTTATGCGCAGATTTTCCCTGTCCCTCTTGCCTACGAATATCATAGCTATTTTCCAAGCTCTCTTTACTCACTAGTCACCCGATAAATTTCAACTGACGCTTTCTAATGCTAAGTATGTGTCCTTGTAAGCGTTCTGAAAGCAAAGTAAATATTAGGTTGGAGCAAAATTAATGTCGTTTTCTCACATGTTACTATCTGAGAAAACGACAGTTTTTGCACCAAACTAATATTTGTTGCAGATTAATTCCACAACGCAGAGAATAAATCACTAAGTTCAGACTCGAATATCGAGAGCAGAAAGGAATGCCGAAAACTCGATTCGGAGGTACTATCTCACAAATCCCGCAGCCATTCAGAAAACTAAGTCATTCTCCGACGAACGTAGTCACCAAAATCCTCCTCCCGATTCGAGAACACTGACTGCTTTTATCGCCGAGCATTTTTCCCATTCGTCGACAGCTGGGAGAGGACGCCCAATCAAAATACTTTTATAACGACTTCTTCAACGGAATTGTTTATTTAATCTAAACATTCTGTCTTCAGCATGTCATGCGGATTACGTGCCCATGCTTTTTTTTTTTGGGAAGTAATTTTCTTTCTCGCTACATTCTCCGTCGTAGGATACACGAGAGGCGCTGTCGCTTGGTTTGACGAGGTAAGATGTCGTTTTTTTCGCTATAGACCTATTTGTTTCTATTTTCTCTAAAACTTCATCGTTTTTCCACGTGTTCGGTCTATGCTATACTCGGCGTTCTTCTGTAGAACCACATTTCTGTTGTTTTGTTATCTTCTTTGTCAGCACTCTTGGCGTTTACATGTGGGAAAACAGAGTGGCAGGATTTTTATAATGGTCCAACTCGACAAGGAAGAGGCAGTGAGAGTCTCTCATATGCTGCGAGAATTAGATCCATATTGGAAGGAATCCCTCAAACCAAAACCCCCACAAGCTGATAGTAATTTTAAAGGTGTGTAGAATATTAATTTTCCCCTATTCCCGTTCGTAACTGAATGCGAAGTCGCGTGTCTTTTTTTTAGTTCGTAAATCCTCACAAGGTCTGCTGGGAATTTAATTATTATATATAAACAATATCTCTAGAAAAATTTCCAACAAACCCTCTTCTCTATACATTTGGTGAGGACAGTTGACTTAGTATGAGCACAACCGTCGACGGCCTAGTGTTACAAAGCTTCGGGTACCAAATGGTACTACTTTCTGGTACATCCGTATGGTGCAGTCATCAGCGATCGTCTCCTAAGGTCGACATTATGAAGAAGCCACATCCTTGAATAATCTAACATGGGGATATTCAAAACTGAATTTTGCGATCGCCAGCCGTTGATTAGATGTGGCACAATGCCGAAATTGTGCCGCACCTACTGGAGATCGAACTCTGCATTCAGTCCTAACTGATCTAGTCAGAAAAGCTTGCTAGCCATTAACCCACGTCGAAATTCCCAACCACCAGTCCAAGTAATGTTCTTCCAGCTTGTATGTTTAGAATATAATTCCTTTTTCTTCCCTCATGTTCGTTTTCATTCTGTATTTTTAAATTTCTTGTGACTTTCTTATGGACAGAAATATGTTTGAGATATATATATATTTTTTTTAAATTAAAGTGTTTCCTTATAGTGAGATTGTTATTTCGCGAATCAATACTAAAAATCAGCACAGTCACATTAACGAAAAAATTGTAAATATATGGACGTCTATACATAATTTATCAACATGTTTGTCTTACACGTTATATTAACTAATTATTGTATCCTTAAAACTTCCTTTTGTTTTTTGTTTTACCTGAGTGATCAGACTTTCTACAGTTTCCCATCAATTATCATTTTCGGCAACATTTGTCCTATTAACATTCGTCTTACTATTGGGTCTGCCACCCATTTATACAAGCCGGTCCTGTAGACTCCTACCTACACCTCTCCTTTCTTGCCTTCATCGAGCCTAGGGAGTACTAAATTCTAGAGCCTTGCTTTCTCTGATTTTGCCCCAGATATTTCAGCTTTACCTCTGATTGTAACTATGATTCCTTTTCGGTTCCACTTTCCTTATGAATTTATCGCAGCACACGTGTTCCAAACATGGTATTCTCAGCATACTTCCGTTATAGAGCCTCCCTATTGCCTAAAGTCTCCTCTTTATTTGCAAAGAACTTTTCCAGAACTGTGTCATATAGAAGGATAGATATTACATACCGTTTCTTTCATTCTAATGACGTGTTTCTATCTTTTATTACTTTACTTAAATTCTCATGGGCATATTTCTTTTATGCTTGCGTTCGCTTTCCAAAGAATAGTGACAGTTGTATACTGATTCCTCTCCACACCTGAATGGCAAAATTTAAATTAAAAGTATTCGTGTAATGGTAATCTTAGCAGTTTCCCTATGAGGCAACATATGACATTCATTGACCGAGCAGACAGTTTTCGGTTGTAATTAAGATCTTTCTCTTAGAACACGTTTTTAGGAAAACGTGTTTCACAGGTACAGTCGTTGTTTGCGGTTTTCTTCGTAACATTTATTTGAAGTGTGGAATGCTGACATCTTGAATATCATTATTTGCTCTTCGAGTTATGTGCTATTCATTTTAGTTGTTGTTGATGCTGGTAGTCCTCAAGCGATATGGTTTCTGTTATTTGGTACAGTTCGTTGTTTGTGATTCTGTAGTACCAGTCAGCAGGATGATATATACCCTGACCCTCAGGCGTTTTTTGCCATTGATCGTAGGAAGCGGCTGGTTTCTGTTGTAATTTTACATATTTATGAAAGGTTTTGGCCCCAAGCATGATATCTGTATGAAAGTCTCGATGCGACCAGGCTATTTAAGAACATGACGATATTCAGTCATCCACCACCACCACCACCACCACCACCACCACTGGGGCGTCATGTGGTACAAGGCCGTTTTTAACGTGGGATATATGCCCATTGAACCCGTATAAACGGGTTCAGGGCCGGTTTAACTCCCCGAAAGAGACTCCGCCCTACGGCGTAGCCTCCTTCGGGTTCCTCCCCGCCGAGAGTTCAACCGAAGAGCCTGTCAGGAGTTGAGCGACTGACTGGTATTTTTCCAAGCGTAGCTTAGATGTGACACAAAGCTGAAAGTAGGGGGGCACCCAGTGAGGATCGAACTCTCTACTCAGTCGTAATTGTTTTAGCGAGACAAGCTCGCTAACCATTACACCACCTGGAGATGCCCTTTATTTTCCAAGCGTAGCTCAGATGTGACACCGAAAGTATGGGGTACCCAGTGGGGATCGAACTCACTACTCAGTCGTAATAGTTCTAGCGAGACAAGCTTGCTAACCATTATACCACATCGAGGCGCTCAATTTAAGAACATGACTCGAGTTTCCATGTTCAGAGTTTGCTTTTGTAGCAAGTTGCGATGGGGGAGGAAACTACTTCTGACACATTCTATGTTCAAATTCGTTTTGTTCTACACCTAATCTGATGTAACCATACCAAAATATACTATGTGGAAAATTAGTAGCATATTCTTAACTGGATTGTCGCTTAAGACAAATATTTGAAAATATTATTTTTAATGACAACAGTTAATTTATGAAATGTTAAGTGGCTAATATATTATCATATGAAAACGTGAGAAATACTATTTTAAACTGCAAAACTTTCATGGACTTAATTATGATCGGATTAAAAATATCTGTTATTACCATCGTTTGTCTGAATTCGAAATAATTCTTATTCTTATATTCGATGATTATTACGTGATCTGGACGCATCACGTGAGTAATGAACAACACAAATAGATATCACTTCGGGACAATTCAAGAGAAAATACATTGAAAAAGAGATAAAAAAAAAAAAACATAGAAAGAAATCTGGATAAAGCTGAGAGGAGTTCATTGAAGCGTACTTATTTAATGACATGTCGGTTGGAGAGTTTTGATTTGCAAAGTTAGTTGGAAATACAACGTGCCCGGTTGGAAATATGCTTGTTCGCCCTTGACGTCAAGAGGGAAAAAAAATCATACGAAACCTTTGATTATCTCTGCGTTCTTTTGTGTTCTTTAACTTTACCAGTTGCCTTGTTCATTACACAAGATTTTATAGATATCATTTATATAATTTTGCTTCTTATAGTGCAATGATTTACTAGCAGGAACTATGGGAATTTCACGAAGACCCACTCGATGCTATGTTAATGTATAAAAATATGTATACATTTAGCATCAAATATAAAAATATTAAAATTTGCAAACGCTCTCTGTCCATTATTTATATGATGTGGGAATAAGAAAACTGAAGCATAAAGAATTCTTGATTTTCTGGCTAAGAAATCTATTTCAGAAATGGACAAAACTATTTATTGTCCAGACTTGGTACCTTATGATTTTCGGCTACTTAAAATATTTCCATACCTACTTGTCACAAATACACACACAGAAAAACACGAGAATACACACGCATTTACACATATAGAAAAACATGTATACATAGGTACCTCCATGAGATCGCTAAAGAGCATAGAATGATGAAAAAGACGCGAAACTTGGCGAAAACAAATTTTATCGTCTAAATGCTTATGTTGTTATTAAGAGTAAAGACCAAAGTTTTTTTTTTTTTTTTTTTTTTAAATTATTTTTTAAAATTTTTCCTTTTTAAAACATTCTAAATTTGGAGCAAACAACCTTGTTTCTTTGTATCACCGGAACTAGTAAAGTAGCATATGCACATTTTACCACTTTTTTTTTTTTTTTTTTTTTTTTAGAAAATTGTTTTTTTATTAAAGTCATGGCAGAAATAATTTTTATATTTATTACCGCCCCATAACTAATTTTATGAAAACGCTAGAAATTCGATCGCATCGGGTTTAGTGATTATAGTAGGAATTGGCTTTGAGGAATGCAAATCATTTTTTTGGGGTGGGGGGGGTTAGCCCCACTACCTAAAAATCAACTCTGAATTGTAACATACGAAACTCAATAAAACAAAGATATTATTTAATTTTAAATGCTTTTATTTGCTTTTAGTTGTTTTCTGAATATGGACAATATTTTATGAATGCCAAAAAAAAAAAAAAAATTCGATGAAAACTGAATTTTTAATACAATGAATTGTTAGGTTGGTGCAAAAATAATGACGTAATGTCGTTTTTTGACGTATTTTTTTACGTCAAAAAAGACATTATTACGTCATTATTTTTGCACCAACCTAATAATGGTTATTTGAATTTAAATTGATAAAATATTATACAATTAGTTAAAAGCCGCATCGGGTTTCCTAAGTGTTCTTATGAGATAGATCATTTTTTCGCGCGTTGTAAATTGTATCATTTTGAATAATCAAAAGATCTGCTTTAATTAAAAAAAATGTAATTTTGTGTTTACAATCGGGCTGTAATTATAAAGTAAGGAAGATCAACCAGAATACAATTAAGTTGCGTTATTTGAGTTAAGTATTGTTCTCCGCTGTTAAGGCCTTTACTTTTGCGCAACACGCGTGGGGAAGTTACTTTGATTATTCAGTTTCAACTGAGAAGGGGACCTAAAAGTATCAGTATCATATGAAAGTTATATGATCGTTTCATATTAATCTCAGTTATGACATTTTTCCATACATGAAATAGCAAAATTAATAATAAAATAAATGGATATACAAATAACACAGTAAAAATGTAATAAATGTACATAAAATTATTGTATTTTGTGTACACTTCTGATAAAATTTCATAAGGTACCTATAAAGTACATACCTTTCTTATGAAGTCTAATCTTGCTCTTAACAGTCCTATTTTAATTTCTTTATAATATATTTTCCATAAAGCATCGTATACGTAAAAGTGAAAGCTAAATACAAAAAAAAAAAAAATTAGAGCGCTGAAAGTTTTCCGTAAAAACAACGAGATAAATAATTTAACTTAAATGTAAATAATTTCACTTTTCTCCTTCCGTAGAACAAATTATCACGGAATTCGTCAATATGTCATACATCACCTGTCAAGTGACACGAAAGTTTATGACCTACTTTTTTTCATATCACCTCTTTTTGGCGCAGAAGCTAAGTTAACCTTGGTTCGAAATATTTTAAATAAACATATTTTCTGATTTTCTGAAAATAAGTTTTGAAAAAAATGATAATTGATATTTAAGAATTCCAAAGTGAGATTTCCAGTTTTTTTGTTTTTTTTGTTTTTTTGTTTTTTTTTAATGGAAAAAAAATGGTCAATTTTGCTGACTCAAAAATAAACAAGATTTTTAAAGAAAATTTCGGACGTGCTAGGAACGATTAAAAATATAAAAAACTACCTCCAAAATAATTTGATCTTCCCTCTTAATAATAACATAAACATTTAGACGATAAAATTTTGTTTTCGCCAAGTTTGGCGTCTTTTTCATCATGCTATGCTCATTTTTTTTAGCGATGATAAAAAAGACTGAATCTCTTGGTTGGTGAATGCTGGCATAATCCTTGCCTTCAGTTCATCTTTTGTGTTAAAAGTTGTTTTGTTTGTCTCTCGTCTAACTGCGCCCCATGCATAATAATCAAAGTGATTGCTGTAAGGTGGACAGATGTAAGGCGTGATGTAGTCACAAAAATTGTCTGGCAGCCATGGCAATGTTTTTTCTGCTTGTGTCCATGCGTATATGGGTGTCTGTATCATTGTGTGTATGCGTGCAAGCACATGTCAATATGTGTAACTGGTTTGGGCAATTACTTCCGAAAGTAACCAGTGCTTTCTCATAGTTTGCTGTATTTTAATCATGTGTCATTCTCTCATCTGCTGTTCTCCTTTGATAGATTGATATTTTTCCAGAATATTTAACCGAATCTTCTGTTTATAGGAATACATTGCATTCGCATGAAATTAGCAAAATATTTTATAATCATTCTGAGATCTTCGCCTCCTTACAATAAAATCACGTTTTCTATCATGAACATCGATTACAAATTCTATCCAGTTCTTTGAAGAGGCTTTCGTTTTCTTTCACACGTTCGAATCGCTCACCAGAGACGGAGATTTGCTTGGAGCGAATCAATTCAGTGTTTGAAGATACGGAATCGAATATGCCGCATTTGAATGACATTTTCGTGATTTATTGCTATGACGCAATTGCAACTTGAAGGTGAGGGTCTTCATGCAGCAGAATCTCCGGTAGACATCTTTGGACAGAAAAGAGATTATTTTGGTTCCCGATGCTTCACTCAGTCAAAAATCTCAATGTCGCATTCAGCAGTAACTGCTTTTCGAGATTTTAGGAATGTGTAATCAATAATTCCCTGGAAGTCGCTGCAAACTAAAAAAAAAATCTTTCCACGTTTAGGTGGACATTTTGATGGCTTCCTTTGGCTATAGTCACAAACCCTGTCTTTTTAAAATCCGTTTGTCGACATCCATTCACTTTCTTATGCAAACAGGATTTTTTCTATCTTAAATGAGACATGTAGGCATCTATTTAAATGCTGTCCAATTTACATTCTTTAAGTTCAGTCGAATATATTTTCAGCCATTACCCTTTTTAAGTCTCAAGAACAATTGAAATTAAGTATGAAGTAAGATGACAAATTACCAACTTCAAATAGAAATAAAATGCAATCTCCAGAAACCAATAATGCGTAAATATTAGTATAGGAACCTCCATGAAATCGGTAAAAAAGCATAGCTTGACGAAAAAGACGCCAACCTTGCCAAAAACAAAATTTTAACCTCTGAATGCTTATTTTGTTATTAAGAAGAAAGACCAAAGTTTTTATTTAATTAT
This sequence comes from Acanthosepion lycidas, assembly GCA_963932145.1. Classification (NCBI taxonomy): domain Eukaryota; kingdom Metazoa; phylum Mollusca; class Cephalopoda; order Sepiida; family Sepiidae; genus Acanthosepion; species Acanthosepion lycidas. Next base: position 76,558,476 of record OZ010594.1, on the reverse strand, counting down.
TTAAAAAAAAAATTACTTCTTTGTAGAACCTTTTAAAATTTGATTAAAAAAAAAAAACAAAAAAAAAACAACTTTTCTTTGTATCACCGGAGCTAGTAAAATGACATAAACAATTATTTTTTTTTTTTTTTTTTGATATGACACTTGCAAAAATAAAAATAATTGTCGGATGTTAATGCAGCTTTCATGAATTATTCACAGATGATCGAAATTATTATAAATATTTTTTTTATTAGAATCATGGCGGAAATATTTTTTTATATATATTACCCCCACCCCCTCAAAAAAACTAAATTTATGAAAACGGTAGAAATTCAGTCGCATCGGGTTTAGTGATTACAATAGTAAAAGCACAAGGCTTTGAGGAATGCAAATCATTTTTTTTTAATTGGACCCCCTACCTGAAAATCATCTGAATTTTAACATACAAAACTCAATAATACAAACATATTATTTACTTTTAAATGCTTTTGATTTTAGTTGTCTATGAATATGGACAATATGTTCTGAAAGCAATTTTTTTTTCTTCGATAAAAAATAAATTTTTAATACAATGATTTATTTCTCAATTATAATAGATTTTTACACTTAAGTTGTTAAAATATAAAATTGGTTAAAAGCCGTATATATATATATATATATATATATATATATATATATATATATATACATACGTGTGTGTGTGCGCTCTGTTATATACATCGATATCTCTGTGGATCAGGTTCAATATTTTTCATTACTAGGATCCACCTGGATTTTAAACCAAAGGATCTATTAGCTGTTCTATATATTTTTGTTTGGCTTGTCTTTTACAGCTTAAGCCTTTGCCGGTTATTAAAATTCAGTAAACCTATTTAGATTGTAAGAATATTTGGAAGGTCATAATATAGTGATACAAGTCCTACTAATTAACATAAGCTTTCTGAGAAGAAACTTTAACAAGGGTATTTGCGATTATTCGATGTGAAGTTCCGAGCCATCATCCATTACATAATCCACACATTCATGCGTTTAGCACCGCTTCTTATGCGCTCACAGATTTAGGTATTGACCTGGCTCGATGTTGCTTATCTTCGTGGATCGTACGAGAACCAGTGAAATAAGAGAAATTAAAGCGTATAAAGTCTCACCCTGCTGAAGAAGAGGTGGATCAGCTCTGATTATTATACTTTGGGTGTATCTGGTGTCAACAGACTCGAAACTATGAAGCGCTGGGTTATAAAACGTCAGATAACAACAGTAGCAGCCCGGAAAAGCAC
>OZ010594.1:76509717-76549717 GCA_963932145.1 Acanthosepion lycidas | reverse complement strand
TGTTGTATAATTTATTCAAAAAACTGAGAAATTCGATAATCATTTAAGAGAGAACTTGATATTTCATTTTCATTTTTTAAGGTTGAATTAACTAAATATAAAAGTAGAATTCATGCTACCACAATAAATATATATAAGGACTGTCGTTCGGAGTTTCCGTGGCTTGTCTTTTTCACCGTTATTCTTTTTATCGATAGATCGAAAAAGTGTGGATGGTCCGACACAAGCCTTCAGCACTTGAAACAAAACATTGTGTTGGTTTTCTGACAATTATATCCGACTACTACGAAAAACCTACGAAACATGAACATCATCTTGGCACTTGGAATGAAGAAACTCGCCAAGACAACAACTCAGCATGAGAAAAAAAAAAAGAAGCTCTGGTCGCATTGGAGCTAAAATACAACATTGATATAACTGCACTGAGAAGTAACTATCAGTCGACTGCATGAAACCAGAAAGAAAAATAACATCTAACAGTGTTCCTGCTGCATTTGGATACAATACATTCTCCTATACTTATTGTGGACTATTGTGCAATTCTTGAGCCGGTCTCAAAAGTCTTGCCCGTCATAGGCATGCAGATAATTAGTTCATGGTCGTCGGAACCTCATACGTCGAACTCGAGGGGAAAACCAATTTATATATATATATATATATATATATATATATATATATATATATATATATATATATATATATATAATATATATGATAACAATTTGCATACATAAATAGATACTACACGTACGTATGAATATATTTCCTACTCAGGTGTTACAAATAAAATGTTTATGATGTGAAGAAGAGCTATAAATATATATTTGTGAACATACATAATATCCAACTTCGTTAGCCTGACTCGTAGTTTCAAGCAGTTTTTGCAATATTCAGGAGCGGATATATCTCCGATACCCTGGATATTATGTACATTCACTATAATATATATATATATATATATATATATATATATATATATACATACACACGTGTGTGTGTTTGTAATGGAATAAGAAAAAGTAATTTAAAAGATAAAGAACTGACTCTGTTTCTAAAACGCTTTATACATCTGATTATCGTGGTCTGGGCGTGAAACAGATTTACGGTTATAGGTCGGTGTTCTGGAAGGTGCCAACGCACACACACACTATCAGTGAGTAAATCTTTACGGATATATCAAATAAATTAGATATTTCTTCTTCTATCTGACGTGTCCATGAAGGACATGGATGACCATAGCACTCCACAATTTTCTGTCTTGTAATTTTTAGCAAGGTTTGTCATTTCACTATCACTCCCAATCTCTGTCCCGACATGCATTTTCAAAATATCATGAGGTATCTTATCGCTGGTTATGTCTTTCTTGTCTTGAATATCTACTGTGAGTGTCAAATTCGCCAAAACCATATTTTCTCATTGCCCTACAAATTTCAAGTGACTTTCTGATTCTAAGTATAAGCATCGTTTATGTTTCAACCATCTTTTAAAACTTCCCCGTTATCCACATGTTAAGTCTATTTTATTCTCAGAATATTTTTTATAACCACATTTCTATTGCCTCAAGCTTCTTTTTAATCTATGCGAAAATATAGGCGAACCGCTATTAAATATCTGTGAATAAAAGCCTTTTTTCTTTCCACTTTTCTTTCTTAATATTTTACTTAGGTTTTGAAAATCATTTTTCTTCATGCTACTGGTCTGTCGGATTTCATTATTATATTCCCCCTCTTCTTTTCCAAAACTTCCTCAATATTTACATTTTGGTAATTTTTGGATTTTGGTTCACCAACTTGTAGCTCCTCTTGCTGAAAGTCATCCTTTCTGTATTATATTTAATCCTTTCTTATCACTTTCCATTACTACCAATTATAGATGTTCCTGCGGTTTCCATTTTGTTTCTGCAAACAATGTCATTTGTATAACTTATCTTATTAATATTGTGTTCGCCAACAATAAATCTTGGTAGAAGATAGCGTAGCATAGAATTTACGGTTACGTTTATCCAGATCAACTTTAAATCGAGATGTGAACAGTTTACATCTGCGCTTGTTAGATGCAACCGTAAATTTTAAGGAAACATTTTTTCATATATTTCTCGATTGTGGAAATTCTTTCCGGCTCCATGTTTTCCAGTTAACTTTAATCTGCAAAATTTCTACTGTCCTCCTGATTACTCTTCCCTCACCCAGGATATTTTTTAATGTTTCCTTAACTAATCTTTCCCCGCCCTGTAACACCCTTCTATTTTAGGGATAGCACTGACTTTCATGGGGTGATAACAATTTAAAAAAAAGGAAGAAAATTGACTCGTTTTTCTTCTTGCTGTGATGTTGATAGTGCAATGTGAATCGTTTCCTAAGTTACAAGATAAACTTATTGGCCTCTTATCACAATGCTTTGAACAGATATATTCATAAACATACTCACATTGATATTGATTAAATCATCGAGGTTGGGATTTTTTCAAAATTGCGGTATTGTGCTTACATTTCTTTTCTCATAATGTCAGCGATTTTCATAAATCATTTCTGAGTTGAATAAATAATGAACGCGAACATGACGTTTTTTCTTATGGAAAAGAAAAAATATATATAGTAGTTGTAATGATGTTGCAATAGACCGAATGTTCGCCTCCCCTGTGTTGAATCCTGAACATCATCTATATGAAATAAAATATGCCAATTATTGGGAAGACAATAGATTTTTTTTTTTTTACTTTTATTTTTCAATAGAAAAATCAAGAAAAAAAATTTAAGCGATCTGTTCAGAAAAAGAATTGCTTAATGCAAAAATGATTGTAAAAATATATATTCCAGTCAGGTTTCAATAATTAACGTGAAATGTCCATGTACGTTCTAATATATGTTAAAAAGTTATGCGCTTATATATATATATATATATATATATATATATATATATATAGGTTCATATGTATACTTTTTTTTCGTGTGATATATTTTAAATTGCCTGAAGGGAATATATTATGTTGGTGCAAAAATAATGACGTGATAATGTCGGTTTTTGACTTATTTTTAACGTCAAAAACGACATTATTACGTCATTATTTTTGCACCAACTTAATATTTTAGAGTTAAATACATATACACACACATATATAATATGTAACGTGTCTCTGTATCTCTGGCGCCTCCGGCGATGGGCCTTGTGGATTTATCCCAAGTGAAAGAACATTGAAGTATATCTATTTCAAAGCAACAAATCTCTTTCGTAGTGCGTCGTTTTTTTGTTTTTGTTTTTTTTATTCTTGACTTCTGCTGGATTCAAAATAAATTGTTTTACCTCATTGCCTCAAAATTTTGATCGAAATACATTTCGTTGTTATTGTTTTTAATAAAGAAGCGAAGAAAACAAAAACAAGGGAAAAATGTCCTTAAAGAATGAAATTAAATTATTGTAGCTAGACGGACTACGTAGATCTATCTGAGCTGGAGAAATTTAATAGGCAATGTATTTCTTATTTTAACTTTATAATCTTTTTCAAATGTCTGTATTGAATGCCCTGTTTTACCAAAGAACATATTTTATTCCCACATTCTTTACAAATGTCAATTTTATACAGCTTATTCTATACAGCATAAGGTTTTTAGCACAATGTATCACTTGAAAAAGCAAATTATAATATTTTGTCCGTCATGAAATCGGAGAAGATCAATGAAAACCTTATTTCCTCGAATGGTGGGTTCGGGTGTGAAGTGTGGACTAGGTAGTGCTGAGTAATTATGATATCAGCCAGCAGTACTGATCATAAACGTAAAATACAGACATAGACAAACACACTAAATCATACGCATATATACAAAACAGACTTGAGATAGATACACACATTTAAAAAAAAAATATATATATATATATGGCTAAAGATTTAAAAAAAAAAATATAACACATTCTTTATATCATCTGAAGGTCCTGGAGTCCTTATATATCAAATCCTGCAAGCCTTCTCTCTGTAAGCAGAGGGATTCCTTGCTGGGTCTGAATAATATTGGTCTCTAGTTTTCCTTGATTATTTTTCTTCTACACATTGGTCATCCTATAATTTAATTTACACGTTTGTCTTTTTAATTCCCAGAAGAAAACATTGATAAGCTGGGAAGAAACCGATTGTTTTAGTTATTAAATTTACACACATATGCCTTGTAATTTAAATTTAATTACGCTTGTTACTTGCTATTATGAATTTCTGTACAACAATAAATTTATGTATATATGTGTGTGTGTTTCTCTCTGAAAAGTGTGTATACACTATCCACATACATATGGCAGAATAAAGACAGAAATATCACACCAACAATAAGCTGGGAAATATTGAAAAAGCACCCACCTACAGCAACATTACAAAAAATGCCTACTTTGCCTACACGCAAATGTAGCGATAATATACCACACCCCGCAAAATAATTTACTAAACAAAAGATCACAGATAATCTCCAAATGTAGGCCTGAGAATAAGTACCTATTATCCGAATTTATACCAAACGGATAATAAAAAAAAACACCAACAATCACTCTTTAGTTCAAGCTACCGTCACAATAATTACATTTATCGTTATTATCATTGCAGCAAATTAGTAATCACTTCTACCACTTTACAATAACTATTAACTATTAATATTACCATTACCTCCAACACCAACGCCATTACAACCACATGACATTTATTAACATATAAATCCACTATAATTATTAACGTAAATTACTCCCCCCAACCTATTTAATACCACCAAATAAAAACGAATAAGATCAGAGATAATATCTAAATCTAGACCTGAGAATAAATACCTATTATCAGGATTTATACCAAAATAAATAAATGAAATAAAATACCAATCACTTTTTAGTTCAAGCTACAACCACAATAATTACATTTATTGTTTTTATCATTCTACCACCACCATTACTAATCACTTCTACCAATATACAATAACTATTAGCTACTTATATTATCATTGACATCAATCCCTCTGCAACATTACTATCACATCACATCTACTATTATCATATAAACCCGCTATAATTATTATAGGAAACTACCCCCTCCACCAGCATACTTAATACCACCATAAAAATAACCAATAAGGATTACAAACTGCAAATTCTACCAGTTACATATACAGTCATCAAAAACAAGCAAATAACCAGCTTTAAAATAATAACAAATAAACTTTAACAAATTAAAAATAATAGCAACTTTTACGTATCATAATTTTAAACAGACCCCACCACACGTATATACATGCATGCGAGGAAATATTATTCAGCAAAAAAATAGAAAAATGCACTGATTGCTGACATGTATATATTCACGAAAGATTCACACGAAATTTTCGCTACACTTCCGATCTTTGAATTTCAACATACAAAAGCGTATGTATAGACAACAGCACACATACATACATATGTCAAATACCATACTGTCCACATATGTTTATATCTGTATGAGCCCCGGCGGACGAGCGAGTGTGTATGTGTGTCTGTGTACCTCAACGGGTGTACGGACATGCATCTATGATTGCGTGAGAATGAGTGACATCACGATGATGAGCCCCCCACCATCACTCCTATAATAACACCAATACACGCAATATATTAGGTTGGTGCAAAAATGTCGTTTTCTCACATAGTAGCATATGTAAGAAAACGACATTATTTTTGCACCAACCTAATACATAAACCAAAAAAATAAATAATCAGTTTGTCTGACGATCGCAAAAGCGTGAAACCCAGGGACACTAACTCGCAGCAATCCAACGAAATATATATATATATATATATATATATATATACACACACATACATGTATACTGTGTGTAACAGCAAAATTGCCCAATTGTTAGATTAAGCTTTGAACCGCTGTATCTTAAAAATGCAGAAATATTTTTTAATTCTTATAACTGTGACGTCGTCCCCTGGTCGCAGCGCCAACCGTGACGTTCTATCCTAGTCTACCACGGTACTAACTGTGACGTCCCTAAATAGCACCAACGGTGACGTCCTCGCCGCGGCTCCAGCCATTCGCTCCTCGTGACGTTCTAACCTTTTGGTGATTCGGGTGGGAATCAGGTTAGATTTGATATCAGCCTCGTCGTTCCCAACTCGCTTCCAACGCCTGGTTACCAAGGTAACTGCACTGATCCCCCCAGTCCGCCTACCCACGTTGTGAATTGATCTTAGGCAGACGAGATCAAACTGTGGTTGTGCCGTACTGCAAACCGAGTGCAACGGGGGTGATACCACACAAATATGCATAAAAGACAATAAAATGAAAACTCAAAAGTTCAAAGTATCAAAGAAAAAGGTAACAAACTTTGTCTAGTTGTTCGATACATAGGACTGCATCTATCTCCCGACCCGTTATATGGATTGTGACACGTCGTTTTCCGCTAGGCAAGTTTTTACACTTCAAGATGTCTGCTCTCTAAGAAATTGATGTTTCGGTGGGTCTTTGGACGAAAGTCAAAAAAAAAAAAAAAACTTATTTCTGTGATCTGGATCTAAGTCGCTCTTCAAAATAATTGTTCTTGGGTTGAAGGGGGGTCCGGAATGTGCGTGAATCTTGGTCAGCTATCTGCGAGGCTTTCTTCAACTGAAGACTGACTCTGGGAACTGTTGGGACTCAACTCAACTCTGCTCGTTGTGGCTTCGTTTATATGGGCGCCGACCAAAACCGGTGTGAGTTTGTCGGCGCCGGCGGTTCCTCGATAATTCTAAATACATATCTACCTCTCTGGTTAGGAATTTCCACCCTTTTCCATTTTTGGGAACCTTTCCTCACTCCCTTCTCATCATACTTCAGAGGGGCGTGAACTGCCCTCCCCACATCTTCGTAGCAACCTCTCTTACTCATCCTCCAGATGGGCTGCAACAGCCTCCCTCGTGCGTCACGTGATCACCACTCGACCAATGATGTCTTAGTCGGGCGTGGACGAATCCGCGGCTTTGTTTCAGGAAGAAAAAAAATATCTTCCTTAACTAAAAAACAAAACAAACTATCTCTTCTCTTTCCCTTTTCTTCCTCTTAATCGCCGTTATCATTTCTCTGGCCGCGAACGGGACAATATGACAATGGCGGTCATAACTCTTGTTCTACACGTGGTTTACGTCAGGTATTTTATCGCTAATTATCAGAATGGGTGGTCTTCCAAACACTGTCTCAAAAAGAAACATCTCCAAAGTTTCAGTCAATCTGTCGCCTCGAAGAAAGAAAAAAAAAACACTTCTAGGTTCCCATTCATTTTCCTTCGGGACATTTTTCTGATAACATAATTTTATTATCGCAGGCCAAGGATGTTCTGTCGAAGGAAAATCGGTCAACGGACACTCGTAGGTGGTCCTTAATTTTTCATATCTGTCCAAAGTCCATTTAGTTGCCTGTTTTTCGTCACTTATCGAAATAACATTTTCATTTGAATTTTTTTCTCTTTGGCCAGCCGGTCTGCAGTTGATAAGATGTCTTCCCGTACTAATAGTTTGTTTTCATATTCTTAGATAACACAGCCGATGCCAAAACATATCTGGTTCTTTCTTTCTTTCCCTTTCTTTTTACTCAGAATTTCCCTGTCATTTTAATGACACTCTTCCGCCATTTGTTACTTATCAAAATATCCTTTTATCCATTGTCTTTTAGCCGTGTGTGTGTTCTTGCTTATCACCCACGATTCGGTCCTTAGCCTCTCCTTTCCTCTTTTCTTTTTCTGCCTCGTTAAATGGTGCCACATAACTATTGGACACTGTTTTGAACAATAAGATGGATTTAGCTGTATGGAAATGTTAATCCCTTTTGTTGTTGTGAATGACTAATCCAGTTTTCCATTTTACTTTTCCCCCTTTTTTAAAGTTATTCACCGTTCGCATTATGCCTCTTGAATTTAGTTTGGAGACGGAAGCCGAGGCACGAAAGCTGGTACCAATAACTGAAGGCCCAAATTATCTTTTTCTTCTCGCCATTGCTCATTTGGGAAGATATATTTGTGCTGACACAAAACAATATTAACCTTTCTCTTTTTATACGAATAACTGAAAGGATTTTTTTAGCGTTTTTTTACGAGAAATGGTGACAAGATAGCTAAACATATGTGAAAATCTGGCTAAAAGGATGTCACTTTGTTTAGTGATTTTATTTAAATATTAAACATTTCTTGGGATGTACAATTTTCGCATAGCATTACACGATTTTGCCAAATTTTACTTTATACCCATATGCAAAAGCATATGCAGAATTATTTATATATAATATATATATATATATATATATATATATATATATATATATATATCATTTTTTATATATATTTTAAGGAGACGGGAAACAAAACAAATAGCTAAACATTTGAAGTCGTGTTTCGATGCGTAGCAACACATCTCAACAGTTGATTTTAAATTTATATTACTCTACTTTGTAATGAGCCCTCTTTTTCATTAAATGTTATGAACTTTGATATTCTACTCTATTCGTTCTCATCTTACCTGGATATATATATATATATATATATAATTTTTTTTTTTTTTTTTTTTTTCTACCTCCGTTTTTATATTTGTTTTTTTTTTTGTTTTGTTTTTTTACAGCACAATATCAACGATTTATTTAATGCCGACACAATTTTTATTGATTTTAATTTTTCTTCAAATACGTATATCTTGTAAGAATCTAATACAAGGTACTTCTGTTATTAAAACCTATTTTTATACTTTCCTAGTGTTTTGACTTCAGTTTGGATGTTAACTCTGTACCCCTAGCTGGGACCATAACGGGTGGTACCACTACGGCTCAGGGTAGACCTGGGAATACCAGTAATTAAGAGGTGTTTCCACGTTCCTCAAAAACTCCTGATCAGAGGCTTTGCTGTTTGATACAATTTATCGTCTTACCCAGGACGCAGATGTATTTTATCGTCATACCCCGGACGGTTTTATCTTTATGTATAATCAATTATTGAGCCTATCGTGAATACTGCGGACTTTAGTTTATTTTGTCATGTTATCCATTATGCTTTTCGTTGATGAATGACTGCAGGCGTAACAATCATGAATTTTTTTTCCACGAACTTTAGTTTGAAATACGAATAATTATGTCAGTAAAACCATCAGCAATGCATATGCATAGAAGTGATGAAATCTGTTTCACTTTTGAAGCTGTTGCTTTTGGCTTTATAAATTATTTTAGTTAAAACCTCATCTTGCGTTTTGGTTATTAAAAAACCTTTTTAAAATGAATGACACACGTCAGCGGTTTTTAAGAGAAAATTAAAATACAAACAGGAAAATATAATTTGAATGAACATTTTTGCATAATATTACAAGATGAGTATAAAATATTCGTAAAATACTTGCGATAATATTTTAACTGAAAATGAAATCCTTATCTAGATTTACACGGAATACTTCAAATGTTAATGTTCTCGTGTTTTATTTCTAGCGTATCAGATGCAAGAAATTTAACTCAAAAAAATTAAAATAAACGATATTATCATAGCCAGACATAGCGTCTCAGATACCGAAAGCTTCTTCAAAGTAGCCTGATAAACAAAAGAAACAATACTTGACTCAATGCGGAGACCTCGGAGGTACCTACTGATTCACATCAAATTCCCTGTCTGATGATCGCATGGATCAGAGGCAATACGGACAAGGCTATTGGTTTCCACTTCTTCCTGTTGAACCGCAGAATCAATGACAATGCTTATATTTATCTGCAAGAAATGGCGATTAATCTGTTTCGATCGTGCATCCAAACGAATTTCACTGAGACATTGCTACCTCTAACATGGTTCAAATGTGTCTGACTGTGAACATGTCTCCCAGATTCTCGATCGTTGCTTTCTCGATTAAATAGTCCAGACATTGTGAAACATCTACCAACTACTTTTCTTTCTTTTTTGTGCCATGTCCTTTTAGGATGTAGGCGATCATTCCTCTCCCCCTTCCTCTATCCCTTGCAGCTTTCTACAAGTTCTTTTACTCTGCTTCATCCCTCAGACCATCTTATGTAATCCACAAGTCCATCAAGTTTGTCATACGTTGTTTTCCTTTGTCTCTCTTTCTCTCTATTCGACCCGTGAGCATCAGATTCTGCAGGCCCCACTTTTCATTATGTGTCCCAGAAACTTCAGCTGCCTCTTCCTCATATTAAATATAAGCCTTCTCCTTGTTTGCGACTTCTTTAAGATTTCATCTGGATGCAAAGGTAAACGACTAACAGTAAAAGAATCTGGACAAAAAGAACATAGATTTATAAATAACGGTAGAAGGTCAAGTTAGACAGTGGAATGAAAGCTACAATCAGTTTTCTTTCTTTCTTTTTATTTGCCTACGCCCTGAAGATCACTGAAATCATGACTTTCCACCTCCCTCTATCCCTTGCAGCTCTCGACAAATTCCTTCCCTCTGCTTCATCCCTCAGACCGTCTGTCATCCATTTGCTTAAGTCCATCAGGTATGTCATGCGTTGTTTTCACTTGTCTCTCTTTCCCCACTATTCGACTCCAGGCCCTCCTTCCTCATGTGTCGCAGAAACATCAGCTGCCTTTTCCTGATATTAAGTATAAGCCTCCTGTTTGCAACCTCTCTAAGACCTCATTGTTATTCACACGCTCGGTCCATGATATCCATAGCATCCTTCTCTAGAACCCCATCTCTCTCACATCAAGTTTGTTCATCTTTGAGGAATTCGTCCCACAATCGCTGCCGTAAAGAAAGAGATGTCACATAACATTTCAGTATTCTTTTCTTTGTTACCAACGATATCCTCATATCTTTCAGTACACTGACCATCTTTTGGAATGTGTCTAGCAAAGAGTAAATAAGTTCTGTTTGCAGGTCACCAGCGAGAACTTGATGGGCACAGTAAAGCCAGATCCGGCCATAAAGATCCTTCTGAGAAAATCCGTGATACTGAAAATGATTTTTTTAATTGAATTGGGTGCAATGTGCCACGTTCATTCAGGACGTAGTAATCATAGCTCTCTACAGCTTCCTAAATTTTGTTATTAGTGGTTAGCAATTTTTATCCTTTCGCTATCAATCCCAATCCCTTTTCTGTTACCCATTTACCGAAACTCGTTGTGTATATTACTCTTTTTTTTCATTTGTTTCTTACCTTCAGTGAGTGTCATATTTTAAAGCCGTCTTTCCTCATTAGGTGATTCTCATTGTTTATACTGCAACTATCCTGAGCAGGACCTTATTATATTGTTGTTTTGAATACGTGTTAGTGACATATAAAACAGTAACTAATGTCAGCTCAGCATAGTTTCAGTATAAACCACAGGTGGGATCTATGGATTTGAATAAACAGAAATGACCCTGAGCAAACGTCTGCAACGGAGATTGGATAGGGCAATGTCTCCTGAACATTTTTAGCTGACACCGCTTGCAACATAGTCCATGAGTCCACACCTATATAAAGACACATCTGTCTTAGTACTTGGTATATTCAAAGCAACAGATGATCTTATAATGTAAACACATGTGTGTATTAAAAACGCCAATCAAATAAAAAATTATTAACAATTTACAGATTTAATCGGATGAATGTAGTTGATGCAGGGTATCAGGTTCTCAAGACCACGCTGGGAGACATTACGAATTTTGAGATTCCTGCTCTTTTGTTTGAAAAGAAGCTTCGCGACGGAACTGAGTCCCCACTTTTGGAAATACGGCGTAAAAAAGAAAATATATTGATTCTAATGAAGCCTGTTGTCCTTACAGCACCATTTTTTTCTAACCATACCCTGTTTCTCATTGATATCCGGATCTTCTCAACACCCGCAAAAGAGTGCTGTCACCGAATCTAGTGATCTCATGACCAGTGTGTAAATAATAAAACTATCCCTTAAGGAATTTTAGAAAAATAGAGCAAGAAGAATGTAAAATGTCGTCCTGGTGTTTTTAATATTAAAGTTCATGAAATAAAAGTCTAGAGAAACACTGAATTTAGAGTGCTACTCTTAATATATTTATGATGAATTGTGTGCATCATATTAACAGTTTACTGTGGGATGGTAAAACGTTGAAGATAAAGAGGCGAGATAACGTTTGAATCTTGATTTGGAGAGGTTAAAATTGTAATGTTCATGGAAGCATCAAAACGGGAGACTGTTCCAAAAATTGGGATAAGCTCTCTTTGAAAAATGTCTCGTTAAATTTGGAATACTGATTTGGAGGCTCTTGATAAGAATGCAGTTAAATATCAGTTTCCTAACTGTAATTTTCTGAATTGGTGGAACTAAAGATATATTGAATTTTTTTTTTAATATTGACAGCAATTAACTCCTAAACTGAAGTTGGACACTACAAACTGCACCAATATGTTCCGCTTTGCGCTGGTTTAGGTACAAAGGAAACGCAACAGAATTGAAAATGCAATAAGTTAGACGCCGGTCTAATTCTCTGCTTTGCATGACCTCATTTGTATTGGGAACTTGTAGTTACATTTCGTCTATTGGGAGTTGAGTCGGGGCCAAAGTTGTTGTTTATTAGCAAATAGAGAACGAAATCAATCCCCAAACGGTTAATACAATTAGGGCCAGCTCGGTCCCCGCAGACAAAAATCACTGACAGACCGAGAAACAAGCCGAGACTTTGAGTGATTAGAATCGGTGCGGTGGAGAAGTTTTTCTGAAAAGTACAAGAAGGAAGAGGTTGGCGAATGACGGTTGGAAAAAGGGCGGAATAATCAGGCTGAATTGTAGCGGCTGCACTTTTCTTTTTCACTATAATTCCCTCAGTTTCTTTTTCTCTTTTTTTTGACGCATTTACATTGACTCTACCTGTTTTCATCTTGTCTGCGATAATCTGGTGAGGAATTTTTTCTTTCTCATATTCTCTTAAACTCTACGTAGACAAAATACCACGCAGGATTGGAAAAATGGATATGGCTAACTTTCGTGTACGACGCCTGTATTTCTTCCGTATCGTAGCATTATTTCTTTTCTAGATATCTCTAGTAACCAAAAAGTTTGCCCTTCATTGATACATTATATATCTCTCACACACACATATATATATATATATATATATATATATATATATATATATATAATCTACCTCTATCTCTATCTATCTGTATCTCCCTATTTCTATCTGTATCTACCTATCTCTGAAAATATATAGAAAATATGAAAGAACTGGTTAGGTAAAAAATCCAAATTTCTTTAGTATTTTTATTTTTTTTTTAAAAAGTGCTCGATACTAAAGTAGAGCATATATATAATTATTTAAACATATGATTCCAACACGCTACATAAGAGTTCTCATATTTTTAAATAAATAATTACATATATAAGTTTAAAAATTAGGATATCAGACCTTGGTTTCGACCTCACGGTATCATCAGGCTAATTCTATCAACTGACCATCCAATACTCTATTTAAAAAGAAAAAAAAAACACGCACCAAGAACGCTATATTATTATTTTTCAAAAATAGACAAACAAAGGCACTACGGTAGAACGTATGTTTGAGTGTAATAGTTAGGAGGCTGGTAAGGAGATGGAAGGGAAAAGATGAAGTTGAAGAGAAAAGAAGAAAGCAAGTGTATCGTAAATGTATAAAGAAAAGTAGTAGAAAAGGAAAGCAAATGTAAAGTAAATTTAAGGAAGCGTGTATTGTAAATATGGGAAACGACGGTGGGAAAGAAAGCGTATCGTAATATAACTGGGGGGGGGTTAAATTGCTTTTTTTTTTTTTTTTTTTTTTTCTGGCTTTATATATTCAGTTAATTTTTTGGGGGGGATATGAAGGCAAGGACCTAAGTTTTCGGATCTTTTGTTTTCAAAGATTTTTTGGATCTGGAAATGTCATAGTCGAAATTTCTCATATTCACAAAGGGAGTAAATGCGGGTATGGCTGCTGAAAGTTATTAACTTTTTAAATAATTTCACCTTACGAAAGGATTCCTGTTTATTTCTTTTAGACTCCACATATGGCTGGCAAATATGGAGTACGTAAAATTTATATATTTAGGTTAGCAATATTTCGTTTAAACCCTCTTTCGTTAAATAAAACAGGCAAGAAAATTTAATCAATTTGTGTTTAATGTTTTCAGCTTTATAACATTTTGCAGTTTGGTACGATAAAGAATTTTCCATATTGTCTATATTCCCAGGGCATTCGGGCAATTCTTTAGCCATTTTCAAAACGTTTGTTGTAGGTGTTGTTAATTTGTATGTGTGTATACTCACACACACACACACACACACATATATATATATATATATATATAAGTGAACATATAAGTCAACACTTAGAGGCGACAGTCTTTTTCATGCTATATGCAATCGTCAGGCGACATATGCTCTATATTTACACACGCTCTCTCTGATATTGAGCACGTTATTCCATAAATATAGCACACCTTAAGACTGTATTTCTTTATATATATATATAGTAATTCATCGATTCCAGAATAATCTTCAACAGAATATGGGACTCATCAGAAGTGCGCATACACTGGTAGTGGCCCTGTGGATGCACGCTTCAGATGAGTACCAAATATAGGGTGATTCAGCCGTCCATTGCTTTCTGCATTCTAGGGTCGATGAATTACTTAATTATGATTCTCAAATCATCCTCCTAATAATTATATATATATATATATATATATATATAGATGAAATTTAATCTCACTCTTAAGTCTTATTTTAATTTCATTATAATATATTTTCTATAAAGCAAAGTTAAAAAAAAAAATGAAGCGCTGAAAGTTTTCCTTAAAAATAACGAGGTAAATATTTTTTTCACCTATATGTAAATTTTCACTTTTCTCCTTCTGTAGAACAAATTATCCCCAAGGAATCCGTCAATATGTCATTCATCAAGTGACGCGAAATTTTATGACCTGCTTTTTCATTTTCAAATTACATCTTTTCGGCGCAGAAGCTAAGTTAATCTTGGTTCAAAATATTTTAAATAAACATTATAATTTCTGATTTTCTTAAAATAGTTTTTCAAAAAATGATAATTGATATTTAAAAGAATTTTAAAATAAGATTTCTATTTTTTTTATAAAATGGAAAAAAAAAATGATCAATTTTGCTGACTCCAAAAAAACGATGTTTAACGAAAATTTCGGACGTGCTAGGCGCGATTAAAAAAAAATGTAAAATTATGCTTCTTGATTACTTTGATCTTTCCTCTTAATAATAATAATTCAGACGATAACATTTTGTTTTCCTCAAGTTTGGCATCTTTTTCATAATGTTATGCTGTTTTTATAGCGATCTCTTGGAGGTAACTATGTATTTCAGCTGCAAAAATTATTTCAAACAAGTTTGGTTGAATAATATCGAGATGTTCTGTCGGTCAAATTTTTATTTAATCGTCCGAATTGTTTTACTCTATCTGTGTCTTTGTATATTATTTTTTAAGGGAATAGTGTACACACACACACACACACACACACACACACACACGCACATTCCCTTCACTCGTAGAAAAATTTCATGCAAGATGCAATCCCCAGGTGCTGATTAAAAATATCCGTCGGAAAAATTTAAATGTTGATATTTATAGCATACTCTTTTGGGGAACTCTATATAAAAAAATTTCGGGAAAAATATATATACACTCAAATCTATCCAAATAAAGTCATACATAGAATTTAAAGAAAAAGTATTAACGTCTAATGTAAATTTTCCATTATAATACTTGCAAATAATTGCAAATATAATTCATATATAGAAAAATACACGGGTTTTGCGATGTGGTCCAATGGTTAGCGTAATTGACACGTTAGTTATCTTTAATAAATGAATTACGATTGAGTAGCGAGTTCGATTCTCACTGAGTAATTAATATTTTCGGCCTCGCTAGAACAATTAAAACTGAGTTGTGAGTTCAATCTACGTTGTTTACCCAGACTTTGTGCCATGTATCATTAGCTGCGCTTAGAAAATAACCATATATAGAAAAATCCGTGGGCACTTCAACGTGGTGTAATCATTAGGAAGCATATCTCACTTGATCAATTACAACTTATTAGTGAATTCGATCCTCACTGGATGTTCCATACGTGCGGCCGTCTGCCAAATCTAAGCTAAGCTTATTAAATCGCGCTACAAATATATATATATATATATATATATATATATATGTATTTAATATTTGATCTGTACTAATGTATAAAGTGTATTTTGAGATGAGACGAATTTTAAAACAAGACTGATATCATTCTTAATATTTCCAAGGCAAAAGTTACACGCGAAATAATTTTGCTCAATGAGCTGATGTTCATTGTACTTAATGCAAAACATAACATATGTAAACGAGGTTTATATAGAACCCTTGCCAGTTTTTCCGCGACACTGGATTCACATAAAAAAGAAAATTGCAAAAAACTGTACAAATCGGGATTTTTTTGTACTACTTAAAATAATATTGAATACCTTCCTCAATTTTAAACGATTATTCTTTCAAAGATGTCACAAAACATTTGCTATTATGTCAAAATAAGAGAATATGGTTTTAATCCTGCTCGCTTTAACGCGTATAACGAAGAACGACGTAAAACCTTTTCAAAGAGCCCGTTTTTCCACTATAACTCCCTGGATTTTCATCCGGTGCTTTCCAATTTACCATGTAGATTAGATATGACACGTGCATTGTCTGGTGTGAATGTTTGGTTTAGATTATTTCAGTTAAGTGAAATAAATCTGCGACAAACTAGGTCCAAAATCGGTTTTTGCCATTTAGCCAATAGTTTCTTCATATGATTCCATCCTTAATTGGCATTCGAACAAACTTTGCAAAGATTGTTTGAGTAGGATTGTTGAAGCGTAAAGCGGAAAAATCAGACGAACCTCTTATTACCCCAGCTTTACAGTAATCGTTCAAAGAAGGAAGGGACGTTCATGCGTTTGCCCATGCAGGTGAATCAAGCTTCCTCCCTGCTTTTGTTTGATTATTAGATTTGTGAACAATGCCATACTATTTGAAAATTATTACGGTCATAGCCATAGGAAATTTACTGAAGCAATTTAACCCCGAAAAAAAGACAACAAAAGATGTTCCTCTATTGAAATCAAACACTTGCAAATGGCATACCGTAAAAAAAAAATGAGGTGTTAGCTTATTATACCAACGGATATTGAATGCAAGTGGGAACGCAGGAAGACATTTCTAGATAGGGGGTGGAGTTATACGGGAGTAGGGTTATACAATTCCTGCAACGCCGTTACCTCGGTTAGTGTATATATATATATATATATATATATATATATATATATATATATGACTCTCTCGGCATATGAGGGTCAAACAGCTCAGTTCCTAGGAAGTATCGATAGAAAATACACAGGGAAAGTGACTGAAACTGAGATGCCAGGTCTGGACCAGGAACATTGCAGATTTTTCGGATTTTATCAAGAATCTCTAATTATATCGCAGGAGTACAGACAAAATGTGGCAACCATATTCAGAGCAAGGAAGAAAGGTAGACTTATGAATATGTTGGATAGAATCTGTTGAAAGAATTTGTCAGGAACCTGAAAGTGAACCAACATTTTTAGTTGCAGACTTAGTAGTTGATTCTATATACTCTTTCTACATTGTGTCAGCTAAGAACTTTATTCCGAAAAGGCGTCATAAGTCAGTCGCCTGGAGGTTAGCATCAGCCATACTGATAGAAGGCAGAAAGTGTTTTCTTGAGGCAATTAGAGGAGCAGTTTCGTTTTTGAGGCGGTAAAATCCACAATCCTTTCTTTTGTCCCCAGTTAACAGACTGTAGGTCATTTATTTTATATCAGCTTCCAATAAGACCTTGTATGTTCAGATTATGATTAAGACACAACTAAACAGTTGAGTCATCAGCATCAGTGCCATCAGCATATCTACCGATTTAAGAACAGATAACAACAGGAATGCCGTTTGTCTATGTCATTAAATTTTTCACATTGTAAGTATGTTTTAAATAAACCATGAATTATTGCCAAAATGACTAGCGTTGTTAAGGAACCCTTCATCTATATGTATATAAAACGGAGGATGTCTCTGTATCTGTCTGTCTGCGTGATACCTTTTCACTTGAGACCCATCCAGTCGATTTTGATTTGGCACATACATTGTAGTATGTATGAAATAGTTTCCTAGCATAAAAATCCCATAATTTAAAAAAAAAATCGCTAATTGATAGAGCCGATAAACTTTGATAAATTAAACTTGTTTCCTCTGATTTCGTTCAAATTCTGTATGTGGGTTACTTACGTCATGACGAGTTCAAAGATAACTCATTTTTATTTCTATGCCACTGCGTTTACCGAAAAACTTCGGAAAAACAAAAATCGATTTCAACACAAATTTTAAACTAAAACCTCCCTCAATTTTCAAGCAATCTAATACAAACTTCAGTCAATTGTAGCTAACAATAAGTTGATTTTTTTTTAACAGTCATTTAACTTGATAAATTAGTCAAGCCATACAGTAAAAACCCGCATAAATAACGAAAAAATGTAGTTTTTACTTAATTTTTCGTTGATTTTTCAACCAATTTTCATTACACTTAAGAATTGCTTTTAGAAATGTATTGTAAAATCTCTTACATCCCTGGTAACACACTGACAGATTGACTTTAAAAACTCCAAATTACTTTTACCTATTTTACTTCTACAGGTCATCGGCTAATTTCTATTGAATAAATACAGCTTCCTTCTGTTAACTGCATTAATTCAAGATGTTTTTTTTTTTTTTTTTTTAATGTAAGTACTTTAAAGTAATTGAAGATAGACTCTGTTACATCTAAATATGATGCTGTTTTTGCTACACTCTAATTGAACGCTTTTTTTTTTTTTTTTTGATCGACCAGCTGGGTGTGGCTGCCAGTAAACTATATTGTGCTTCACATTTTTTATCTTGACTTTGTTCAGATGAACAGTAATCGAAGCTTTTCTATTAAATACGCACGTGAAGATATGTGCGTGTGTGATTACAGGTTTTGCACATGGCAGTTCCGATTCATTCTTGTAAATGTTGTTGCATATTAATGTGCACAAGCGCAGATTTGCACGGCTGCATGTATCCGTACGATGCGTGTATTTTCTTTCAAAATGATTTCTTTACCCACCTGTCAATCCAAGAATAACACAAATAAACACAGTTTATCCTTTATTATCCAAAAAGAGAGGAATAAAGATGCATTTAGATGAGATCCACACAGCGGACATATCTAATGATTGGATTTCTAGAATCCATTCACACTGCAGGCAAGGTCGTAGGAAAGAGATAGAATTCGCTCGTGGCCTTCAAGAACTTACCTGCGACCCAATGTATTTGACACCTAGAGAATTTGTTTCGATTATCCAGTAAGAGATAAAAAGGAACAAGTTGCGATTGCCCGTTGTGTTCTCAAGTAATATCTCTTATTTAAAAAGAGGCCATTGCTAAAATAATAAAATTATTTCTTGTCAAATGTGACCAGTCGAATACATCTGCCATGATATATTAAACATAAAATCCATTCATTATGTAAACTCATCTAATTTCTTTAGATATCAATTCATCTTGAAAATATCTGATTATATATTATATTATATATTACTTATATTTATATTATATATTATGTATATATTTTATACACGTATATATTATATGTATATATTATACACGTATATATTATACACGTATATATTATATGTATATATTATACACGTATATATTATACACGTATATATTATACACGTATATATTATACACGTATATATTATACACGTATATATTATATCTATATTTTCATTCAGTATGTCTTGGTTTTGGCGGGTGTTTCATATTTCTATTACGGTATACCTGCTCTAATATTTTTCCACGATTTTCCATTCGTGTGGATTCTATAGATTAACTATATATATTTATATATATATATATATATATAACAAAAAAAAAAACATTGGACATGTATGAACCCGTATTTTTATCTTTGGAATCAAGCATTACATCACCTTGTTTTGTCCATGGAAAATCTATTATTCGCTTCCCTGATATCCTTTATACTGCAATAATTTTGATTTATTTTACAGGTTGCGATAGATAAATTGCCGACTAAATTACGCAAAAATGAAAGTAACACTAACATCTCAATTTAACATATATTTACCAAAATTACACAAAATATTTTGAAATACTAAAGAGTAAATTCAATAAAATCGCCAATGACTTCAACCACGGCCTCCATACGACTTTAGAATCACCTGCATCTTTTTTTTTAAATTAGTAAATGCTCGTAATCCTTGCCATCAGTTCATATTTTATGTTACAAGGCGTCTTGTTGGTCTCTCGCTCAACTGTGCCCCACACATAATAGTGGTTTGCCAGTGATAGATGGCCAGATGTAAAAGGTGATGTGGTCGCAGAAATTGTCTGACAGCCATGATTGCATCCTCTTGTTGTGTGACATGATGCAGGGTCCTGTGGCCAGACATAAGGTCTTCCTTCCTTCTTGTGCCACGGCTGGACAACCTTCTCAACACACTTGATGTAGATCTACTTGTTGACTCTGAGACCCCGTGGTAAGATAATTGAAGGGATAACAAAAACCAAGATGTTGACTGGATACTTCATCCAACTCTTTCAGAATTCTCTGCACTGTCCACAGATTGACACCAAATCACTCTGTTCGTATTGGAGCTTCCAGCGTTAATGCCAATTAGTACATGTCGTTTCCAAATTTTTGGCATCACTGTGATCATTTTCCTCATAGAATGTGCCTAACTGACCCTACTAAACCTAGCTGTCGAAAATATAACACGCATGCGCGAAATTACATATATAAAATGGCGAGAATATAAGTTTTGTACTCTGTATTTACTCCTATAACAACATTTAACGCATTCTTTACGAATTATACTTTGCTATTATTATTTATCGATTGGCATTTATTGCATCATATGTCTTTTTTTTTTTTTTGTTTTTTTTTTATTGAAAATCTCAAATTATGCGCTGTTAAACAAGTATATTAAATATTTTTTTGTAGGGAATTAACAGTAACTGACCTATCTCATCAAAATATTTATTATTTAAAAACACCAACGTATCTGTGGCTGAAATGATACGTGCTTACGTTAAGCAGCTAAACCAGTGCTTCAAGAATGGTGCAGTGTGACTCAGTTGCGGTGGATGAGGATAGAAAGTGAGGCGGAATGACTGAAAGACAAAGATTTAGAAACGGCTTCAAAAATTCATATGCCAAAAATAAATGATTTCAAAATTTAGAATATTATGGATTACTTGTAATTGTTTGCATAACTAACAATATAAATAGTTACTGATATTTTTTTAATTTTATCAAATATTAAAAACATAGTAGCTAGGGTCCTTAAATTGGAGGGGAGATTTATAAATGATTGTCCTGATTTTGAACCCACGATCATCTCCCTTTAAACTTCTGTTTTTTTTTTGTTTTTTTTTTTTAAATGCAGTTTTTGTCTCATAAATTTTGGCGAGGCACGGGTAAATTTCCTTCCGAAAATTCGGCGCAGAAATGTTTAGGAACAAGTAATCTAAAGGGTTTATAAAAAGTACTGTATATTTGCACAAATTACATTTTCACAGAGCCTTTTAAAATTATCTCAAATGATTTTTTGTTCTAATTCGCTATAAATGAAGATATATTGAAATAGCTAGGTTCTATATCATAGCGCTTACAACGTAACTTGAATAAATTTTGTTCACATTTTATTGGAGCTGTGTTATTCAATTTAAACATTATAATCAATTTGTTTTTCGTAGCAGACAAGTGTATTGAATGTTAAGTTTAGGTTTATTTTCGGTTCATATATTCTTGTCCTCAGTTCTCTTGATGTTTCACCGATGTAGCTTTGCGCATAAAACGGTGCTTATATTTTTAGCAAATATTCTCTGAATCGACATTTCTGTAATCGTTTCGTGAGTACAAAGGCGAGAATTCGATGAGGTAATTTTGCTAAAAAGAGTAAACGGACTTCACCATTTCTTGTCACGTGGTATCTCTAGCCAGTTAGTTTTATTTTCCATGATCTCCCATCAGTTAATACCTATCTCTTTAGGGAGCATGTAATTAGCCAGTTTGATTGTCTCCCTTGATTGTTGAGTTAATAATGAAGCTCACTATATATTCAAGTGTGAAATGGGGGTAAAGTCAGTTGCGGGGCTGCAGTCAGTGGCCGCGAAATGTTATAGATCCGGTCCTAAAGGTAGACGCTTAGAGAGACCGTGTAAACACAGAGCAGCAAACTATTTATCTCGTTTATTCTAAGAAAAACTCAGCCGAAAAAGTCTGCAGTTACTCCTGACACTGGCGTAGAAGCGAAAGATTCACAGCTGCAACAGCCTTGTATTCCTTATGAAAAAATTACTCATGTTAGTTTTTGCTAAATGAGACGAGTCGATCACTTTGAAGTACGAGGTGATAACAAACCAGACTTTCACTGTTCATGGTAAAACGATTAACTATATCCGACAGAAAAGCTTTTAATATGGAGGTTTTGAGGAGCATGGAACCACCTTTTAATTGCGAGTGTTCCCAGGTCCAACAGAACCAGGGTGGTAGCACCTGTTTGAGTCCCATTTATGGGCAAATACTTACCCCCACTCCTAAAAAAATGTGGTTGAGAACACTATGAAAGTATAAAATTAAACTTTAATACTAGCAATACTTTTTTGTAATAAAATACCAGCAATACAGGTTTGAATAAAAAAAATTAACCAGCAATACACTTGTGACAAAAAAACAAACTATTACCAGCTGTATATTTTTGAAAAAGAAAAACTAATACCAGCAATACATTTGCGGAAAAACTATTTGGAAAAAATATTACCAGCAATATATTTTTGAAAATATAAATATTACCAGCAATACATTTTTGAAAAAAAAATATATATATATTGCAACAATAAACATCTTGTCGGCATTAAATAACCCATTAATGTTGATATGCAGTAAAACAATATAAAACAAACGAAATCAGACTTCCATTATGTGAAATTGTGTTGCGCATTGCGTGTGATGCTCATTGCAGTGTAATGCGTATTGACAAGATTTGTTTCCGATGGTAAGGCTTAGATACCGCTTCATTCCTAGTTAATTCCAATGTAGGCCTGACTTTGGATAAGATTTGCATTAAAACTTGACCAACGCGAAGTTCCAGAATAAAATTACAAAGCAAATACAAACAACTGCACAAAAAACCAGGTCAGTTATATTGTCTATAAAATATATAAATACTGAACCTGAAATACAGATAATTTCATTTATAATTTTAAAATAAAGATTAAAATTTAATCAATGTATCACAAAGGGGTAATCTCGCATTATTACATAATATTTTACTTTGGTATTCTTTTAAGAAAAAATTCAAAGTAATATTTACGTCTTACGTCAGTGTTTTCGTTAGTTTATCAATTCACTCTTTGTTAACGGATACTTTTTTCAGTTCTACTTTTGTAGATATAAACGTATGGTTTTTATTGGCTTATATTGCAGAAGTAAGACAAAGTCAACTTAGCGCTGCTGAAAGTTTCTTAGCTTTCTCACTCTCTTCGGGAGAATTAGTGATTAATCCTTCAATATTACCTTGCTCGAAGTTTCTGAAAGATTTGGAGGTAGTTTCTACTTGCACGGGGATTATAGATACATTCGTCATTTTGACATTATGTACTTCAACTTGATCAATCTTTCAGTTTCCTCCAGTAGATCCACTTGAGCTCATCTTGCTACACGTAATCTCAGATTTGAAAGGTGTCGCAACCATTATTTCTTCAATGCTCTTAGGTACATTTCCTTAACTCCAGTGATCCTGATTATAAATACAATTACGTATTCTGAAATTGTCTATTCTTTTACCAAAATCTACATACATATTAAGGCTTCCGTGGCAGATGAAATGCGGATATCTAGTGTCAAATCTTTATTTTTCCTCTCAAGAAAGTTAGATTGTCCCCTTAGACTTGACAAACTGGACTGATCCAAACCTTAAATGATATTCATTGCCATACATTTGTTGACAGATAATGCATCTTAAAATTCATAATTTTTTTTACGTAGCCAGTAATTCTTCATATAACCGTGTTCAAATAAATACAATTGATAGGAAATATTTTTTGGGAAAATGTTCCCATATGTCTAATAAGTCTTTTCACGTGAGGTAAAAACTTGCGTAAAAGACATATTCTGATTACATTCGACCATAACTAATATATATATATATATATATATATATATATATATATATATATATATATATAAAATGAATGTATAACGTTGAGTAATGGGTATCGGCTCGAAGTGAGGAATCGAAGAGCCGAGTTCGAATTCCTGTCGAATCCATTAAATTACGTGCTAGTACACTTGGGGAAGGTCTAAATCCTCCTTCCCCTACATCAGCCATGGTTAAATAGCAGAACAGACCGGGTTCTATAGCTTCTATAGCTTTGGAAAAAAATCTAGATCGTTTATCATGTATCGAAATATACATGATCGCCTAAGCGTGTATCTTACATGGCACATAACTGACTGATGCACAAATTTGAGATTAGTCTAATTCAATATTAGGTTCACATAGTAAAAAAAAATGTTCGACCGTCATACTATCTTCAATACCAGTGAAATTCATGAAAAGGCTTAACGCTGTCCGTTCTGTTCAATTATACATAGATTTTTTACATTTTTACTTTGAAGACTTGTTCATGTTTTCAAAGTTATACTTGACACTCATCAGGCATATGATTTCCTCCTATATTTGTATTAATTTTCGATTTATATTTATCATTACATAAAGACAAATCTGGGAGACATTTGCAATTTTGTTAAAACTTTTCAATTGATAATATAGTCATCTGAAATTGTTTGTTCTTATACTTTCGACAGATCTGTTATTTGTAATGCCATTGTCATTTTCAAGCGGAATTTAACCAACTCTGACCAAGTCGTATAATTTCTAACATTATTATTATTATCATTATTATATTTCCTTTGATTTCTGGTGTTTACTCATTTCTTTTCGTGTCTTGAACAAAGATCTACCGTTAGAAATGGCATAATGACATTTTTCACTTAGCAGTTTAAAAAAAAATATTACATTGATAAAGCCCTTCGTAAGGTGTGGGCTATACTTGTGAGAAGAATATTTTGTATTTCTTTAAGACATGGGCTACAAGAAATAACTTGATGAGTTAATTGAAATCTTTCCAATAAATCAAAGGGATCCAACTACAACTGGAAATGTTGATGTCTTCATGTGCCACATTTTTTGATTTCTAGGTCCTTGTAATTTTGAATTCAAATTACTTAATTATACGACCGAGACGATAAAACTGTATACAAAAGCGAACATATATTAATTCAATGAATGCCAGTTCGGCGCTTCTAATCTCTTTATCAGGCAAAGATTTAAATTGATTAAAACTTCATATGTAAAAAAAATAAATTCTTTTATAATTCTTAAGAATTCAAAAATCTTGGAGAAAAAAAAAGGAAGGAGTTGCGTAATATCGTCGGCGAAAGACGATGGAGTACCGCGGTGCGCTACGTGCCTTGGCAGGATATATGGAGATCGAGGAATGCCCAGACGTCTAGTAACCCCTCTCGGCTTTGCTAGCAGAGTCCCAAAGAGGATAAACCAATACAGTTTGGTACCAGCGCGGCTGCAGGAGTTGCCGGAAGGTAACACAGTGCCGTCCATCCGCCTTAGGGGTTCCAGTCCGGGTTTGAATGTCCTTCTCCTAGACCAGTTGCCATCCAAGGCTATAGAAGCCAGTCTGTCATGCTATTTACCCATAGCTGGAAGTTATTAGCCCGTAAGTGAATCTAATGGATTCGACTGGGATTCGATCTTGGCTCTCCGATACCTCAATCCAAGCCGCTATCCATTACACCACCGTGTGTCCTCAACATACGGTTATAATTCCACAAAGCAATTATTATATCCTCAAGGCTGCTATATATGATTTAACGTGTTTATTTAAATAAGGTTCCTTTTTACCAATCCACATTCCTTTTTTAATAGTCAATTTGTATGCCGTGGAAGAAGTCAATAATAGAAAAAAAATCAATCAGAATTAAATTATTGGATTATATTAAAACTATCTAAAAAAAAAAAAAAAAAAAAAAAAAAAAGCTCTGTTTTTTTGAAGCGTCAGTACTTTTCGTTGATTTCCGTTTTTCTGAAAGATATTCTGTGCTTATGATCAGGTACTTCTCAACTTTCCGTTTGAAGAAAAACCGAGAAATGCCAATATTTTATTTCCAACAACATGTAAACATAACACAATTTGGTTTTGGGCAATACGAACACCTCTGCATCTTTCTTTGTAGCATGATGATGTAAAATATACTTAGCATTCGATGTCTATTTGAGAAGCCAGATGGATGAGCCGATTAAAGATGGTATAAACATAAAATATATAGAATAATTATTGGACATAATCCATTTCATAATATATTACATAAAGATGAGAAATATAAAATATTTTTAACAAAATGAATCCTTTATAAAATAATTTGGATATCTTATTGGAATTATGTATGCGAAAATTAAATTTATAAATAAAAACCCTAGAAAAAACAGAATTATGTTATAAATGTTTATATTATATCATATATCTCTTATTCTGAAGCTGTACTATACACTGTATTTCTTTGGAGCTTATCAGTACGACCGGGAAGTGGTGGGGGCATGTGACTTCGGCAGTACACGGGCTCTGTATACCTGGAGAAACTAAACCAGTTGCACCACCGAAGATCTGTATTTTGACCAAATAGGGCGCGGAATAAATAGATATCTTGAACTCCACTGTGTATACAAGAAGTCTGATAATTGGCCAAAGCTAAGTCGGTAATGCTGATGTCATACTGGCCAATATAAGTTGCGAAAAACAAAGGAACAGTTAGATTCCTACCCCGGCATGATAATGTTCTTTACTACAGTACCACACCAGTCTCGAAATTACAGCTATGGAATTTACAACCGTAATATGCATCTTGTCCAGCTCTTGTCCTGCCTTCAAGCAGAGAGGAATTCAGGCGAGACTGCCGAATGGCATAACTTCGTCTGTGGAGGTAGACAGCTGCCTGACTCTTTGTATGCGGGATCTACGAGCAATTTTTGTCCGAGTCTACGGGCTTGGAATCGCCCGAGTTTAAAGGACGGCCTTGTGCCACGTCTCGCCTTTGTGGAGAGGTCTGGGAAAATAGTGACAGCTATGGAATTTATAAATATCATAAGTACGCTGCGCACAAAAACTGTTTTGATTTATTTTTGTTTCTCTTGCTTTATTAAATATTTACAAAGCAGAAGTGTATTTCATTTTTTTTTTCTTTCAATAACTCTCTTATTCAAGTGTACTAAATTCCTTGTTCGTATAGTGCAGTAAATACCCTTAGTTCTCAACAATATTATTTATCGTTATTCGGCATTTTGTTTTTCATTATTATATAAAAAAAGACTCATAATAATTGCTTATCCTTAGGAACGCCAACTATTATAATAAAGTTAGTCGACTTCTGAGTATCTGGTGCTGACAATGGTTTGGATAGTTTGAAAAAAATGAACGATGTTTGCCTGCCAAAAGGTATTCAGTGTTGAGATGTAATAAATTAGCTTAGATTTTTGGAATGACTTCAGTGTTTCCAGATTGTCTGAAAAGAGCAGAACAACTGACAATGTATAACCAGCAGTATGGACAGAAACAGCTTCAAATGTCATCGAACAGGAAAAAAAAAAAGGACGATAGAAAATCTAAAATTTATGTACTTCAAAAAATAAATATGATATTTGGAAATTAGCCTAGATTTTGGAAATGGGTCGGACCAAGAACATTAAAAGAAATGATAGAATTAGTACATCAGATGCCAAGTAAACATGTGGCTTTATTTATCAGGAATAATGCAACCATTTACTATATATATATATATATATATATATATATATATACATACATATATAAATTTTATATTGGTCGTGCTCAGATAGTGTGTCTACGGTATCGGTTATGTTTTGGGGTTTGGTTTGTGTAACGGCACATCAACTTCTTATGGGTCATTTAATGCCTAAATTTTCTTTTCTTTGGAGTTTTGTAATTTTTTTCTAAATGTATTTCTGGTATTTTTTATTGCTTTTTAAATTGACAAATGTATTGCTGGTTTTCCTACTACACAAAAACGTATTTTTATGCTTTCGTAATGTTTTCACCCCAGTTAGGATGTTAACTATTTACCCAAACCTTACTGACCTACCACCTCAGGTCAATGTGGACCTGGGAACAGCAGCAAATAAGAGACGTTTGCTCCTCCTCAAAACCTTGCAATCAGAGGCCTTGATGTCGAATGTTGTTTCCCGTCATACCCAGACCGTTTATATGTATATGAGAATCTGTATATCCCCGTACGTATCTATATATATATATATATATATATATATATATATTTCATTGTTAATGATTGGCTAACTGCATTTTGTTTTATTTCCCTTGTGTGCAAACAAGAGATTTATTTTGATGGCTTAATATATGTAGAAATGATCCAAATGTTATTTATTTCCGAAAGCTCATGGTTAATCTATTTATCCATATGATTTTCATTGTGATTGTTTTACTAATGTTCCACTCATACAAAACCAAGTTCTAATAAGTGTAGAGAATAACTGAAAAATGCTACTGTGTGAGCGCAGTTAGTGGTTATGAGACGAAGATAACGGTTTACGCTGGACTTGAAGAGGTTAAAAGTGTAGGTATTAGCAAAGCTTCCTCCTGAGATTCGGTTCTACAAACGATTCTGTTCTGCAAACCAATAGTTCTTCAGAAGTTATCGGAGTAAAACTTAGTTCTTTGTAAAAGTATGCGAATGGGATGAATGTGTTCGTTTCAAAGTACGCGGCGTCGTGATTCTTATCTGGTAGATCTATTTTTATGGGGAACCAAGGAATATAGCTCTTCGGGACCTTTTCCATGAAAAGGACTACAGAGTACCGAGAAGCTTACAAAGTTTCCTCCGTGAGAAAGAGGTTGTAAGACCGAAAACAATCTCCCACAATGCTGCGTGAAGGATTTTTGATTCTATCAAAACTGAAAATAAAATATTATGATCTTCATTGTAGATGCTGCTTCCAAGAGTTTTCTTTTTAAAATGGTGAGTGTTTCTTTTAAGAATATTTCTATATTATACATGCGTATTATAGTTGGACTTCAAGGGATATTGCGCGTCAGTTGCGTTGATTTTAATGTCATTTTATGTGTGATAAGGCCATAGTTTGAAGGCAGAGAAGGTTCTCCAGAGCTCTTAATAACAGGAACTACAGAGGACGACTTCCAACAAGCAGGAAGTAGCGAGGCAATAGTTGTAGAGTTTAGAGATGACGGGAGACGTCTCGGTTGCACATTTCTTTAGGAAGATGGCTGGGATCCCTTCACCTCCACATACGTTAAGGAAGTAAATTTAGAAATGATATATACTACTTCAAACATCATTCTTTTTGGATACCAGGATTTCAGTGTACACTGTTTTATTTTAAACGGTATTTCTTTCTTTACCTGCTTTCATATTGGTGAAAACTTAAGGAATATATGACCACAGGCATGATTCAAACATGTGACATCTTTCGCAAGGGAAACCACTGCCTGATCTGATGTCATATATCTGATAAAAAAAAAGCTATATAAAAATTAATTCTCAAGAAATATATATACATACGTGTATACATGTGTTTATGTTATATGTAAAAGAATTGACTTCGATCATATTCATTTACTGATTCGCAGCAGTGATTTCGAGCATATATTTGCCTTATTTTCTGCAATGTTTTCGATCTAATTATCCATTCTGTTCTCTGTAGAGACTTCGATATATCGACTGATTTATTAGCCGAAGTGAATTCGATCCTTTTGCTTAACTTATTTATAGAAGTATGTTTGCATCTATTATTTTTATTTAAAGTTGCACAATCGATCCCACTGTTTTTGTTCCTATTATTGGGAGTGCTTTCGATCATATTTCTGTTGCTTGTGCAGTCTTACAATCTATTTTTACTTTATTTGCAGTCGTGTTTGGTTTATGTATTGTAGAATATCTGATTCTACATTTTTACTATCTGAAATACAAGGTTCTACTTGCTATGTTCACTTCACATGAGCATATGTCCACATCAACTGAAACCTCCTCTTCCCATCCATTATAAACAGACGAGCAAGCTCTGTTTCCACTGAATACCTAGATCCGATAGAAGAATTATATCAGTTCACATGTCGTCTATCTCTGCAAAGACCCTCATAATGATTCGGTTAATATATCCCTCAGAGTACGACAAAGGAAATTAGTACCTTTATCTATTTAATCTCTTCCGAGACTAAGCTCTGCGTAAGTGCAAGCACATACGTGATAAGGTGGTCACTAATCATTTAAAACATTCTATATCACACCCACAATCCATGCCAACCGAATATATTAGAATAAAACAGCTTTCCTGTTTTCCTTCCTGAGGTGAGTGTACTGATAATGAAGTGGGCGTTGCTGACGACATACGAATTAAAGTGAGGATATATAAGATATTGGACAAAAATTTTCCAAGAATCAGGACTTCTAATAAAGCTTTTCAAAACAGAAACAATGATCTGTGATTGGAAATAAATCTGATAGCGAATATCCTGATTCCATTCTTAATGTTCAAGGTGAAGAACTAAGAAATAGCAAACATTTCAAATCTCGAAGTATGGATCATTTATAACAAAGCTGATGTAAGAGATAAGGAAATTGAACTAAGAAGGCGACGCTAGTTATTTTTCTGATACGGGAAGATGATACAAAATCAAAATGGTTACCTAACAACTCTACTTATATTACTAAACACACGTCAGATCTAGACAACGAAATAGATGTTACGTATAGTGCCCAAATCTATATGGAATAATTCAACTGTCATTTGTATACGATCAGTTTCTAAGAATTTTGAAAAGACTGTACCATCATCGAAGTTAATTAACCTTGGTGGGTGACCGCTTGGAAATAAAAGGAGTTGTAAGTTTGGATGCGCGGTTGGTGTAATGGATAACGGCTCGGAATTGTCAATCGAAGTGCCGAATTCGAATTTCATAAGGATTCATTATATTCAATTATGCTCAAAATAGTCTTGGGAAAAGTACGTATCCACCTCTTCTCAGCTATGTTTTATTTAGTAACATTTGTATCACTAAACTATTATCTAAAAAAAAAAAAAATTACTAGGGAATTTGCTTATTTAAGCCCCGTGCTAATTATGTAATAATTCGCGAATAGTTATATTTAGGTGTAAATGTACATACTTAATTCGAAAATAACAAAGAAATTTTCATAATATCGACGGTTTAGGAATTATTGACAATTAAAGTTCGGATTCATTCGTGTTACGACACGGCCGCCATTACTGGCGTGTTTTGCATACATTCGCTGGTGATTAGATTTGCGCGGAGGATTACATATTTAACGACCTTTTCGCAGTGCTTACTCAATTCCTGCGCAAATGAGGACTCATTGCATGGGCAATAATCAAAACTATTCCGCAGGAAACATACGCAAACAACCTCAGTAATAGCTGCTGTAACACGAATGAGTCCGTACTACTTTTGTCGATAACACCAAAATGGTTGATTTTATCAAAATGTGCTTGATTTAGAATTAAGCATATACATTTACTATTCGCCAAATTTTTATTACATATTCAGCGTGGGGCTTATAAATCAAATTACTTCACATTTCTCAAAGACAACCATTTTCTCAAATCAATGATTATAAATTACTTCTCCAAATGATGCTTGTAAGTCTTACAGGGAATTGTTCTTCGTTCAGTTTTTCTGAAGCCAGTTTGACCATTTGCTTTTTTCGTTTGACATGGTGAGTTCAGTCCTAATGTTTACCTTTGTGTAATTGGTTCTAGTATTCTCTGTAATTGTAAAAAAATATCCGTTTATTTTTTACACAATATGCAACAATATGGTGGCCTATTCAAAATAATGAGTCTTGTCCTAATCCTTTCTTTAGTTGTATAATGATATTATCGTAAATGCTGGTGTACAGGGCAACTGAGCGTATAAGACGACCCCAAAATTTTCCAGTTAAAATTGAGATTAAATTAACACAGCTGGTGAGTAATGAGGTGATGTCCATACCATTCACTAGAGTCTTTGCAATTAAGTATATTTAACGAAGCCAACTGAATTTCGAACTCGGCTATTCGATTAATTACTTCGAACCATTATCCATTATTAAAATCGCGCATTCAAACTTACGGCACCTGGTATTCTCAAGAAGTCACCCATCTAGTTACTGACAAGGTGCTATGTTGTTTAACTTCCGGAAAGAGCTTTATCAATAGAATGTTGGAGCACGAAACATATAATCAGAAGGCGAACTATTCATATCAGTGTGCGCGGTTATCGACGTGGAAAATAGGTCTGGCGTATCGAGTTCGAATTCCTGCCAATACCGTTGCATTTGCTTTCGCAAAACTATTGAAATGTATTAATCCCTTTTTCTGCTTCCTTGCTAGGAATTAATAGCAGAGCAGACTAGACAGATTCGGCAAGGCACTAGCAACCATTCCAAGAGAAGTGATGCACTGAGTGCAAAACTATTCTGATGACACTCTGTCAGCCTATTTTCCAGTACATGTGGTGTTCTTATGGGTTTCGTGATGGGATAAAAGATACCCGATTTCAATTAACACTTTCATATTAAGAAATTAAATATACAAAACCGGAGGTGTTTGGAAACAAATGAACCAAATATGTGACTATTAATATACATTTTATACTATAATTTATTTACGATGTATAAGATGGCTGCCACCAGATAGCGAATTTACTGAATTTACTTAACCGGAAGTCAAACAACTTGTGCATGCAGAAATGTTCGTTTTCTTTTTCGCCAAAAAATAGTTTTCAACAAATGATGTGTTATTTTGCAAATGCTCAATTCAACAAGTCCAAACGTTGAAAACTACTGATCCATCCGTTCGATTTTAATTTGAAATTCTTGGAACCAACAAGTCGTTATTGTTTCTTTTTATAATGAAAATCAAGCTTGATGCTGAGCCAGACAGTTTTCAGTGAGGCTGGTCGCCTACTGATAATCAAATATATTGAACAGTCTTGTCAGCCAAAGACAGATGAGAGATAATTATTTTTATGCCCCTATAAACAATTCTGTTTAGTCGTTGTAGCATGACCGATTCGGCAAGCATCTGTGTGAAACAGCCGGCGACTTTATACGAAAATGCACAAGAACTGATGTGATTACAGCGATGGCTTCTTTTAAAGTATCGAATCAGTAAGGTTAGGAAGTGCTGCCTGGAGGAATTTATATTTTCGTTATCATTGATCATTAGCTTTAGATTTTTATTTTATCTGTTTAAAACCCTTCTGATATACAGCAATGCCATGAAAATTTACACCAAATTATCAGCTCTATAAACTAAAACATTTCTTTAGCTTACGTATAACAGGTACAATAAATATGTTAAAAATAGTTTTGTATATTTGATATCGTATAAAAATATTTGTATATATGGTTATCGGTATGGCCTTTACTATATTTTTCATTATTGCTAACCCAATACAAGACTCAAGAGCCACTCAAGTAAAAGAATTACAAAATATCGCTGCTGTAGAGTTAAAATGGAGGGAGAATGTGTGGCATATTATAAATGTGTGGGATAGATAATATTTGAACCTGGACATGAAGAGGTTAAGATTGTCGTGAGCTGTGAAGCCTCCAGCACGCAGTGTTGTACACATTACAAGAGCGCTGAGGAACAAGCTAATTAAGAAGATCCTCTTTACCAATGAAAGATCACTGGAAGGAAGATGATAGGAAAACGATTTCTGTCGAATGTTTTACATATTTACATTAACAAAGAAATTAAACAAATACAAAAAAGCGTTGTAACCATATAAGTTTGTCGGATCTGTAGAGACATTATACAGACACACACACACACACACACACATATATATATATATATATATATATATATATATATATATATATATATATAGGTTTGGTATATACGGAATAAATTCCAATAACCAAAAATACTATTCATAAGAGTGCTCAATACAGAGTAGACCAAATATAATTATTTATTCGAAAATTATAACATAAATAAGTTATAAAATCACTACAAAAATAGCCATTTTGTTTCAACACTTCTGTTGTCATATCAAATGATATTGTTGAAATCAAGAAAGTCACTTGATAAGACACCAAAAGTGTTAAAACAAAATGGCTATATTTGTAGTGATTTTATAAGATATGTTATAATTTTCGAATAATTATACACACACACACACACACACACACATATCTATATATATATATATATATATATATATATATATAGCAGTTAATGTGATTATAGATAGTGTGGGCATAGCGTATTGTTACCTGTGACCACTGTACCCACACACACACAGAGATATATATATATATATATAGAGAGAGAGAGGATTAATATAAATTTGACACTTAGATGCTTGATGTTACCTTCTGAATTGTAGGCTGAGATGTCCGTCCACCCATCAGGGGTTTTCAGCAATTTCTCATTAAAAAATAATTCACATATGCTTTTCAATATGTACTCTGAGTTTCATAGAATTTCCATTCAATAATCTGTAGATTATTTGTCAATTACATTTATTTGCAAGTGATATTTTCTCTTCTGTTTAAACATTATTTTAAAATATTTATATTAAAAAGGTAAGATTATTAATTATTATAAATTAAGATTGGTATCAGTCTAGATTTTATATATATATATATATATATATATATATATATAGGAATAAAATTGGTCAAATCGTGTAACTCCACAATTGTCGATCTCACAAAAAGATTAATATCTAAAAATACACTCAACCAATTTAGTTTTTTTTCCCAGTTTTTCGGAAAAAAACTTAGTTATCCTAACACTATTTTTTCGTAAAATTCACTGAAAAACTCCGAGTTATTCAGCTAAAAACGGAGCAGGTTAATATTGTTTGTGTTAAAACGACTGTCTTCACAACTAAGTAATGCTAAGAGGACAAAATCATTCGGGCTTTCAGTAATAGTGCCAACATTCATAATCTGACTTCCATCTACAAAGTCTATTGAAGTACCATCAAGAGATTGGTAAGTTTTAAAAAGCAGGATTTGAGGAGAATTCTTGATCATTAGGTTACAAGAAGAGGCATGATCATTTCAACTTAGAGTTAAGTAAATCAATTCGGAAATCCACCTCAAACATTTAGCACGTGAGGGAGGCAACTATGAGTATCAAAAAAGTAGGGAAAAATGGTTGAAAATAAAAATGTACGTGAAGACTGCGTGACTTAGTTAATCCATGTTAGGGTGAAGATAATCTTGAATAAATTGGAATATATATATATAATTGAACTTTATTTCAATGCCTCATGATCTTCTGATACTTAGCTATGATTAATTAATGAACATGCCATATTTATTTACCGTCGATTTATAAAGATAACTCTGTTAAACTGATGGACAGATTAGACATTATTTCTCACTGAAGTGTTCCAGTAAGATATATTTAATTATTTCTAAGATACAAAAGTCCACACCTTAATCTAACAATTGGACAATTTTACTGTTACAGTATTTGGATACTTTGCTGTGACACATAGCATATATATATATATATATATTTAATCGACTCTCCCGTCGAGATTCGGCGTATGAGGGTCAAGCAGATCAGTTTCCAGGAAACCGACAGCCTGACACCGGCACATGAGATTTGATTATAGTGGTGAAGGCCTCGTGCAGGACCATCCACACTTTTTAGAGGGACGAATACAGAGACCTGGTGCACCGAATGCCACAAGATTCCCAAACGACCCTCCGCAGGTTTTGAATTAAGAGTTGTCCTTCTCCTAGACCAGTTGCCATCCAAGGATATAAAACCCAGTCTGTCCAGCTATTTTACCCATAACTGGAGGGAGAAGAGGATTCATACCATTCCCAAGGGTATTAGCGAATTAATGGATTCGACTGGAATTCGAACTAATATATATATATATATATATATATATATGAAAAGTATAGCAAAGTGAAAAATAATTTCGTCCTTTGAACTTATCGTGCTAAACCCAAATTTGTTGTAAAGGACGCAACGCATCACATGCGAGCTTTTCACACACACATTTATATTACATGATAAATGGAAAATTAAGTATATGTGAGGTTCGTTTAAGTATGAAACTGATTGTCGCCGATGGGTGTTGACTTCAGTGTCCACTTTTATATTCTCACACGCTCTATGCCTGATATTGAACACTTTAACATTTAAATGTAGCATATCATAAAACTATATATATAATCATTTTAACATTAAACATATTGGATAACCATATTTGAGTAGACTGTTAATTTTTTAAAGACTTAAAATTTATTTATTTTCCCCTATCGGCCTGAATATTCAATAAATATTTTTAAAGAAAAAAAGATGCAGAGTGTAATATTTTCTTAAATATAGATGAGTCGAATATTAAGGCCGGTAGACGAAAATAACTAAATATACTGTATTAAAAATATAGGCTGATTCTACTCACATGGGTATCCACGACAAATCTGTCGTATTTATAAATGAAAAAGTCCATTATTTTCTTTCTCTCTCCCTAATATATATATATATATATATATATATATATTCAGTTGCAAAGATGAGTTTGCGAACCTGGGTTTCTCGCTTTTGCGATCATCAGACAATATCTGTTAGCTCTGTCACTGATACTGTGTGCGTTCCACTAATACTGCGCATATAAAATAATATATATATGTGTGTGTGTATGTATATTATACTCACATTTATATATAGTCGACTCTAATGAGAGGTAAATGTATTACATAACTCTGTCATGTTATTTAGTCTATCACAGTCACTTGTTTAAAAGTTTCCTTACATGTTTTCCAATTAATACGTGCATCTATAGTTCTTAGGCATTTAACTAATTATTATATTACGATGATTCCAGATATAATTCAAAATCGAAGCGGGAAGAAAGGAATCATTGCTAATAGGCAATTAAGACGAAACACTATTAATAAAAGTTAACAAAATATGCCAACTTAAACCAAAACTCACTTGTGATGATCTAAAAGAGGGAAATTGCAATTACTTGTAATTAACCTCGAAAGGTTTCTAAAAATAGAAATAATAGCGTTATTTGAATAATACCATAAAGAAATCCGTCATAGAAACGGCAAATATTTGCAAATAAATTAAATATATGAAAAATAATGTGACAATTAACTGGATACATTTACTTAAATACATAAATACCAACATTTTATAGATTAAAATTTTTCAGATCTTTTTGCTGAGATGTAAAAAAGAAACAAGCTAAATATTCCGTCTGATTTGTAAAATATCTTTTTTTTTTTTTTATATGTCATCTCCATCTCATATTGCGATAAAATCTCTCCACAAATTACTGCCTTTTTTTATAGACAATTTTCGTACATTTGACGTTCTTCTTTGTCATCTACCATAAAGAATAAATAAATTTCTGATCTTCATTTGCCATGTCCGTTTATGACTTGGCTGAACATGGCTCTCTACAACTTCCTATTCTTTGTAGAACATAAAAAGATTTTTTTTTTCATTATCGTTTCCTTTCTTTGTTCTGTCATCCTTTAAACACAAGCTCTTTAGGTATGGACCTGGATGTTTCCTTCTGCTACTTTTGCCTTCAGTATGTTATGAGAGTGACAAATTATTCCAGACCGATTTCCTCACTATGTGTCCTAGATATTTCAGCTGTCTCTTTCGGTTTCTAAGATCTCGTCTTCCTTTGAAACTTCGTCGTTACTGACATGTTCAGCCAATCTCATTATCAGCATTCCTCTCAATATACACATATCTTTTTACTTAAAGATTAACTGTTCCCCTGTTGTTGTTGTTGTTTTATAATTTTTATAATTCATTACAGCTACCGAATTTATAAGGAAAAATCCCAAAGCAGGATAAAACATGCATTAGAAAACTTTTGCAAATGAAATACGTTTATGAATCCGCGTTTATAGTTTCAGTACTTCTGTTTCTTTATTAATCTGAAAATGTACGATTACAATTAGCCAGAAATCGTATTTAACATTCAACACTTCAAAAATAGATATATATCATATGTTTTTTATTGTAAGGAGTTAAAATATGTAACGCTTTCCCTTGAAAGTCTCAATATTATTTAAATAAGTTAATTTAACGTATACATATATATATATATATATATATATATATATATATATATATATATATATATAATGTAGAGAGAGAGCTTTATATAATGTTGAAGTCATACCTAAGGCACCTTTCGGCCAACGCTTTGTCCAAATATTCGTTGGTAATACTAGATATAAATGAATAGAAAGACAACTTAATGAACTGAATTGATGAGGGAAAGGTGGAACTCGACTAAAAGACAGATTTTAATTATAAAAATTAAAATTCAGCCTATAAGAACTTAGTCAGTCCATGAGTCAGCAATTGGGCAACATTTCTTGGACAATGACGCTTGGGCTGCTGAATACGAAGACACATGGTTTTCGCTTTTACAGACCGCTCGATCAATACACCATCTTCGAGTTTCTGAAGCCGTTTATATTAAGTGGCAACAACCCAGTCTGTGCAGACAGAAGGAGCACTTTTTACGTTCCTTACGTCTGAGGAGGGTCTGTGAGTTCTCCTTTTTCTATTTTTTATACTCTTGTGGAACTATTTATTTACATCCCCACCTCATTCGATTTTAATTTTTATAATTAAAAGTTGTCTTTTAGGCGAGTTCTACCTTTCCTTCCTTTGCAAGTTATTTAAAAATATTAGAATTATTATTTTTTTTTTTTTTTCTTTTTTCGACAATAATGTTTTTAGTGATACAATTCTTAATAATTAGCCTCTAGGTGTAGGGGAGAAGAGGTGTATTCATAAATTCCCCTAGGGTATTTTCATGTAAGTTAATATAGCGAACCCAACGGTAACATTCCGATTAACAATTCCTAATCATTATACGTTACACCATTCGCATATCTAAATTTACAGAACCTTGTATTTCGGGACGGTCACCCTTCTATATACTCTCTAGATTCGGTGATCTTACGGGAACTTATATTTCAACGTAATGTGTCCGTAAGCCACAACATGTCTGTAAACTTTTTTCAAAGGGCATCTGTGGTACAGATTTTTAAACTTCTATGGTTTCTCTAAATTTAATTTCACGATCATTGTTCTCTTTTTTTAACTAAATATAAAGAGAATGTTTCAAAATTGGATCTTTTTGAACGAATATATATTAAATATTTCAGCGAATTTCGTCCTTCATACATTATCGGCAGCTATAATTTGTACATGGATGTGAGCAGCCCAGGTTTCAATTACTAATTTAAATTTTAGAATTTTTTTTTTTTTTTTTTTTTTTTTTTTTTTTCGAATTTAACTATTTTTTTATTAGACAGCAACTGTATAATATCTGGTAATTAGAATTTAAACTACAATTACGGAAGTTTGTTTATTTTTAGTTTGTCTGCTATATGCTATGTTCCTATTCTTTACACTCTCATACATATCGCTTTTCATCTCCAGTCTTCATCTTAGCAATCCAGTGAAATCTTTCCTCCACCTCGCTCACTGCTAACAGGGATAATAACATAAATATTGTTTCTCAACATAACATGTCTGACCCTTGTTCATTTATTAATCACCGGTTTGTAAACTTTCGGAAGAGATTTTAACTAATTTATGAACAAGTTTAACAGCTAAAGGTGAAATTGAAAACAGGAATTTGTGAAAGAAAAACATGAAGGACAAGATAATTCGTTGTTTCCGATTTCCTCAAAATTTTCCAATTTCAAATTCCTTCATAATTTTATTGTGTTTGGCTAATACGTTTCTTTGTTTTCTTTTAAAATTTATCATCAAATGCTTGTTTTCTTGAGC
Source organism: Acanthosepion lycidas (assembly GCA_963932145.1). NCBI lineage: Eukaryota > Metazoa > Mollusca > Cephalopoda > Sepiida > Sepiidae > Acanthosepion > Acanthosepion lycidas. Next base: position 76,509,791 of record OZ010594.1, on the reverse strand, counting down.
GAAATTTTCATTTAAAAGTCATGTTTTATTTGAATTGTTTGCCTTCTTTCATTTTGAAATTCTTTGTGTGTCTT
>OZ010594.1:76489717-76504717 GCA_963932145.1 Acanthosepion lycidas | reverse complement strand
TAGAGATGGATAGATAGATAGACAGACATAGAGATGGATAGATAGATAGACAGACATAGAGATGGATAGATAGATAGACATAGAGATGGATAGATAGACAGACATAGAGATGGATAGATAGACAGACATAGAGATGGATAGATAGACAGACATAGACACGTAGATGTAGACATAGAGACGTGTTGACATAGATTTAGTCATAGAGATAGACATAGAGACGTGTTGACATAGATTTAGTCATAGAGATAGACATAGAGACGTGTTGACATAGATTTAGTCATAGAGATAGACATAGAGACGTGTTGACATAGATTTAGTCATAGAGATAGACATAGAGACGTGTTGACATAGATTTAGTCATAGAGATAGACAAGGAGATAGGAAGACATAGATAGACATAGAGGCACATAGAGCAGTAGACATAGAGAGATAGACATAGTATTATATAGATATGTAGATAGATAGACAAGGTGATACATACATAGGGATAGATTGACATATATGTAGATAGATACACATACACATAGATATTGATATCTAAGCATATAGATAGATATACATAGATATTGATAGATAGGCATAGATATATATAGACATAGACCGACATAGATAGACATAAAGATAGACATAGAAAGACACACACATATATATATATATATATAGAGAGAGAGAGAGACAGAGATAGACATGGATAGACACAGAGATAGACATAGAGAAAGAGATAGATAGACCTAGCGATACACACATAAAGATAGATAGATAGACATATAGATAGATAGACATAGACATATAGAGATACATACACACAGATACATAGAGATAGATATATAAAGATAGACATAGACTTAGATATAGAGCGACATAGATAGACACATAGGCACAAAGCCAGACATAGATAGATATAGAGATAGGTAGACATAGATATAGATAGATATAGATATTGAAATAGGCATAGACCGGCATAGACATAAATATAGACATAGATATAGAAAAACACAGATAGATATAGATATACATAGATATAGGCAAAGATATACATATAAACAGACTGACATAGACATTGAGACACACAGACAAAGAGACAGCGATATACATAGATATACATAGACAAGTAAATAGGTAGATATAGATTGACATAGAGATAGACATACAGACATAGACATACAGATAGAGAGATAGAGAGATAGACATAGAAAGAGATAGACATTGGGATAGACAAATACACACATAGACATAGAGATACATAGACATAGTCAAAGATTGACATAGATAGGTAGATATAGATTGCCATAGAGATAGGCATAGACATACATAGACAGATAGATATAGATATAGATGTAGAGATAAATATAGATAGACATAAAGATAGACATAGAGCTAGATAGATAGACATAGACATATATATATATACAGACAGATATAGACGTTGAGATAGACATAGACGTTGAGATAGACATAGACGTTGAGATAGACATAGACGTTGAGATAGACATAGACGTTGAGATATAAGATAGACATAGTGATAGACATAGATAGGTATAGACATAGAGATATACATAGATTGAGATATAGATAGACATATAGAAAGACATGGGTATATAGATACATAGACCTACATAGACATAGATACACGTTGAGATAGATATGTCTATCTCTATGGCAATCTGTCTATCCTTGTATATCTCTTTGGCAATATATATCCATCTATATGTTTATCTACCTCTGTCTGTCAAAGATTGACATAGATAGACATATAGATAGATATAGATTTTCATAGAGATAGATATACATAGACAAGGAGATATATATATATATATAGAGAGAGAGAGAGAGAGATAAATAGATAAACATAGATATAAAGATAGATACATAGACGTTGAGATAGACATACATAGATAGGCATAGAGATAGATGGATATAGATTGCCATAGACATTGATTGATATAGACATAGATAGATACATATATAGATAGAAAAAGTGATAGATAGACATAGAGATAGACATGGTTAAACATAGAGATAAAGATACATAGACACAGAGGTAGATAGACATAGACATATTAGGTTTTCGCATATTTGAGAAAACTACATTGTTTTTGCACCAAACTAATAGACATAAATAGAGATAGACATAGATATATAGAGGTAGACTGTCTATATATCTGAGATGAGGTATTATGTACAGTATTTACATTATTCAAACTATTGTCCTCATCTTTGTCGCCATATTTGTCACAACGTTTCGGCCGTTGTATGCTCCGACATTCTTCAGGTGGTTGGAATTATGAGCTGAACCCTTTATTTCGATCACTGGGGTAGACTTTTCTAGTTCCACGTGCCATGTTTGATGGATATCAGTTATCTCCTGCTAATTTTCCCTCTGAAAGTTCTCCACTGCCTTAACCGGGTATTGAACTCCCACTCTTTGGGTCTGTCACTGGATCTAATCAACGCCTTTATCCACTGTGCCATGTGTCCTTGAGGATGAATTTCTGGGTATTACAAACCTAATGTTTTCAGTAACCATTTTTTACCAATGCTCAGATTGCAATTTTGCTGTTACCATGCATGTTTTTAACAGAGTTCATATTGCAACTTTGTTATCATTGCTTTTCTCTGGCACTTATTGTATTTATTACTATGCTTGGTCGGCTCAGAAGATTTTTGTGGCCTAGCATATGTGCTGATTCCTTAAGTTTACGAATTTTCCAATGGTATTCCCTGTCTATAATCTCAACATGATTCCACAGGGTTCGGTGATCTCACTTCTCTCTCCATATGTGGTCAGCCACGCCTGATTTTTCTACTTTTTCTACCCTCGCGATACAGCTTTTTGGTGTTCTTGAAGCCTTACCTTGAGAGGGCGGCCTGTCTCTCCTTTATATTCCTTTCCGCAGTTGCACGGGATAACGTACACACAGTCTTTAGTCATGTCCTCCTCTGTGGTGGGTTCTCACTCGAGAGAGATATCTGCGAAGTGTTGTCAAGCTTTTGAAGGTTGTCCTGATGTTATATGGACCGTAGATCATTTGTATTTTCTCTGATAACCCCTTCATATAAGGCAGGCAGACTGTTTTCTGAGTGTTGTTGTCCTCCTCCTCCTCTTGTACTCGCCTATTCCAGTTTTGGGGGACTGTTGCCATGTACCCAGGGTAGTTGTTACGTTGTATGGTACTACTTATACTGACCAATTCTTTATCTAACGCCACTGGGTCACCACTTATGACTTTTGTTCGGTGTTGTAAGCAACGGACGATCCCTTTCTTTACGCTGTATGGATGGTGGGAGTTGAAATTGAGGTACTGTCCGGTGAATGTTGGTTTATGGTATACGGATGACTTGAACCCGTGCTCTGTTCGAGATATTACTACATCCAGGAATGGGAGTCTGTTGTTAGATAGACATAGAGATAGATAGACAGAGATAGACGTATAGATAGATATAGAGATATACAGATATACATAGACATAGACAGAGATATACATGTAGACATAGATTGATAGGCATACATAGATAGACATATAGACATAGGCATATATATAGACAGACAGATAGGCATAGATAGACATAGATACATATAAATATATTGACAGAGATAGATAAACTTAGATATAGTTAGACATATAGATAGGCATAGATACACATAGACATATATAGACATAGATAGATATAGAGATATACATAAAAATAGATAGATACTTAGACATAGTTAGACATAGAGATAGACATAGAGATAGTTAGAGATACATAGAGATTGACATAGGCATAGATAGACATAGACATATAGATAGACAGGGAGATTCATAGAGATAGACAAAGATAGATATAGACGTAGATACATAGACAGTGATACAGAGACATAGAGATATACATAGATATACATAGATAGACATATATACATAGTGATAGACACACATAGATAGCGATAGATAGATGTACACATAGATAGACATAGACTTATATAGACATAGACGGACATAGATAGACATAGAGATATATAGACAGATAGACATAGAGATATATAGACAGATAGACATAGAGATATATAGACAGATAGACATAGAGATATATAGACAGATAGACATAGAGATATATAGACAGATAGACATAGAGATATATAGACAGATAGACATATAGACAGATAGATAGATAGACATATAGACAGATAGATATAGATAGACAGATAGATAGATATGGATAGACAGATAGATAGATATAGATAGATAGACAGATAGATAGATATGGATAGACAGATAGATAGATATAGATAGATAGACAGATAGATAGATATAGATAGATAGACAGATAGATAGATATAGATAGATAGACAGATAGATAGATATAGATAGATAGACAGATAGATAGATAGACAGATAGATATAGATAGATAGACAGATAGATATAGATAGATAGACAGATAGATATAGATAGATAGACAGATAGATATAGATAGATAGACAGATAGATATAGATAGACATATATAGAGATAGTGAGACATAGATACAGAGACACATAGAGAGACATATAGAGAGACACATAGAGAGACATATCGATAGATATAGAGACATATCGATAGAGATATAGACAACATAGTGATAGATAGATATACATAGACAGATAGAGATATAGACGACATAGTGATAGATAGATATACATAGACAGATAGAGATATAGACGACATAGTGATAGATAGATATACATAGACAGATAGAGATATAGACGACATAGTGATAGATAGATATACATAGACAGATAGAGATATAGACGACATAGTGATAGATAGATATACATAGACAGATAGACTGATAAAAGTGGATAAATATTAAGAATATTTATTTCATTTTTTTTCCACTAAATTTCCTTTATTACACCAGTAATTCATTTATGTGCCATGCTTGATACACGCTTGAGTGATCATGTAACATTCGATACATGACTGACGAGTCAGAATTTTTCTCGCGGTATGTTGTCATTTATTTCTGCGATAGACCAGTTGTATCCAACTACAGAACCCGGTCTGTTCTGATACTTACCCAGATCTTAGGGGTGACGAAGAGGACTCTACCTTTCCCAAGGTTACTAACACGTAAGTGAATGTACCAAGTCTATAAATTCCTACTAAGTATAAATCCCCTAACGTAGTGCAATGATTTTCCTGATAAGAACTACAAACGGGTTTATAACTAAATAATAAAATAATGTAAATCAGCTTGAAAACTAATGTATGAAAACTTGTGAAAAATTTATAGCTTCAGTTTTATTTCATTTCGTTTTAATGACACTGACCCACAATGTATGGAACAGATATGAGGGCTTTCTCTTCAATTTGAACACTGATCCGCCAAAGATATGAAGTTTCTGTAAACAGGTTGTTTTGCTAGGTATATTTTTATAATCATTTTTATATTCATAAAACCTCTTTGTCTGAAATCCCTTCATCACTGCTTTCAAGGTGGAGTAAATTTTACTTATGATAGTTCTTGAATTGCCAGTGTTTTTTCAAGAACCAGACTCTCAACGTTCTAACTGGAACCGTCTAGTCTAGAACCGTTGTCTCTGTTTTGACGCCATTGAAGTATACGATCGTGTCTAAATTTCCATCTGTCCGATACATTACTGCCACCTCGTTTTTCCTCAGCCAAGTATCCTCGGTCGTTTCGGGGCTTTTAAATTTGGCTGATTTTTGTAACGAATAAAACAAATTGGAAATAATCAGTTATCAACAATATTGAATAGACTAATATTCCAGTAAGTCAAGATTTAAGCTACTGGATAAGTATTGGCTCTATTCACCAGAAATTATGTAACAGAATAGTTTTAAAATAAATATTCTCACTTCAAATTTTTGACATTTATTCAGGTCTTGTCTCGGCTGTTGGAATTGGAAATTAATGAAAAAAAAAATTCCAGAAAATCTTGTCTCTGTGGATGGAAAACTTTTTTCCTTCGTTTTTCTGGTTATTTACTCGTTTTTTTTTTTGTTTTTTTTTTTTATATTATCTTCCCCGATTTTTTTTCTTGTATGAACTAATCTGTTCGAATGTCACTCTATATTTTCATACTTTTATAGAATGTCCTTTTTCTCTCTTTGCGTTCGCCTTCTTTCCTTTCTTTTCCTTTGTTTTATTTTCTATATTTACCCTTTTATTTTTTCTTTATTTTCTTTTCTTTCAAGAACCAACTTTCCTTTTTAATGCTCTTGAATGATTACTTTGTCACTTCTTTTAGTGTTGTCATTTATTCAGACCCAGAAATTGAATTTTAATTCTGCTTTGTTTTAGTTGTTTTTCCTTTTTCTTTATTACGTTATTATACTTTCTTTCGTTCAGCCTCTTTTTCGTAACGATAGCTTCATTCTGTATGTAACATTTCAAGGTAGTTTCGCGTAACATTTCAAGGTAGTTTCGCGTAACATTTCAAGGTAGTTTCGCGTAACATTTCAAGGTAGTTTCGCGTAACATTTCAAGGTAGTTTCGCGTAACATTTCAAGGTAGTTTCGCGTAACATTTCAAGGTAGTTTCGCGTAACATTTCAAGGTAGTTTCGCGTAACATTTCAAGGTAGTTTCGCGTAACATTTCAAGGTAGTTTCGCGTAACATTTCAAGGTAGTTTCGCGTAACATTTCAAGGTAGTTTCGCGTAACATTTCAAGGTAGTTTCGCGTAACATTTCAAGGTAGTTTCGCGTAACATTTCAAGGTAGTTTCGCGTAACATTTCAAGGTAGTTTCGCGTAACATTTCAAGGTAGTTTCCATCAAACACGGTTTTTTCTTGGTGCTATTCTTTTCTTTATTCCGTTGATTACTTGAACGTTTTCTTTAATATTCTCTATTACAATTATTTTTCAGTGGTTTGTTTGTTTTGAAAAACGTAGAAATGTTTTTGTTTTCCTTTATTTTACCAACTTATTTTCATCTTTCAGTACTTGTCATTTTTTATTTCGTATGTCTTCAAAATCTATCTAGTCGCACACCCATTTATATGCGCATATATATATATATATGTGTGTGTGTGTGTGGCGAAGTAAAAAATGAGCATAAAAATGTTCTACAGTGATTAGTAATAGATATTGATATATTTATTTCTCTAGGCAGTATGAAACCTAGACAGTCAATGATCACACGCGCGCGTAAACCCACTCACACTTATATAATATACACACACGCAAACACACATATACATGCTCACTCACACACAAACACATACAGCCCCCGCACACATAAACACACACACATATATATATATATATATATATATATATATATACGCAAATACACACACACATATGTACACACGTACACGCACTCACATACATGCACAAACATCCAAACACACACACACATATATATATATATATATATATACACACATATGCTCGCGTACACGCACAAACATACACACACGAATATATATATATATATATACATACACACACACACACATATATATATATATATATATATATATATATATATATATATGTACACGCACTCACACACATTTACAAACACACACACACACATATATATATATATATATATATAGATATATTAGGTTGGTGCAAAAATAATTTCGTTTTCTAACATATGTTACTATGTGAGAAAACGAAATTATTTTTGCGCCAACCTTATATATATATATATAATATACACACGTACACTCACTCAGACACGCATGCACAAACATACACACACAGTTCTTCGTAACGATAGCTTCATTCTTTCCATTCTATTCTAATTGCGAGTCATATTCCCCACTTCTTTCCTTGACAGTATTTCTTTTTCATCCTTCGCCCGTACATTCCTAACACTTCTCCTGATATCCTTTCCTTATTTATGACCACTTTCTGTCCTGTCTTTCGCTTCCATAACCGCTTTTAACGTTTCCAACCGACACACATCCTTTCTACTTCCGATCATTCTTATATTACCCTCTAGCCTGTATTACACATATTACTTCATCTGATTGCATTAACAGATGTTTTTTCCCGGAGGTTTAACAAGATGTGTACTTTATGACTGTATATTTCTTCTGCTTTACCAAACTAATATGTTCACCGAATACCCACTCTTGATAACAATCGTCAATCCGAATACTCGGAGAGCAAACGTAAACACCCCGGTACTCATTCTTACACGTCTGCTGGACAAAGCTAAGCTTTTGTTCTTCTAGATTATTTCTTTGTCGGCCTGGGACAAAATAAAATCAGTTAACCTGATGCTAACATTAGAGACGCTGTTACATTTCTAGCACATACATACATTTAATCTCAGCTTCAATCATGTAAAATATACGGTTCAGTTCTGTTGAATATTAAGTTACTACGCGCAACCTCAGATGTGCAACACATACCTCGGGCTCCTCGCTCTTCCAAGAAGACCGGCCTCTTATACAGTGATAAAGTAAATATTTAGACTAGTTTATGGAGCCACTTACGGAAGTCTTTATAGATAGTACCTATAATGTTCAATAGAATTCCAGATCCCGTATTATTATAATCAAAAGCTCATATCGCGTATATAATCTTGCAATTTGCTCACCTCGAAAACTGCAATGAGTTCTTTGAGGTATTCCAGTATTTTCATATTCAAAAGGAATTTGGTTAAGTTCATTTATGTAAAAATGACTTAAAAAGTAGCAACTATCACTTCCCCCCATATATAGATTAAATAGTATTTTTCTGGAAAAATTACTGTTATTCTTAAAAATTGTTAATGCAATATTCCCTCACGAACAAGAATTATTACGATCCAAAAACAAAATTTCCCATTTAAATAACGCACAAACAATTTATAATCGATCAATCAATCGAAATTACCTCACATTCTTCGTTTTCCCTTTTTCATTGAACTTTTCATGATTATGTTCAGTCATTAGTCATCACGAAGCTATGTGCAAGCTTATGACTTTTGTATGCGCCTATATTTCTGAGATGATGTATTGTGTCACTCTTTATATTGCTCGGGCAATCATCCTCATATTTATCGCCATATTTATTACAACGTTTCGGCTGTTATACTATCCGGCCCTCTTCAGGTGGTTGTAATATCTAACTGAAGTCTTTATTTCGCTCGCTGAGGTAGACTGTTCTAGTTCCACGTGCCATGTCTAATGGATGTCAGTTATCTCCTGTTAATTCCCCTCTCAAAGTTCTCCACCGCCTTAACCAGGTATTGAACTCACACTCTTTAGGTGCCGTTAATGGATCTACCTAACACCTTTATACACTGTACCATGTATTCTTATAAGTTTTATATATTTGCGATTGAATAAACTGGGCATTTTCTGTGTCGTCTAATCTTGTATTTTCATGAGCGATTTTTTTTTTTTACACTTAAATATTAAATGGGTTAACTGTTCACAAAATCTGCACAAAGCAAAAAATTGTCTCTTTGTCTATCTGATGTTGAATCGACATTCTTTTTATAGCATTTATCTGTTCTTCTGGTGCGTTCTTTCGCTTTCTTGTGAAGTTTTCTCCGCCACACCCAGGTCGGATTATATCTAAACTCATATTCCAGTTTTTTAGTTTTAAAATTTTCTCTCTTCAAGTTGCCGTAATTCGCCATGTATAATACGCATTTTGTCTCAAAAATAATAAGCAAAATTAGGGGTGCATATTATGCATAGCTACAAAACAATCTTCAAAAAATTGCCTTTTTCATAGGTCGATTTCAGTTGCAAAATGACTACTCACCACAAACATACAACGATTTGACACTAACATTCGGCGATTGCGACTACATAATGATGTCAAATGCAACCATATGTACCTAACAATACTTACAATTATAAAATTACAATTATCTTAAAACTAAATTAGGATAGTATTATACTATGTGTAAATCCATCTTTTTAATAAGAGTAGGAAACGCTGGCCAGAATGAAATTGGAGAGGTACAATTTATAGGGTCTTATTACCAAACAGAGTGCGTATTATGCGTTAGTAGAATGATTTTCACACACTTTCAGCATTATTTTAGGGGTGCGTATTATAGATGAAGGTTTATTATTCATGGGGAATTACGGTAGATGTATTGATCTTATCGTCTCTATCATTTTAGTGTTCTTAATGAAGTCTGTTTCCAGAAAGGCGGAGTATTTGTGCCCATTCATGAATCAAACTCACACATCCTCACATCCGAAGAAATTGTATTATATTCATGGTGCTGTACCTTTCCTTTTCTGAAGACTAAAAACAGGGTCCTTAATTATAACAGGCGCCATTCTTCTCACTCATGATACTTAGTCTATGTAACCGTGTATGTTGGGCACAAACCTTGTCTTTAATATATTGGTTGGTGTTAGCAGAAAAGAGATAACAGTACCAAAGTTAATAGTGCGAAAGTGACTGCAAAAGACTAGATTGGTGTAACACCGAATGAGATTGGTTGACTTGACCTAAAGCTCATTCTAACTGAGTCTCATCTGCAAGGTTACCAAAACTTGTCACCATATCGGCATGTTGTGTACAACGATCATATGAAAAAAATTCTTCAACGCTGGAGTGAGTTTATTGGAGAACTCTTCCACGACGTAAGGGAACAACCAGAAATACACAGAACTACCGACGGAACTGGAATTCTGAAAACCGGAAGTAAAAGCCGCACTGGGCAAATTAGACAAAACAAGGCTGCTGGACCAGACGGAATTGAAACGGAAATGCAGACAGCCTTAGATTACTTTGGCACAGGGAAGATCACTGAAATAACAAATAAAATCTGCAACAGCAGGGATATACCGGAAAACCTCAGTAGATCTATCGTCGTAGCCATGCCTAAGAAAACAGGCACACAAAATGCGAAATCCACCGAACAATAAGCCCACTGAGTTACGTGACAAAACTCATCATCCTTATTCTAATGAACAGAGGGTGCAGCAGAATCAGCTCAGAAATAGGACAGGAACAGTGCCGGTTCGTTAAAGACACTGGAACAAGAAACGCGATATTCCTGCTCAGAATGTCACCAGAAAGAGCGATACAAATGCAGAAAGAGATGTAGCTATGTTTCATAGACTACGCAAAGGCCTTCGACAAAGTACGCTACAAGGATCTGCTGGAACTGCTCAGCAACCTCGTTATATTGGGGAAAGATATCAGAATAAGGAAGAACCTATACTGAAAGCAAACAGCATGCATGCGCATAGTTCAGCTAATATACAAAAATAGATACTGGCGTAAGGCAAGGATGCGTCTTGTCACCCGACCTGTTCAACCTATATAGCGAGGCACTTCTGAGAGAATTGGAAGCCCTAACGGGATTTTGCATTGGCGGCCACAATCTTAACAAAAGATACGCAGATGACAGTACTGATAGTAGACACGAAAATAGAATTACAAAATCTCCCCCAGAAGGTAGCAACGAAGAGTGAGAAGGGACTAAGCATAAACTACAAGAGGGAGTGCATGTTCGTCAATAAGAGGATGAGGCCGAAATACGATTTCTAATGTTGAGAACATTAGAATCAAGCAGAGACGGAAGTTTAAATATCTGGGAAGCTTCTTGACAGAGGAGGGTAAGTGAGACATTGAGATCCGTAAAAGTATTGGGATGGCCACGGACACATATTAAAAGCTGGGCAAAGTACCATGAGGCAGGTGGATATCTTTGGTAACAAAGAAAAGCATACTGAACTGTTACGTGATGTGATTCGACAGAAGGATGCTAAGGATAACATGGACCGAGCGTATAAGCAACATCGAGATCTTAGAAAGGTTTCAAACAGGGAGGAGGTTTATATTTAATATCTAGAAGAGGCAACTGAAGGTTCTGGGACACATAATGAAAAAGGAGGGCCTAGAGAATATGATACTCACTGGTCGAATAGACGTCAAGAGAGACAAAGGAAAACAACATATAGCATAACATGGCGGGCAAGTAGATGACCGAACGTGGTCTGAGGGAGGAAGCAGACGGAAGGAACTTGTTAAGAGCTGCAAGGCATAGAGGGAGATGGAATGCCATGATCGCCTACATCCTGGAAGGATATAGCACATAGAAAGAAGTCCATAGATAGCTGAGGATATTTTATATCAGGAACAAACCTATTAATATCTAACTGCTATTATCTATCAATTTGATCCATTGTTTATATTCCCCGGAGAATTGGCTATTTCAATTTTAATTACTTCTGCAACAATGCAGCACTAAAACGTAAATGAATTTGACCTCAAAGACTTAGTCAAATTTTCCATATTCATTTTATTGCTTTTAAACTGAGAATATTATTGACGTAATGCTAAAGACACTGATTAAGTGCAAGAAAGGAGTATGCACTTAAATACACACATTCGAATACATTTACAGGCAATGGAAGGATTGATTTTGACTTTGGTTTATTACCGAAGTTATAAGGTGACGCCACCTTCATTCTTTTAACTTTGACTCATCATCCGGTTTTTTTCCGTACCAAAATTATCCTAATAAACAACGATGAGTATTTATTAAAGGAATATCCCAAAGTAATTTTAACAACACCGGTAGTTATATTACTGATGCCACTACTACTACTAATAATAGTAATAATGATAATTGAAGCTATTGACCATCCAATACTAAAACAAGGAGGAGGTTTATATTGAAGTTTCTGGGACACATAATGAGGAAAGAGAGCTTGAAGTATCTGATACTCACTGGACGAATACAGGGAAATAGAGACAAGGGAAAACAACGCGTGACACACCTGACGGACTTAAGCAAGTGGATGACAGAACGTGGTCTGGGGGAGGAAACAGAGGTTGGGAACTGAAATGGATAGGAGGTGAAGCGCTATGATCGCCTACATCCTGAAAGGGCATGACACATAAAAAAGATGTTGGGTACTTTTGACTTGGGTCGAATGCAAACACCAAGAAAATCTACTGTGAATTCAAAGCTGCGGGAAGGGCAACGGAACACGACTCCACTATATTTACCAAGAATAATGGGAACTAGCAGATGATAGAAAAATTTCTAGGGAACCTACGCCCTTAAATATAAATACGTTTAAATAATAGAAAAATAGGTAAAACTATACGTCGTGTCATTTCTAAATATTATTTTCATGCTGATACAATCTACAAGTGTCTGTTGATCGCTAAAGACTAAGTGACGATAGTTTTTTTTTAGAAATCACTAGCAGACTTCTCAGTATTATCACGTCTCCCAGAAATGCAGGGGTCTATACAATTCTCTGAAGAGGGGGTTTGTTTAGCGTCATATCAATTCTTCTTCTTGCTAAATTTAATTTGGTGGGGGTGGGCATTAGTAATTTAATTTAGAAAAACGTATTCTTAATTTTATTTTTATTTTTTTTTATTTTTTTCCAAAATTTATTGCTGGTATTTTTACTATGAAAATATATTATACCTTATATATTATTATACCTAGTGTTTTAGCCCCAGTTTGGGTCCCATAGTTCGGACCCTAACAAGTACTACCATCTTCCAAGGGCTTTATCTAATCTCGTTTAGCGCAGTCGCTACTTTTATGGCAATTTTCTAAGCGTAGCTTAGATGTGGCACAAGGCCATAAATATGAGGCACCCAGTGAGGATCAAACTTTCTTTTCAATTGTAATTATCTCGAGAGACAAGATTGGTAACCATTGCACAATGGGCAGGTGACCCACTCGCTACTCTTATGAGTTCAATAGAAAAGCTATCGTATTTTTTGGTAATCTCCCTCTCTGTCACTCACTTTATAGTGATATTATAGTTATTTATTTTCTTATTCGTGACAGTCTGATTCGATATACATGTATGGATCATATATTCCTGGATATTAATCTCTCGGAGTATTCTATTATGTTTATTTGCGTCTCTGCCAATATACATTTTCTATGTAAGAGAATCTAAGAGCTTGGCATTTTCCATACTGTTCTAAACCTGTCTTGTCAATTTGTGAATGACTTCTGAACGATTTTGATGAATTCTTTGATTATGTAATTTGACATCCCATCAATTTTTTGCTTAAGCTACATAAACTCTGTATTAGGATTTTGAAAAACTTACCTTATTGTATATTTTTAAAATACTCTCTGTACCACTATAATTGAAACCCGTGTCCCTCTCAGGTGTTTTTTGCGTAACTATGCCCATGATTATTCACTGGTGATATTTTTCTACTAGATTTTCCAATTATCGAGGAAGTGTTTTCCATTTTTTTCTCTTTCCTTGTTGCTTTTCTTGTTATTCCCTCGTTGGCAATTTGTTCACTTCCTGTTGCACAATGTCGAGCGCTTTACATATTTTCGTCGTAGTGCTGTACTTATTTTTCCAAACGCATTTGACCACTAATCTTCGATGGCGATGAATTCTCAAACCATTTTTCTTTTCTCTCGTGTATATCGTCTTTCGATTGTAAAGCTGTACGTTTCCTCATACGTCTCTCCATTCAATAATCTATTTTGTCTATCTGTCGAATGTCTTTGTGAACATCTCTATCGATATTTCTCAGATGTTCATCATATCATATGTCATTGTGAACATTTCTGTCGATATTTTCTAGATGTTTTCATATGTCTGTGAACATCTCTACCGTTATTTTCTAGATGTTCATCATATATATCTTTGTAAACATTTCTACCGATATTTTCTAGATGTTTATCATATCATACGTCTTTGTGAACATCTCTACCGATATTTTCTAGATGTTTATCATATACGTCTTTGTGAACATCTCTACCGATATTTTCTAGATGTTTATCATATACGTCTTTGTGAACATATCTACCGATATTTTCTAGATGTTTATCATATACGTCTTTGTGAACATCTCTACCGATATGTTCTAGATGTTTATCATATCATATGTCTTTGTGAACATCTCTACCGATATGTTCTAGATGTTTATCATATCATATATTTTTGTGAACATTTTTACCGATATTTTCTAGATGATTATCATATATGTCTTTGTGAACATCTCTAGCGATATTGTCCAGATGTTTATCACTGTTAACAAGTTTCAGATATTCATTTATTTCTAGTACATTTCCCCTTCTAAGATTTCCGCTACTT
>OZ010594.1:76439717-76484717 GCA_963932145.1 Acanthosepion lycidas | reverse complement strand
AACTATTCCTGTGCGTCTAATGAAGTTAGACGACGTTGATCCGCTCAGTACCTAGATGCATGACAACTTGTGAATACTAGGTGTGGTAAGTTTGGCGTGTTGGTGATGTCGTGGGTAATGACATAGAATTGGAACCCGGCTCTCTCAGTTACAATTCCAGTCGATTACCTTTATATTAACTTACGCGCAAATACCCTTGCGAAATGTATGGATCCAAATCATCTTCTCAAAACTATGGGTTAATTAATTGGTAGTGTTCCAATAAATCATTTTATCCCTCTCACAAAAGATTATTACTATATAAAGATATTTTCTGGCCTTAATATTACCTGCAAAATGTTAAGACGTACAAAAAAAAAATCAAATCAATCTCATGACATTTGACCCCACGTGTATGTAGTGAGATGGTATTTCTTATTAGAATTAATAACTGACTAACATACATCAAGGAATTAAGCCAACAACCAAATAACTCAACGCGCATATAATAAATAAATAGGCTAAATTACATTTAAATTTTGTATTATCCTCTTGCATAGCGTATCCCAAAAAGCTAAAACAATACAAACATATAATAATAAAACCCGGGATGAGAGACGACGAGGCAAATATCTGCACTGGATTATCTGCAACCCTTCCGGAAAATAAACTACCAAAAATTGATATGCACACCACCCAGACCCATTTACAGAGATGGGACATATTTACAATTCACACAGACAGAACAATCAAAGCTAATCGCCAAGAAATCGGGATAAAAGACCGCAAAAACAAAATGTACCTTTTCATTGACATGGCATTCCCGGACGATTGTAATGTATCTTTAAATATCTTCACAAAAATAACAAATTACTGGAACCTTGAAATGGAGATCTGAAAAATTTAGCCTATGAGGACATCAATAATTCTAGTTGTAGTAGGAGTACTCGAAGTGATTGGAAAATTTCCGTTAGACTCATTGAAGGCCTAAAAGAAACGCAAAGAATTGTACTCACAATAGAGCATATGACTTACGAAGGGCTTTATCTATGTAAAATATGTGTGATCTTAGGTGTTTTTCTCCTAAAAAATGCTCAGTGACCTTAGGTCCCTGGTTGGGACCCGGAAATATATGAGAATATAACAGAAATAAAAGGAAAAAATAATGATGGTGATGATGGTGGTGATGATAATAATGGTGATGATGGTGATAATAATGATGATGGTGATGATAATAATGGTGATGATGGTGATGATAATAATGGTGATGATGGTGATGATAATAATGGTGATGATGGTGATGATAATAATGGTGATGATGGTGATGATGATGATGGTGATGATGATAATGGTGATGATGATAATGGTGATGATGATAATGGTGATGATGATAATGGTGATGATGATAATCAGAACATTTTATTGATCGCCAGCGCTATGATTTCCCTGTAGTCTCGAATCGAATCTGAACTGAATAATATCAACCATCCGAAATCATTTGCAAAACGCAAATCGTTTATGTGCCTTTTCAGATGTCTTTTTTTTTTTTTTTATATCTTGATTATTTTTCATTGGATGGATTATCAGCCAGAACTTTCTATTAATATGTGGACATGATTCCATTCAGGGTCGGTCTTACTTTAACAATAGGTGACACCTGCTCGAGGAAGAGACAAATTCCGAATGCATAAATGAGTGTGAAACATTTCAGTGTATAAAATCATTGAATAATCACGCTGGGAGATGTGCAGCCATATCGAATAATCGTAAAAGTTGCGTTCTCGAAAGCCATAAGTTTGTGAGGGTATCTCGATTAAGGGAACATGCATTAGCACAAAATATTGCATAAGCCTTCAGAATAGAAGCTATTATTTTGATTTTATATTTTTTTAAATCAATTCATAAATACCTCCATTCCCCCCTCTCTATCATGTTCTATTTTAGTAGCAAAATTTCATTAAACGAAGTTATAGTAAATTCAAATGCTAAGTTAAGACTACTTGATATATTTATTTGAATGTATTTTATTCTCAGAATTTCTCAATTTCGTTTCACTTCCTTGTCATAAACAATAAAAAAGTTATGACTTTTTATGTACACGAATAGAAACAAACGAGAACCATCAAATTTCGACAGTTTATGTAGAATTTCTAACCGGGTCTGAAACAATTAATGGGGGATATGAAATAAATATTAAACAGATCGATTGCAAAGCAACATATATTGATTGGTGAATATGACATTGAACGTTTGGCCACTTCAGAGACCTGAATATGAAAGAAAATGTAAGAACTAAGGAAAAGATTTCCATAGGAGAATCCTCTCCATCTTGAATAGAGGGCCGCAGCGTATTTATAGGATTTATAAGTAACTGTCCCAAGGCATATCGCAGCAGTTTTTAAAACCAAGTGGAGACATACGAAATATTAAAAAATATATAGTATTTTCTCCCAATAATCATCATAAAATATTATTTATTATGCATATTTTTATTTTCTAAATCGCGTTTACAAATATATCTGTTAGATGACCGCGACTACATCGTTGCCCGAGGTATCCTTAGGAGTTTCGGGTTTAAACAATATCAGACTCCTCCAGCCAATTTATCCTACTGGTAGCGATCAAATACCAACATGTCGCCGCGAAAGAATCATGTAAAGATATCAATAACAAATGGCGTTTTGGAACCCTAAAAATGCTGTAAATCAGCTTTCCTCCAATCAAATTAGTCCGCGGACATTCCACCTCCATTAGAATGGGAGATGCTGAAACTCAGACTTCCCCAATTTGGCTTATTTTATGCGAGTAGACTGAAAATATTTGCCCTGAAAATCTTTTGGAATCTCTGGCATCTATGGCTTTCAGATTCTCTTCGACAAGATAACAGAATATTGTATGAAAATAACTCAAAAACGGCCAACGATCCACCTGGTAATTGAACTGATGTTTTTTTTATATTTGTCGAAAATGTTTAAGCGATTATTTATATATATATATATATATATATATATATTTAAAAAGCATTAATCCTCGTATAATAGTTTGGTGCAAAAGTAATGACGTAATAATGTCGTTTTTTGATGTTAAAAATACGTCAAAAAAAGACATTATTACGCCATTATTTTTGCACCAACCTAATAATAATGCGCTGACTACATATTCATATTCAAATTTAAATTGTGTATCAGTCTTTACTCAGCATCTGAATATTACGTTGTGCAAGAAACTCCTAGTCATGCTACCAGTTTGGAATAATATGTATATTTATTAATATATACTTAATAGCAGTGTTATATTATACCAAATACTATTTTAACAACTGCTCTCAATTTACGAGATACACACACACACACACATATATATATATATATATATATATATATATATATATATATATATATATATATATATATAGTCATCCACAGACTCTGTTTCAATGTATCGCAATTCCGCAGTGTAACTAGACGTCCGATTGCTTCAAGACCGACTGATTTCACATCAGTGAGATATTTTATCTCTAGGCCATCTTCCCATGGCAGAGAGGGGATTTTATCGGAGAACTCAATACATACTTGAAGAGTAAAACTTTATAGCAGTACTAGCTGCTGTTTTTAAAACCTCCTTTCCCTAGAGAGCTCATCGAGATTTCCGGAAGGATCTTTATATAATTATCGACAAACACTGTTTCGCTCTATCACAGCTACTCAGAGCGTCCGATTGTTTCAAGCCGGGATCGAAACCCTGACTGATCTGAAGTCAGTCAGATATCTTATCTCTAGGCCGTTATCGCAGAAAGGGTGGGAATTTTAACGTTTTTCATTATATGAAATACACCATCGGCCCCGAAAACACACATACACACACACACATACATATATATATATATATATATATATATATATATATATATATATATATATATATAAACTGAACGTGTAAATACTACACGACTACGCAAGGATAATGAGTATGTGTATAAGTACCTGCGTGAAAGTAGTATTAGTTGTTACCGATCCGAACACATTTGCAGTACAAATATTACGCAATGACGAAGCAATATAAAATACGGCTTAAGATTTATGTCCACCTGTTATGTTTACTTCACAGCAGCACATGCACATATCAAAACTGACTTCGTTTTCGCACCGATCAGAAAACATCTTCCAAACTCTGATTACACTGAATGACTTGATGTAAATAATAGAGGAAATATATCGTTACACAAAATCTTATGAAACTGGTGAAAACCCAAACAGCCAATCATTTAAAATCTTGTCAGGAATAGAAGCACGAATTAAAAGCCCTTAGTCTATTTAATCTCTTTAGACACGATGCTCTCTGCATTTACAAGCAGAGATTATGTGAGGAAATAAGCATTGATTATATAAGCAATTACATACCACATACAAAACGAATCTACTAATATCCAGTATAGTTCCTATTTTCTATTTCGAGGCCTTTATATTGCTAATGATTGGCGCAGCAGGTGGCTATACTAATGTTAGTCGTATTTATGGTTATTATAAGAACGATCCTGATAAATAAAATTATTTACAAGTATTTTTTTTTATTGAAGTAAGACTTAAAAGAAACCATGCCAATTATGATCTAGATGCAGGAAATTTTAGATTTGCCCTATGATGAAAAAAATAACTAAGATATAAAATATAACTATATATTTTGCTATATGAATGAACTAAAACATTTAACATATCAATTTTTTTAAGCATTTGTTGTTCTATGATACCGCAATTATCATATTTTCAACGCGGAATGATTGTTCTATATAAGAACATCTAATTTGGGCATTGAAAAAATGTCAAGACATTTTGCCAGAATTGTTTAGTTAGAATATTATATATAACATTTGTATTTTTGTTCTGTTTTAAGCTACCGAATTTCTATCCTTTGCTTTTGTTTCAAATAACTGTAATACGAACTCCATAATTAAATAAACTCTACCAAATTCTCTACCTGTTTTATGTGGTGCACCGTTAGAATGAAAGCGGTGATGGCGTATATCCTGAATCCACTGGGCACTTTGATGCTGTGTAATGATTAACCAGTTTGTCTAACCCGATCAATTACGACAGAGTCGCGAGATTCGGCTTTGTTTCTGATCTGATCTACGTTAAGAAAATCATTTGTGGTCACTCCAACTTTGTGTGATGTTTAGCAAGCTTGTCCCTCTAGATCAATTACGACTGAATCGTAAGCCTGATTATCATTGTGTCCTATATTTTCGGCTTTGTGCCACATCTAATCTACATTTAGATAATCGCCATTTCTTGAATCCACCATAAAAGATCAGAATGAAAATTTAATAAATACTAAACACTTGAAATAACATGGAGTATATATCAGTTATATAAACAATTTAACAGTAGAAAATCGCGTCCTGTTCACTAATAGCATTGTCAGTTCGACAGTCTCTTATGGATGTCAGGCGTTGTGTCACACATTTAAAGATGTTTAAACTATCAGCTCATTGTAAGCGTTTTCTTAGATCAATGATTACAAATAGATTCAAGGGAATAAACCATGTGGATACTTAAGAGGTCTGTCCTTCGTTGTATCCAATCAACCTGCGCTACAGAATAGCAAGCAAAGAACTAAAAAAAAAGACGTTGCTGAAAGACTTCCGACAGTAGTATCAACTAAAATAGATAAAAGGAGTAACATAATGGAATAATATTCAAACGCAGGATGTTGACGTTCCACGGGACAAAACAAAATGTTAGGTTGGTACAAAAATAATGACGTAATGTCTTTTTTTTTTTTTTTTTTTTTTTTTTACGTTAAAAAATACGTCAAAAAAACGACATTATTACGTCATTATTTTGCACCAACCTAATAGATAGGAAACGCCAATCTCTGATAATGTGCAATGGACTTGATAAACCAATTTTTCTGTCTTTTTTTTTTTTTTTTTTTTTTTTTTTTTATCTCAACCAACTGTAAAGCAAAATGTTCTGTCAATGAATGCGGCATAGTTTCTTATACGAAAACGGCAACTCCCACGATTGCCATATCACTGACTAGCTATTTAACCAGATTTAATTTGGAAGAGGTGATTATCATTTTATGACCTTTATATTAAGTGGAAAATATTTATGAACGGAAGTTAGTTTTTTTTTTTTTTTTTTTTTTTTTTTTTTTTTGTGATGAAAGCGAAAAGAAGATTGTTAATATAAGTGTCATGATGAAATCATTTTGTCATTCGTTCTTTAAACATTTTCTGTTTTCCCTTCATGAGGAGTGTATTTAAAGACCCGCGTCTTCCATGAAACATTTTTGGTGTGTCTGCGTTATTCGTCGAATATATATATATATATATATATGAATTATATATTAGATTTAAATATAAGCACAGAACTAAAAAAAAAAAAATATAATTCGATTTAAATTAACCTTGAATCAGTTTCATTTTACACTTGCTGGGGGTTAATTTTTCGCTAAATGAAATATGAATTTTAATATTCAGTTTCTATAATTCAAATTTCACCATAATTGACAAGGTATTTGTCTTGAGGGTATTTGAGTAGAAACTCGTTGTCGTTGCTTTTTATGAATATTCATCGTTTCTTACATTTATTTATATCGATGGTAGAAATTTTTTTTTTTTTTTTTTTTTTTTTTTTTTTAAGAAATCAACCTCGGGAAACCTTATATTCATTCGTTTTCTGATTTAATTAAAACCTTGGTCAGGATTTGCTTACCTTGCATGTAGATTAATATTTATTTGATTTATATTTGTTTATACTAAACATTATCAATGTATTTTTTATTTACATCTTATGTTTCGATTACTCAAATAAATCAACATTTCAGTATTTATTTGTTGGTGCATACATACGGAAAGTAATAGGTATCTCCTATTCAAATAAATATTGTAGTAAATACTGCATGTTTGTCTACAGTTGAAGATTCGTCCCAGCTGTGCTGGTGAAACCCTCTGCCTCCGGGCAGAGTGGATACCTAGATGAAACTATGTCGAAGGGCTGAGTCTCGTATTGGGAAACAGCTACCGAAACCGTTTTATAAGGGTTCTACGGGGAATTTTTTGGTCGGACCCCACATTAAATTCGGCCTTCTGCCACATGTGACCGCGTGTGGCGATTTGTAGATATTCTGTAGTTGGAGATTGTTTCCTTGAAGCTCTGACGAAAGGCAGTGTCTCACCGAGACAGAGAGTTTGTCCACAGTTGGAGATTAGTCTCCAGCTGTGCTGGTGAAACCCTCTGCCTCCGGGCAGAGTGGATCCCCAGATGAAGCTATTTCGAAGGGCATTGTCTCGTCTCGGGGAAACAGCTACCGAACTCGTTTTGTACGAGCTCTACGGTGAATTTTTGGCCGAGCATACAGGCTCGGATACCCCTATATTAAATTCGACATTGTACCACATCTGACTTCGTTGGGCGGTTGATAAATATCCTTCAGTTATAAATTCATTGTGGAATTCCCTTCACTCATTTCTAGCAGTAAACTATTTCCTCTACGCGCCGCTGGCGAATCTTATGTGTTCTTGTTCTAAGTATTATCGTTCATTACCAAACTTCGTGTGATTATTCTATTCAGTAACCTTCCCTAGGTTACAACATAATTTTATATTGAAAATTAAACAACGGCCACACACGTTACGAAAGTCGATTATTATAATTTATCTGAAAACAGAAAAAAATGAAAATATTTATTTCTAGTTCCGATTTAAGTATTACTTTTCTAATTTATTTCCAGGACGCATTTCGCATGGTCATGAGAATTCAACCGAACATGCATATTTACTGACATTATGGCCGCCACACTTTTAAATGTTCCCTGAAACGTTTATCTTCTGTTTCAATACAGTAATGACATAATTCTCTTTAACTTCGAATTTCGTTAAGTTAAAAATATATCACAGGCATTAACTTGCGTGGTCTCATTTCATGACTATACACGATAAAAATAAACGTCGAATTTTAATTACGACGGAATTTCACTTTCGTTTACAACTCTCATAACGATATCATCCTATTCAGTTTGGAAGTCTTTTATTTCTTTCTTGAGGTACATTTTCAACATCTCCGTTGAAATTGTGCTTCTTTGACATTTATGTTTGTCTCGTTTGCGTTTGACGTGTTTGCTTTAGAAGCTCTTAAGCCTAAAACTTGTAACATCTTTCTTCTACCGACAAGATGGCCGCTGCAAAGATATGGACAGGTGATGTTTTGTAAATTTGTTTGTCATATCTTGGATTGTAGTATTAAATAACACAAAGTTTTCTTAAACGATACAGATTAAAAATATATATAATTGTCGTGCTAGAAAAACTTTCTTACCATAAATTATCTTAAACGCTTAGAGATCTTTGCATATTTCTGTGACATCTTTGGTTTCTGCTATATATTTAGAAGTTAATGATGAAATGCAAAAGAAGAATATGCGAAGTTATTGGTCCTGCCCTGGCATCTAAGTTTCAATGACTTTCCCATCACCCTTACATAGCGTCATTGTGCCTTTTCTGTAAATATTTTCATGGTAATTTTTCTGATGAATCCTCATTTGTCGTACCTGAACTTTACGAATGTAAGCGGAGTACCAGATTCGCAGCAAGGTTGCAATATTTTACAGTTGAAATGGCTTGATGTAACCTAGGTAACTCCACGAAATCGCTAAAAAAGGAGCATAGTCGGATGAAAAAGACGCCAAAATTTATGAAAACAAAATTTTATCGTCTAGATGCTTATGTTATTATGAAGAGGAAAGACCAAAGTTTTTTTTAAATTATTTTTAAAAAAATTTCCTTCTTTTTAGAACATTCTAAAGTTTGATAAAAAAAAAAAAAACCCTTGTTTCTCTTTGTACCAACCGGAACTAGTAAAATAATATAGACAATTTTTAGCACGTTATTTTTTATTTATTTATTTTTTTTATTTTTTTTTTGTATTACACACATTAATTTGGAAAATCTTGCAAAAATAAAAATAATTGTCGGATGTTAATGAAACTTTCAGAAACTATTCATAGATGATCGAAATTATTATAAATGTTTGTTATTAAAGTCATGGCAGAAATGTTTTTTTATATTTATTAACACCCGCCCTTAAATAATTTTATGAAAAACTCTAGAAATTCGATCACATCGGTTTTAGTGATTACAATAGTTAAAAGCACAAGGCTTTGAAGAATGCAGATCATTTTTTTTTATAATTGGATCCGCAGTACCTGAAAATCAGCTCTGAATTGTAACATACAAAACTCAATAAAACAAAGATACTATTTACTTTCAAATGCTTTTATTTTTTTTATGAATATGGACAATATTTTCTGAAAGCAAAAAATGTTTTCAATGAAAATTGAATTTTTAATACAATTTTACATTAAGTTTTTAAAACATAAAATTAGTTAAAAGCCACATCGGTTTTTCTAAGTGTCCTTATGAGATAGACATTGTTTATCGCTTTGAAATTGTATCATTTTGACTAATCAGAAGATCCGCAGTAATTAAGAAATATAATTTTGTGTTTATAATCGGGCTGGAATTATAAAGTACGGAAATCCAACCAGAATACAATTAAGATGGGTTATTTGAGTTCAGCATTGTTCTCCGCTGTTAAGGCCTTTACTTTTGCGAAACACGTATGGAGAAATTAATTCGATTTTTCAATTTCAACTGAGAAGGGTAACTACAAGTATCAGTATCATCTTATGAAATTTAACTACTCCTGCTAAACTTTAATTTATATGATGTTATTTTCATATTAATCTCAGTTATGACATTTTTCCATAAGTGAAATATTAAAATTAATAAAATGAATGGAAATATAAATAACACATTAAAATATAATAAATGTACATAAAATTATAGTATTTTATGTACACTTCTGATAAAATTTCATAAGAAAGGTACCTATAAATTATATCTTTATGAAATTTAATCTCACTCTTAAGTATTTTTTTAATTTCTTTATAATATACTTTCCACAAAGCATCGTAAACGTAAAGATGAAAGCTAAGTACAAAAAATAATAATAAATTAGAGCGCTGAAAATTTTCCTTAAAAGTAACGAGGTAAATAATTTGTTCACTAAAATCTAAATAATTTCACTTCCTTCCATCCGTAGAAAGAATTATCCTCCCGTAAGTTATCTAAACGTCATGAAAATGCCTTTCGTCACCTGTCAAGTGACGCCAAATATTATGGCCTGCTTTGTTTTATTTTCAAATTACATATTTTCGGCGCAGAAGCTAAGTTAAGCTTGGTTCAGAATATTTTAAATAAACATTATAATTTCTGATTCTATTAAAATAAGTTTTGAAAAAATAATTGATTTTTAAAAGAATGCCAAATTGAGATTTTCATCTTTTTTATAAAATGGAAAAAAATGATTGAAAATGATGGATTCTGTCCTTTATTTTGACAAAAAAAAACTAGATTTTTAACGAAATTTTCGGACGTGCTAGGAACGATTAAAAAATGTTAAAAAATACTCCAAAATCACTTTGATCTTGCCTCTTTAATAATATGAACATTAGACGATAAAATTTTGTTTCCGTCAAGTGCGGCGTCTTTTTCATCATGCTATGCTCTTTTTGCTTACATTTCGTAGAGGTACCTAATGTAACCGTAATTTCTTTTCTCAAACTACTTGCTTCATACGGTATTTTTCTTCCCACATAATTTGATCTTCAAAAATTTAATTCATTGTCAATATCAATCTTTATCTTCTGCCGTCTTAATATATGCTGTTTTACGTTCTCCATCTTTAGTAGGGATTTCCCTCTCGTATTATCTCACACTCAATGACCCCTTGCGTCTTAGTGACTTATCACCTTGCCAGGGGTGAAATTGTATAGGTGATACTCTCGATAACATTTAATTTCGGCATTAAATGACCTCTCGATTTTATATTTAACGCAAAATACCGCAGAATTTTTATATCAAAACAATATTTATATTTAAGTATATAATGATGTATAAGCATTGGGCTTATTTCTATTTGACTGGAATTATAGTCTATACTAAAGGAATTTTTTTATCTGAGTTCATAGAAAGTTGAACGAAAATGCCGCTCGAAGTGTTCACTGTGAGAGATTTGAAAGTATTCTGTAATATGAATATTGTGAGAATGTGTTTAGTAAAAGAGAAACATATATTGTTACTTGATGTTTTCAAAAAGTTTGTTTGATAGAAAATGAAATTTAGTTTTTGTACAAATACAATAAATCTTGCAACGAAAGGAAAAAAAACTCGCCAAAGAGCAAATTCGGTTGAATAGAACTCAATGAGAATTTTTCTTGAATTATATCCTGAAGAGTTAAAAACATGTTCGGTAAACATATGAACATCCTGATATTACATAACGGAAAATCATTATATATATATATATATATATATATATATATATATATATATATATATATATATATATGTGTGTGTGTGCACAAACACAGCGACACACACACACAATGCAGTGAAGTTTCTAAGACACAAGGAGTTAAAAGGTGTGTAAGAATTAAGGACAGAAACTTTAATAATTAGCGGAAAAATAGTAATCAGAGCGAATTACAAGGGGAAGCGAGAAGTGGAGGAGAAAGCTGTACCCATATCGCTTATGGGTATATCTAGCAAGCTCAACTGTAAATCGATGAAACATCGGCGCCAGTTTGTGGGTTGGATTGATGTGAGTTTGTGACCCTGGGTCGTAATTCACAGGGCACTTATGGCCTTCTCTGCGGTGAAATGGAGTTAGAATGACACTATCAAAAAACGGATATCGTTTAGATGTCTTAGACTCCGTTATCCAAGATGTCATTAGTAAATTTCATAAGGTTAAGCCGCAGTTTGTTGATAAATGCCCAGTTTACCTGCGTCTTCCCTATATTGATACAGAGGGTGAATTTCACGTTTGATAAATAGCTTTAATTTTTCGGTTAATGTTAGGGTAATATTTGTTACCCGTCCTGTTTACTCTTCCATTCGTAAGGAAGTCCTTTCTCCGCATCATGTTAATTCAGTGATTTACCAATACAAGTGTAGTTGTGGACTCAACTACATAGGGAAGACGACCCAGCGTTTGGATTCGAAAATAAAACAGCAATAACCACCCCAGGATTTTGAATCTGTCTGCCAGGAAGAGCCAACTAACCAATAGTTATGGCTCTGTTATTGCTGAACATATAATAATTAGTAGGAAATGTGTGGGTAATTTTAGTGTGGGCCGTTTTTTATTTTTTTATTTTATCCATGTCCCATTCCACATTTCCCCTCAATGTCCTAGAAACCTTATATATCAGATATCCTGGTTCTGAATGTTATTGAACTCTAGTTGCCTGAAATTCAATTTTTCTCTTCCCTTCCATTCCATTCGTTGATTTAAATTAATTTACACGCTTTTTAAATATACTATTCACAGAAAATAAACTTGATAAGTTCTAGGACGTAACCGGTTGCTTTTTTTAATTATTTTAATTAAAAATGCCTTAAAAAAATTAGTCTTTTCCTATCTATTATTAAATTCTGTACCACAAAAAAATATATATATATATTTCATACATGATATATCTAAAAATGGCAGTCTTATGTAAATATCGATAGGCACGTCTGTTGTCTATTTCAGGACGTGAACCGTATATTACTGTAGTATCTGTGCGATACCTAACTTAGCATATGAAAGGTCTTTTTAGTTGTCTATTCCAGAAATAAGCTGTTACAATAGAGATAAGTTTCCCACACCAGGTATTCGAATCCCTTTTATTAATAATATGAGAACATTGTTTTGTTTATTTAAAATATTTCCCACAAAATATTGTAAAGCAGTCATCAACATATATCTGTCTATCTATTTGTCTGTGTATAATCAATAAATATACCCCCTGAAGATTACACGAAGCTCCGAGTAGTGTTATTGACATTAGAAATTATGTTTATTCTCTAATATATATATAATGGGTGTGTAAGTGTGTCCGTCTTTATGAGTTTGCGTGTGTTCCTTGTTCTGATTATTGTTAAATAATGTTTAAACTAAGTATTACCGATTGATTTTGCACACTCTCGCTCACTCAAACACGCACGTGTCCGCACACTGACAGACACGCATCCCAAGCAGAGATGTAAAAGAATGGACAGTAATCATTTCCGCATCCTATAGCACATCCTAAACGAACAGAAAACAGTCTTTCTGAATCGAGTGTCGAGGCCATTGTAATTATAATGAGAGGTGCGCCATGATGATGAGATGAGATTGATCTTCAACAAAAATTCGATATCCCTTACTAAATAATCGAAATATAACATGATAAACCATTCCAAAACAGAATCTATATCTTGGAATTAAATTGAGAGCACTGTTGGACAGTACACTGAATCCGCCTGAAATAATAAGAACGTGCAATCATGAGACTCGGGAATCTCCCAGTATCTATTTTAAAAAATAGAAAGATGACGTTTAACTAATGGAAGAGAAAATCAACATGCTCCCTACTTTGAACAAAAGGTTAGGAAGGAAATTACCAGCCATACTCGAAAGACTGAATTAATTTTCTGGACATGGGAAATTTATTTTCCTTCGGAACTGTTTTAACAGGAAGTTTTTATATAAATTTTAGCAGATAGTGACATAGTTATTCGCTGAATGTTAGCCGAATATTTCTTCATAAGAAAATGTCTCATATTTTTTTATTTTTTAAGCAGATCGTCCCAAGCAAGGCGGGAGTACCTCTAACAAGCGGTTATAAAGAGTAAGAGTAAAGAGGAGTGTTTGGAAAGAGGATAAAGAGGACATTGCCCAAGGTCAATACATCAAAAATTGATTGACAATACATATGAATATTTGAAGAGAATAGCTATCAGGGAAGCAAGTGCTATGAAGAGTGTTCCACTTACGAAAGGTGCGAAATAATCAGCTGTTGGTGTAGAAGATATGGCTATATTTAGGTGTTTCGACAGTGAAAGGTTAGGAACGAGATTCCTACCTTGTAAAGTATCTCCGAGGCGCAGTTGCCATGAAATTATTTGTTGAAAATACAAAGGGAAACCGCAATACGTCTGAGATAGCGACTGCAGACGGAATGCCAGAGGACCAACCATGTTGGATATCTCTCTCTGGATTTTGACGGTGGCATCGAGATGAACAGCTGGCGCAGCAGATCATATATGGCAGCAGTAGACGAAAGGCTGATTTTGAGATTTGAAGTGTGTTCTCAGGTGAGGAAACCTTTCTGGCGTCACACACAGAACCAGCTTCCCTTGCGGTATGCTCGCATTTAGCCCTACTGTAATGTATATAGAGGGAGGATTCGCTTCTTTGATATTTTTGGTGTGATTTTGATTTTAATCTTCAATATAATTTAAAAAATATGTAAAATAAGGAAAGCCTACAACTATAAATCCCAAAACTGTAAATGGTCTGGAGGAGAAAAAAGCTATATTCACTTTCCCAGACTACAAAAATTACTAAATGAATGATCAGAAGTCATCTCAAAATGCAGACACGAATACAAATTTTTACTAATTTATTTACAAATCTAAAACAAAAACAAAAACTCAAATTGAACAAATTAAAATCAATAGGTAGGTAGATAAATTAAGTAAGTAATAAGCAAACTACGAACACACGTGTAGGTAAGTAAACATAATATTAACAAGTAAAAAAACTAAAATAAACTATTAAAAATTTAATAATAAATAATTACAACTATAAAGAGCAAAAAACTGGATCCGGATCAACGATTATCCCCACCCAAAATCCCCTAGAAGATTTCTAAACATAACAGTTACCGTTGACAAACATAAGCGTTAAAACATTCCAAAAGACTGGTGACAATTAATCATTGGCCTATGTATATATAAATAGTCGAGCAAAGTTACAACGCATATTCAACATGAAACACTGTCGCCGTTTTGTTTTGACATCACTCTCCACTTATGTGTTTATTCTGACACACACACACATATATATATATATATATATATATATCCTCCACTTTTCAATCACTATCTACTTTCCTCCTAATTACTCTTTTCTCTTCCCACTCATTATTAATGTTTTTGTTCCTCCTAATTTCTTCCACACCTTGTAACTACTTGTATCTTAGTGACTTTACTGCGTTTCATTGTGTGATTCCGGTTAATATATATATATATATATATATATAGCGTAGCTACATACCTATATTTTCTTACTATCTCCAGTTATATGTAAATAACTACCTACCTATATATATATATATATATATATATATATATACTTTTGTTAGTTACTTTAATTTTAAAAATCCACCTGAAATAATATATCGTATGACCTCTTTTCTCTAGTTGTTTCCTCCAGATATTCTCCCTACTTGCTTGACTGGAATTATTTCATAGACTAACCAACCAACCATGCAGCATAACTCACTTTCCTCCTCATATCATTCCCTTCTCGGTCAGTTTTGATAGCAAGTCCGCCTTGGTGATGAAGATATCAGTGAAACTTAATCCAGTATCTTATATTGAATAATCGATTAGTTTCGCATTCAATGATCCTATTTTAATTCGCCATGATTTCGATTGGCTTTATCGAATATATTCTGCGATTCTCCATTGACGAATCCCGAATCCTTTCGTATCTTGCAATTAGTGAATCCGTTGATAGGAATAAATGTGGAATGTAGGTGTGAAGCTGATATGAAGACTCCTGATTTCGAAATCGTTATTCTAAGAAAGGTGCAAATATTAATGAATACTGCAAGGATTATTAACAGAAAACATTGTTGTGGCATACAAAACACCATTCCTTTAAGAAAAATCAAGAGTTTCAGACAGACCTTTTAACACAGAACTTCGACATTTCTTTTTATCTGTTTAATTATAACATTATTCTCCATATCAAAAGACTCTAAAACAGAACACACACACACACACACACACATATATATAATTTCTTAGATTTAACCTGTAGAAAAAGACAATATTTATAAATTTAAAAGACGATAGAAAATCTGTAATAGTTGTCGACGAGTTTCGTTGAAATGTTACCCAAAAATTAATCTACGCCCAGGCTTTCTCCTATTTCCCCTTCCCTAACAGAATTACTACTCTCCCAAACAAACGTACAGAACAATATCAAGATATCAAAAGACAATGATTGAATCCGTCAACACAGCAATAAAAACAATATCTCCACACGTAACAGTAATTGACGTAATTTTCAGTTAACAATATGAAAATAGCGTTCCTGTTGCTAAGGACATTTTGTTTTTTTATTATTATCAGTTACTTCATTTAATAAATTCATTCAGTTTTTGCCTTGAAAAAGTCCACATTGGACAAAACGAATCGGTAACCATTACATTTTTCTCTCTTTTTTTTTTTTTTTTTTTGCGTTTATATATATATATATATATATATATATATATGCAGCGCGAGGAAATCCGAAGCGGATCCTTCAAATCTAGAAATCAACCATTTGCGCCATATATGGTCTGGAGCACCTTCTGTTTGTCCCAACGTATTTGATAAAATCCAGAGACGGATATGCATTGTTATTGGTCCTGATCTTGGCGCCTCCTTTTTTGCAAATACTTTCACGGTAACTGCTCCGATGAGCTGTTTTCACTGGTTCCCAGACTTTAAGCGTTTAACTAGGCTGGCATTTCGCTCTCACCCCGGCAATGTAGCCGTCTCTTCTACTCCAATAGCTTCATGTCTCGTACTTCTCCTTCCCCGTTTCTTGTTTCTCTGATCTTCAACTATTCAAATATAATGTCAATTGACGTATCCAGATGCCTTTATCTATCCCCTATCCTTCTCATCATCCTTTCCTCTATCACTTTTCTTTGCTCTCGCTCCAACTTTCTGTAACCCTTGCGTGCTAGTGGCTTTTGCTTGGGTTGAAACACTTATATATATATATATATATATATATATATATATATATATATATAATCTCCTTTCTCATTTGCAATATGCGTTGTATATCAAGTCGCTTTTATAACGATCTATATTTGCAGTCGCTTTTAAAATAAATCCTAGGATATTAGTTGTTACGGAAACTGATATGAATATTTGAAAGATAAAGAGGACAGTTGTAAATTAATTATATTAAAATAATTATATTAATTATATTGATTAACTTTCTCATTTGATAATTTAAGGTTCTCTCCGTTTTGGAACTGTAGTCTCAAAAGGTGCTCTTGCAGAAGGCATGGTAAATGACGTCTTCAAATACGAAAACACCAAAATTAATGATATGACAATTATATATCAATTTCATTTAATATGTATTACGTTGGTGCAAAAATAATGTCGGTTTTTGACGTATTTTTTAACGTCAAAAACCGATATTATTTTTGCACCAACCTAATAATTTGAATTGTCAATCGTTTTGGAAAGTCAAATACATTGCATTTATTGACATCTAAAGAATGAGTCATCATGTATAATTGTTTTAACAAAAGAGACTTTGCAAAAATAGTAATTTTCTATTCTGTTTAATTAACAAAATGACCTTCATCGAAACATCAGATAATTACTGAAATAAAAATTGTTACGTTTACTTGAAATAATCTTGAATATCATGCAAATAAACAAATAGGTAGTTTTCACTTCTCATTTTTTTTTTACTGATAATAAAAAATCGCTAAAAGGAAATTATGTTTATCAAGATAAATTTTATTTCTTAGATGAGTGGCAATATATTTGTTTCTCACACGAATTTGTTATTGATCATAAATTATTTTAAGCTTTAGGACATCGAAGTAGACCTGAATCGATTAATTAGGTTTATTCAAACCTAGCCACCCATTGTAAGGTGTGCATAAGGATTCCAGTAGAATATATATATATATATATATATATATATATATATATATATATAAACAAAACGAACTCTTAAAAGACTATGAAGTAATATTTATTTCGTTGAGGTCGGAAAATTCAACCGCAAATATTCGTTACACAAACATATTTAGTTACATATTATTAAAGATATTTGTGGTAAATGTCTGAGGAGCTGGTGTCGTCTTTTCCAATCCTTAACGAAATAAATATAACCTGATGGGTTTTAGAAGTTCATTATTTATAATAATAAATATTATCGCTCTGTTTTTGGCATAGAGCTCTCACTGGATATATATCCTATTGGATAACAAAACTGATATTAGAAATATATATATATATATATATATATATATATATATATAATCTCATTCCCCCACGATGCATACTAGTAACAATGGAACTGAATAAATTTTTACACAAATGAAAATATAAAATTTGAGTTTATTTTCATAAAAAGATTTGTACATATATGAACCAGACAGATTTTTTTTTCTAATACGATTTCCACTAGAAAATACCACATCTACAAAAACATCAATCAATGACTAATTCTCTGGTTGTTTCTCAGACCGGTGATGAAGGACACAAGGGTGTACGCAAAATTTCTAACATAAAACCTTTCTCTCCGTATTTCATTTCTGTCATATAGTTAGTCTTTAATAAATGTTTATCGCACTGATTACGTTTTTCGTTTTTTTACTAGCCAATCTATCAAGTTTGCATATTTCTAAATGCGCCTGTGAAGCTCGTTTTTTTTTAATTATATATATTTGCCTTTCTATAGAAAAATGCTTGTGCCTGTCTGCTTGTAGAGTTTATTTATGCGTATCGTGATGCCGATGTAGCGTTGAAGGTGTCGCAAATTCTAGCCAAAGATGATGCTCTCACGTTCGTAGCAATAGATTTGGAAAATATGAATCAATTTTTTCCAACCCATTCATCTTATAACTCCCCATGACTTAAACGAATCTAAGCATAATAAAAATTTCAGTTGAAAATGTGGCCGTAAGGGTTGAGATTTTCGTCAAACTGTACACCATTTGTTAGTTTTCATTTTTTCCGAAAAGGGCGGCATATATATATATATATATATATATATATATATTACTTTCCCCGACCAAAATAAATTATTAAACAAAAGATCCGAGCTCATCTCAAAATGCAGACATGAAAATAAATTTTTCCTACGTAACCTAAAAAATGAAAAACGGGAAAAATAAAATAAAAACAAATAAATATACTAATAAACAAAATAACAATAAAAAATATATAGAGAAATAAAGCATAAATAAATACTATGTTACTTAAAAATCGAAAACTGTAAAGAGAAAATATACAAGTAAAATAAATTGACCTAAATTCATGCAAGTAAATAAACAAACCAATCCCAAATAAAGATAATCAATTAAAAACTGTTCCCGCCAAAATAATACTTAGAATGAACTGCAACAATCAACCCCAAAATTGAACAAATAGCTTTAATTAAATTCTCAAACCAAAACAAAACTGTTAAATAAGTGATATATAAGCAAATTTTTACTACGTTAATAAATAAATGAATAAAATAAGAAACAAAAAAAAATAAAATAAAAAATAAAAACAGGCAATATAATTTGACCCAAATAAACAAACGACTTCCGGTAAAATAACCGCCATAATAGAATACCCACAATGCACCACTAATATATATATATATATATATATATATACAAATAGCCGAGAAAAATAACAGCATATGTGGCCTGACGATTGCATATAGCATGAAACAGACTGTCGCCTCTAAGTGTTGACTTCACTTTTTCACATGTTCACTTATATATATTCATACCTTTGCCAACTGTATTAGCACGCAAGTAAATGCAATAGATTCAGCTGGAATTAGACGTCGGTTCTCTCCCTCCTCAATTCGAGCCGCTATTCATTACTCCACCGTGAATTCTTCTACCTCCATCTATGTATAAATAGTAAGACGGACTGGGTTCTATATCCTTAGGTAGTAACTGATCTAAGAGAACAAGAACTCTGAATTCATAACCTATGCAGGATTGTTTGAAGAACTTTGGCACGTTGCGCACCATTTCTTTGTATTAGACTCTTCCAAAAGATGCACAAGACTTCAACAATATAATCAAATTATTTGTGCTGGTAGTCTCTGTTGGTTTCTAGGAACTGAAAGGGAGAGTCCAGCACACATACACACACACACACATATATATATATATATATATATAAGAATATGATTGGTGTATAC
The DNA here is from genome assembly GCA_963932145.1 of Acanthosepion lycidas. Classification (NCBI taxonomy): domain Eukaryota; kingdom Metazoa; phylum Mollusca; class Cephalopoda; order Sepiida; family Sepiidae; genus Acanthosepion; species Acanthosepion lycidas. The sequence goes on along the minus strand of OZ010594.1, from coordinate 76,464,684 downwards.
GGAATAACTTCCAATAAACAACAATTACTATTCTTAAGAGTGCTCAATACAGAGTAGAGCAGATATAATTATTCATTTAAAAATTATAACATAAATGTTATATTTGTAATAATTTTTAAATAAATAATGATATATATATATGACCAAACAATATTTTTTTACTAGAAAAAAAACTTTATTTACTATAACCCAAAGAGTTCAAATCACGAATATAGAAAAATTAGTTTTTTATGGCAGTTAAATGAAAAAGCATACATTTTATCATAATTTGTGAAATTATATGTTAAATGCGTGAAAAGCACTTTTTAATGTTACATATCGGCAAGCTTCTTTCTGTACTTGGTTTTAATGGATTAAAAAATATATATAAAAATGAACACACCTTGATATTCGAAAGTTTTACAAAAATAATAAATTAATTTTGTGCTCCTGTTCAAAACCTACTTAAATAAAATCAGATTGTTTGGTATTCTTTGTTTATGGGCAGTACAGTAAACTAATATCTTCCCATAAGTATCTTTACAGACATAGTCTGCGTTTATTATAGTCATCGTTAATTAAAAGAAAGTCATAGAAAACTCCAGAATCCATCTTACATATGTACGAGTCTAACATTCGTCCATGCTTACAATATTGCCGTCACACACGGTTCGGTGCACCTGCTTTTTACCTTGAACTCCTTCATAAGCTACATAAATGTTATTGGATGTCTTTATTACAGGATCAAACACCAGAAAAGAAATTAAAAAGTAAACATTTATTTAAAAAAAAATAAAAATAAAAGACAAAAAATATATCAACAAAGAAATAATTTAAAATGTGTGCAAATTCCATGCAAAACTTTGGGAATTAATGTGTTTTTCGGGCTATAGGTTCTAGGGTTAAGTTGAAATTTTTGGGCTCCCCACTGAGGAGGAATGATGTAGGATTTTCATCCTGAAACTTCGATTATTAAAATATTTAAATCGAAGTAACAATAGAGCCAGATATATATATATATATATATATACGTAAGTTATTTTCCATATTAAAAAAAAAAAATGCGGCAAAATTGTCTTACGACAAAAATATTATATGGCAATTTTTTCTATGGCGAATATTCCTAAGGCGTGTTTTCCATGGTAAAAATGTTTACGGCGTTTTTACCTAGAAGCACATCAAGCATACTATGAAATTTCTCATTAATCCCAGTCACTCGTCGTGCGCTGTTGAATAACCACACACACACATATATATATATATATATATATATATATATATATATATATATATAATATACAATTCAGAAATATCACAAGTATTCGATGATATTAATTTTATTTGAATGAATATTATCACGACTCCCCCATGACTGATAATTAGTTTATCTAGAAGAAAAATTTTAAAATGACATTCTCACATACATACAGACGAATTCTAACAACCCAAAATTATCAGGCACATAGCCTGCGGCCGATGGACTTAGTTATCCGACAACTCAACCGACATAGACAAAAAAACAACATATAATAAGGCATTAGAGAAAAACGGATACACGAAACAGCTAAAATGTACACCAACACACAACGAAAACGGAAAAACAGAAAAATGCATATAATTTAGTTTTATCCACCATACAACAAAACCACCAGAAAATACAAAAACAGAACATTCCTAAATGTAACAGAAAAAAAAAAAAAACACTTCCATGCAACAAACCACTTAGCAAAAATATTTAACAAAAATAATGTAAATATAGATACAGATGTCCTAGGAACATAAAACAAATAATAAAAACAAAATAAATAATGAACTGAAACAGGACAGATAAATACTCCCAATGAAACTGCAGAGACAAAACTGTATGTCCACTACAATGCATCTGCGTACAAACAAACATATTATACAATGCTAAAGTCAACGCAAACACTACACTGTCACTACAGAAAGAACATTCAAAAAAGGAAAATGCACACACGACCTCTCATTCTCCAAAAGAGAATACTCCAACTGCACCACACTATACACATACATATAGCATCTATGTCAAAAATATCACACAAATAAGCTGGGAAATTATGAAAATCGCACCTGCCTACAATAACATAACAAGGAGATGTCTACTTTGCTTGCAAGAAAAAGTGACTGTAATCCCCCGCACAGAACAAAAAACATTATTAAATCAAAGATTGTAAGTAATCTTAAAACGCACACACGAAAAAAAATCTATCACCGTTCAAACTATGCAGATAACAACACCAACAAAAATTGAACCCAAACGGGAAGAAACCTACCGAAAAAATGGTAAAACACTAAAACCCTGAACAGTAAAACAACCAAAACTGTAATCAATAACACTCCCAGCATTGTTACCAACACTATCACCACCCCTACAAATACAAGCACCGCCCACGTGTGATAAAAAAAATGCATGAAAGCACGGCCATCAAGAAACATATAACTATTAACACACCAAAATTATTTTTATGTCTCTTACTCTTTCAGTATAGTACCATTGTTATGACTTTAATAAGTAGTTCATAGTCATCTCTTCCACCATTTATCTTCCTGTTGTTATTATTATTATTATTAATATTTTCTTTGATTTCTGGCGTTTACACATTTCTTTCCGGGTCCCGCCCAGGGACCTAAGGTTAGAAATGGCATCATGACAATTTCCACTGACAAAAAAGAAAAAAAGAAAAAAAAATACATAGAAAAAACCCTTCGTAAAGTGTGAGCTGTACTTCTCAGAACAATTTTTGTATCTCCTTGAGGCATGGACTTCCAGGAATCCCTTCAATTAGTCTACTGCAATCTTTTCCAACCAGTCCTAGGGCTCCAACTACAACAGGGATTGTTGATATTCCCATATGCCACATTTTCGAGATTTCTATTTCAAGGTCCTTCTATTTTGACAGCTTTTTGAATATCTTCAAAGATACATTGCAGTCAGCAGGGACTGCCATATCAATAAGGAGGCACCTTTTTGTTTGTGGTCTTTAATAACAATATCTGGGCGGTTGGTTTTGATTGTTCTGTCAGTGTGTATTGTGTAGTCCTTATTATTATTGTTATTATTATTATTATTATTATTTTTCATTATTTTATTTATTATTTTATCAATTATTTATCTATTTATTATTTATTGCCTTTTTTAATGTTTCTATTATTAATATTATCGTGGTTATTGTTTCTGTTATTATTAAGGATAATTTTGCTATTCATTATGTCCAATAACACATCAATTATTTTGAATTTATCAACAATAATATCACAGCTGATATTACCATTAACATTAATCACAATCGTTAATATCATAGTAACTGTTATTGTTATAGACAACAGAAACATCATCACGGTGCCTATAGACAGAAGCCAACTTAACCCACGTGTGCTAAAAAGCATAAAAGTATAAGTTCGCCTAGGACAAAATTATGAATATGGTTGTATATATACGAACTAACATGCATACATAAGTCTGTATGCATGAGGTGTCTCTGTATATGTGTCATCCCCCAAAATTACAGATTTCCCCTCTACACTACACACAACTAATCAAAGAAAATTAAGCATAAACAGATCAACTTTTGAAAAAATAACCCACTTTAGCTGAAGATCGCGAAAGCATGAAACCCGGGGTTACAAACTACTATCCATGCAATCCCAAATTAAATAGAGCTCACACTATTGTGATTGGCTGTTGTCAACTTCCAATCAAATGCATGATAGCGGGTTATGCTTTGCCTAATATAAGTCAGTGTCTGAAGGATGTTAATTTAAAAGGGGGCACATCAGAGACTGGTCAGTTCTGATTGGGTCAACTTGGTGAGGGTAGTATGATGTTTGAAAGACCCGAAACTGCCCATGACCCAATTCATAACATAACTGACGACGACCTCTAGCGCTAAAGTGCTTATATATATATATATATATATATATATATATATATGTGTGTGTGTGTGTGTGCGCATGTATATATGTATGTACCTAGGTGTGTGTGTGCGCGCGTACACACACACACATATATATATATATATATATATATAATAACCCTTGGTATATTATTCAAGGGAACTCTAATAATATAAAATATTAAAACTGATACACAAAAACGGCTCAATGTACTGATTATAAGCATATAAGTTACATAATAGATAAATCGCAAATTACCTCATAAGCATAGCTATTTCAATCAAACGTTACTACGTTTGCATTTTTCGATTCAGACAGTGTGTAGTTACGAAGTTAAAATTTAAAAAAAGTAAAGTAAAAGACGAAGATAAAAATAAAAAAGGATATATAAAGTCAGTAAGAGGCCATCACTGAAACCACAGAAATTAAGTTAAGCTAACGAGATATATATATATATATATATATATATATATATATATCTTTGTGCGTGTGCAAGAGATGTGATCGTGTGTGTGTATTTGTGCATGCATATCGATACATCAAAATAGTCTCCATTTTAATAAAATGAAAAATATAATTCAATCATGAATATTAATGAAATAAATTCAATTCTATAGTTACAACTTCAGATCAAATTTCACGTAATAACTATATTTTCACCTGCAGTGTGAAAGGTGTATTTATTTTCTTTGCATTCATGCATAATTAAAAAAAAAGGTTAAAAACATAAGACTGATGCGAATTTTCTACTTTTCTTATTTTGCAGGTAAGTGTTCGTCTTGAAAATTCCATTGTTCAAGGTATAGTTTTGTTTTTTAAATATATACGTGCCTGTGCGTGTCTTTTTGTGTGTCTATTCGGACCGATTTTTTTCTACAAACACACATTTGTATAAATTTGTAAACAAATCTACTCCGATATTATTTGTTGGAATAGATTCCAAGTCATCGAAGTCGTATTGAATCATTTCTTATTACTTTTGGCTCGGCTAATCTATAATTCTTTAGTTATCGATTAATAGTGCATATGTCCGTTTTTCGAATATATATCAACAATATAGAAATTTCTATTTTGATATGAATCACTGTTAAACCGGGCGTCATCAAAAGAAATATCAGTATATGTAAAAAGTAGCGTTTACAAAAATAATGCATTTTTGATATTACAATTATCACCAACTACCGTATTTATTTTCCATTATAAAACAAAATCAACAATGACCAGAACAACAAACGATCAAATATCAGACAAAAAGAATCTGCTTGAAAGGCAAAATTAAAGGAAAAAAATTCAGAGGCAATCAGATATGTTATTGTTTCTGGATAAGATTTCAAGAAATTCAAGTGTTTTAACACAGAAAAACGGAAGGATGAATTGGAAATATAAAATAATGTATTAAAATAAATTCAATCAATAAACGAAATACTTAAAAAAACTGCAATTAAAGGCAGAGAGAATAAGATGATATAAAAACGCTCTAGGTTCTCTTGACAGAATAATATATTTCAAGTGGGCATCTAGAAATTTTCCACTGAAAAACGATACCGAAGTCAAAAAGCCGCCATAAATTGAAGTACACTAAATTTCGGAAAATAATTGGATCATCCCAAAGGAATATAATCCCAATGCAGAATGGATCAAACGAGAACAAGAAAGAATTAAGGATCAAAGAATGGGAAAATATAACCAAGAATATTGTGAAGGATGTCTTAAAAAATTTCCAGAAATGGATATTTCCAGAAAATAACGTACCTAATTTTTGGCTTTATCATCTTTCATAGATTCATAAATATTTACGCAAGTTTTATCATTAATTAATAAACCCAACGAAATGGATAACTGGAGATGTTACATATCTCCTACATAAACGGGTGAGACAGATGATGAAAAATTTATTAGGTTATAACTTTGCTGTCAACCAGAAATAACGAAGTCTGGCCGACGAACTTTACTTACTATTTTCTCTATGAAAACATCATTATTCCTTTGGCCCGGAAGAGAAGAGTTGTCAAAGGGGTTCATATTGTTGCAAATATCGACCATTCTTCTAAAAATTATCATCGAAAATTGCAGGAAAATAGGTAAACGTCTCCACAACGGATAGATTACTGCAAAATGGAAATGTATAAATTTTCTTCGCTAATAGGAGTTTTGCTTAAATATAACATGGGTCACTGGAAAACATTATGCATACACCATACCAAATGTACTGCCACGTCCAATCTCTTGAATATCCAACGAGGAATCTTCAAGGAAACTACCTGTCACCTGTTCTGTTCTTTTTGTCGTTTACCCCACTTTCGCATAGACTAAACATTAATAACTATGGATACAAAGTAAACAAAACAAAAAAAAACGAAGTGTTTAATCATTTCTTTTATATGGATGATTTCTCCCTTTTTGCCAAAGACAATAATGAGGTGAAAGGTTTCTTCAATGATGTAAACATTTTCAGTGGTAACATCGTTATGCATTTCGGATTAGATAAATGTGCAAAAATAATATTCATGAAAGGGAGAATAACAGAAACGTACTCAATAGGTTTAGGTTTTGTCACAAGTATTACGAAACTTGGACAAGAAGGCTAGAAATATCTTGAAGTTAATGAAAGACATGGAATATAGCATAAACATATGAAATATTAGGTTGGTGCAAAATGATAATATATAATAATAATGTCGTTTTTGACATTTTTTAACGTCAAAAAACGACATTATAACGTCATTATTTTTGCACCAACCTAATAGAAACTATAAAAATACTACATACATCTGCATGTCATGTTAAGTACCGAGATGAATTCACAAAAAAAGAATATCAACCATAAACACTTCGGTTGATCTTCTATTGCAATACATTTTAAACATCCTTAACTGGACCATAGCTGATCTTAAGCCAATAGATGTTAAAACAAGAAACCTTCTCACTTGTCGCCAGATGCAATATTCTAAGATCGATGTTCACCGTCTTTACGTATTCAGATCCGAAGGAGGCAGATTTGTTCAACCGGAACTCTCTTGCAAAACTACAACAATAGGAATTCAAAGACACCTATAAACTACAGAAGAATGGATGTTGATCTGTATTAAAGACCATGAACAAAATAAGAATTATCATTAAGTAATAAAGCAGCCTAAGGTCAAATTGAAATGACATATGGGTGAGGAATTGCAAGTAAACAATCATACAACTATGGCAGCGGTAAATCCCTAAATATATCATGAGCAAATGCAATGGACCAAATGCAGGAATGATGACAAGGTAAGCCTCTTTGATGTCAATATGCTACTTGTGCCAAACAAGCTTCTGTACACAAACATCCGTACATGTCAGTGGTTACGGGCAGAGAAGCTGGCGCCAAACATTTACACTTGCTGCCGATCACCTTAGCTTGTTAATTAGAAAGTGTCTAGCATAAATACTGAGAAATTGTAAGCCCAAAATCCAGATTCTGTGATAAATATCCACAAACAATTGGCCATCGTGTACGAGTTTGCTCGGTATTAGCCTCACCCCACCCCCGCATATACATCTCTGCAGGACAGAATGGTCCAATATCTGTGCTTGAATGCATGCACATTTTACAGGAATTAAACTGGAAGAAATTGGTATGACCCTTCCACAGGACCCGTTCATAGTCGTAGAACCTGTATCAATTTTATGGGGTTTTACACACACAGAACGATCAAAGCTGATTGCTCAGACATCTGGATCAAAGACCGCAAAAACAAAATGTGACTTTTTATTGACATCTCAGTCCCTACAGGGCGTAATGTAACTTTTTTAAGATCTTCAGAAAACTGTCAAAATACAAGGACCTTGAAATCGAAATATTAAAAAAAAAAAACAGGGAAACATGCGAACATCAGCATCTCCACTTGTAGTTGAAGTCCCCAGATAAATTGAAAACGATTCCAATAGACTCACTGAAAGGATTCCTGGTAGTCCTTAAACAAATAGAAAATATTGTAGTCAAAAGTACAAACCAGACCTTACGGAGGGCTTTATCTATGTAAATTATGTGTGATCTTACGAATTATTTTCCTTATGTCTATGTTTGGGACCTAGAAAAAATGAGTATACACCAGAAATCAAGGAAAATAATAATGATAATGGTGATGATAATAATGATAAAAATAATGAGACTTATGAGATAAATTACTTGGTATACTGTATATATACTGGATTATAGTGGCATACTTTTGGTTGACGGCTGTGTTACTGACAAAGAGTTGAAATACTATTATGATTTCTCCATAACTTACCAGTTGACCCATATCATAGATAAGTCTGCTCCGATACTGCTGAGCATAATATTAATTTCTTACCTCTGTTCCATGTTTCATACAATGTCCCCTAGAGGCGTTGACTGCCTTGGGCACCTCAGATAATTCTTTGATCTTTGTCAAAATTGATGGAAATGCAAATATTTCTTCAGATGTACAATTTCACGCGACAATCTATCGATATAAATAAAGCGGATAGGGACAGCTTCAAATCGTAGACTGCAGAAGCACCTTTCTCATTTACCTTCATAAACGGACATTCCATGGTATGTTCCCATATTTCCAAGTGTATTTTCTCCAGCACTGAAAACTTTATTCCCTACCAAATTACCCTTAATGGCCCAAACTTAAACGTGCTTAGGACATGGTCATTCATAATCAATACTATAGACTTTTTCAGCGTAAACGGTATAGTAGAAACTTCGCTCCATTCAAAAATCCGAACAACCATTACAAGAAAATGCAAAGAGCAGTTATGTGTCGGTAATCTGCACAAAGTAGAGAACTAAAAACGTGCACCCATCGTGTTCTGGAAAGCTGCAAATGTAATACTCACTAAAGGCAAACTGTATCAACATATCAATCACCTTCGAAAAGAGGACAAGGCAGGGCCGGAGTGTCCATTTCAAAGAGAATGATGACATTCTTATACGCACATTGCCTAGTCCGTCTTAGCGACAAAAAAATCTTCAGACACTTAACGGCTTACAACGGTGCCAATAACTCTGTCACTATGATGGCCTAGACAATGTGCGTATACGAATGTCATCATTCGCTTTTAAATACACCCCGGCCCTGCCTTGTCGTCTTTCTGAGGGTGACTGATATGTTGATACAAATTGTTAACCCTTACGCTCCCTATTGGACTGGTCGCTTCAGCCGTTTCCATAGTAATTATTTCTCCGAATGAATATGCCTATAAAATGCATATACTTTAAGATTAGTTATTCCAGAAAATTGCGCTAGAGGATTAAACAGAGCTTTTGGCTCTTGTTTTTGAAACATGGGAACTCTTATGTAGCGAAGGAATCATATTTTTAAAAGAATAACTAATATATATATATATATATATATATATATATATATAATGAAGTTATTTGGTAATCCATATTGATAATACCAAGAAGGATGTAATCCAGAGAGCTCAATGTAAAAACACAGCAAATATTAATTATATAATTTATACCATATTAAAACTGCCTCTTCAGATACATGTGTGCATAAAGTTAGAATCGTATGCGCAAATAGTGCTGCAGTAAGTAATCACTGCCAAAAATCTGAGAATCGAGACGATGTAGATTGAAATCCGAGTAATATTTAATGCAGCCCGATCTTGACTGTGCAATTTAGTGAGATAAATAAAGGACAATGTCGAAAATTCTGCTGTCAGTAAAAGTAGTCCGATAGCTAGCAGACATCCAATGGGATCTTTCAAATGCAAATTCCGTCTATAATGATACAGCGATGAAAGGTAATGAATAAATGCATCTGAAAAGGAGAAAGGAGACGCCTGTATTGGGACGTTGATTCATTTGTAATTGTGCAGACTACTTAGATCTGATTGCGTAGAATAATCGTATGAGACGAAATCAATAATTGTCATGGAAAATAGAAAATATGACATTCTAAATTTCGAAATTTGAACTTAACACGCAGTTCAAACCAAGGGATGAGATTTAATAATAATAATAATTAAAACAGAAATCATATCAGATTGTGGCTGTTACTGTCTGAGCTACAATTTCGAAACAAGAATAGATTAAAAAGTCATATGTCAGCTCGTTGTTCGAGAGGTAAATGTAACTCTTACATTTTGATGAATATGACCATATTAATGCTTTCAGCCCTGACCACCACTTTACCGGTGGTAATGAAAAATGACGTAAGTCCCAGTCACCAGTTGAAAAGTGGTAGAGAAAAATAATGCCCAGTTACGGGTTGAAGGGTAGGTAAACACTTGTAATTATATTTATGTCTACCGTAAATCATTACATACCAATTGTTTGCAAATTTTGACTCAAGAGCTCAGGCAGGAGGGTTAAAATTGTTCAGGAACTCAAAGGTTTAACATTCAAAGATCAGAGCAGAATAAAATTCTACAACTTCAATCGCTCTTCCACGGCAGTGACGTAACTTCCCTGTGCGTTTAAAATAACTATATGCATGGACATTGTTCTGGTGAGTTTTCTATCTTTGGTACATAGACACTATGAATTTAAGCGCAGTACTAGAATTAATGAAATTTTACAATTGAAATACCTGAATGTAGGCGTAATTTCTATCTTTAGTTTCTTCTCTGGGACTTCTCGCTTGTGGAAACCTCATTCGGACACTTGCTCTCCAGGTATATTTGCTCTTCAAAAATATAAATGCAATATCGATCGTTATCTTCTGATTCTCCTACCTGTTTTTTCTCTCCTTAATAATTTTTTTTTTATTATATACTCTCACACCTTGCGTCTTAGTGATTTTCTTTCCTTGCTGAGGGTTAAATGATTAAAAAAAATAAACATAATGAAGAATTAACATGAAAAAGAAAGGGTGTATACGGAATTGAAGAAATACTGAACGGATAAGATAAAACCTGGTAAATTCGTACCAAACGTAATAACAGTCTGCCGTTTTGTTTAATATTCCATGAATGAAAGGGGATTTATTTAAAACGCCGATCATGACTCTGTACAGATTCCTTTCATTTACTGTCTGTCAAAGGTTATGATTACTTAAAAAATATAATGATGTTCACCGTTGCATTTTCTGTGTTTTGAAATTCCTGCTTTCCTTCTAATTTGGATGCCACCAAATACCACCTTGCTATTTAACGCTTAAATGAGTGGAAATTATATAAGTTCAATTCTTTTCCAAGATCAATAGTGCGAAATTATACTGAAGATTTATATATGATATTTCATTAAGATGGATCACATTCAGCAGTAAATAAATCAGTGTTATCAGTGAAAATTATTTTATTACTCTACTGGATCATGTTATTTAAGTCATTGCAATTATGTGTGAAAAATAATATCGCCCAAATGTCCACCAAGGCTTCGGCGGCACAACTCTAAACCATGGTCAAAATTTTTGATGCTCTCTGCATAGTTGCTCTTCGATCTCCCAAATATGCCTTATCTCATCCTTCAGCTGTTGAATTATTGCCTTGTTGCCATAGACCTTAATTTTGAGATGACCCCCCAAAAGAAGAAATATAAATGGGTCAAGTCGCACGACCGAGGTGGTCAATTTTCGCTGTTTCGAGAGATGATCCGACCTGTTAACTTCTCATTCAAATTCTGTTTGATCGTTCAAATTTCGTAATAGGATTCGATAACTATAGCACGTTCTTTGATTAAGTTTTCCATGGTTGCAATTGCCAAAGACTTAATATGTTAATTATGAAAGAAAAAGAAAAACTCATTAGACGCTTAAACTTAATTCATATTTAAAATCGGTCCAAGTTATTGAAACACTCTTTATTAGAAATTTGAAATCGATTCACTGTTCCGTTAACATTTATGGTATCCGGCATATTCTATGATGATGTTATCGAGATATGAACATAAAAATAATATCTATAATTATATATGTGCTAAATTACTATAACAACACTTATCTAATTAAATGATTTTCAATGTTATAGATAACAAAATAAAACCTCGAAAATTTGGTTAATGAATCATTATTTTCGGGTAAGTGGTGTGCATATTAATCTATAGGAAACTAAGTTATGTATGTAACAGCAAATACATAAAGCGAAACCCGAAAATAAAATCTTTGGATCGGCCAACTAGAAAATTAATACGCGAAGTCTTACATTCTAGAGACGTTGTTGACGGGAATATAAGAAAGAGAAAGAGGATTCCCTAGAGAGAGAAAAAGCGAAGGAAGAAAATAACAACCCGGAAAATTAAACAAAATACTTTTGTATCAAACTTAAAAGAGATTAAAAAATGTGGAAACTTTAGAAGTATAAAAGGTAGAAATTTTAAAAGTTGTACAAAGAACAAAATATAATGGTGAAAAATAAGCTGGAAGCAGAAATCCGGGATGGGAATAAAAGCTCCCAAAAGACAAGAGACAGACAAAAAAAAATAGCAAAGGAAAAGTCATGAACATAAATTCGTAGAAAGCAATTTAACACCATTAAATAATCAACAAACAAAAGCTGCTTAAATAAGGAAATAATACTTTACTGCAACATTTTCAAAGAATAATACTCAAGGAAACGTGCTAAGAAAAAATATTAATGCGCGTTACTGTATAATGCTGAACACTATCCCGATAAATAATGATATTCAATGGCTAAATCCACCTATATTAATAAGGATAATTAGGTAAAATATAGTAAAAACATTCAAAATGATAGATCTTTAGATAGAGGCAAACAGTTTTACATCGGGTGTAGTTTTCACTGTATCCTTTTGTGTTCTTTTTAAAGTACCATGAATTATTCTTAAATATATTTTAGTGGATTGAGTTAAGAATTCAGAGGACTCCTTCTCTTAGATTGGCTGACAGATAAATTTACGGAGGTCACGTCTAGACTTTTATTTATCTCTGGCTGGAGGAGATTTTCTATAATGCCTTCTGTGATAATATTAATAGACAGGTAAAGGCAAAATCTTGAAAATGAAATCGTACGGGAACCTGTGATCTGATTGTCGCTCCATGACAGAAAGTTAGAAGTTTAGAGAAGGCGAAGACCATCCTAAATAAGTTGGGAAATGATCCTGGGATAATATATATATAACACAACACCTAGTGGCGTGAGTCGGTTCCTTGCTTAAACGCAGGCGTTGCAGAGTGTCGCAGACTGTCGTAGCTGGGTGTTGAATTAAATGCACATTTATATATACGTGTTATGTCAAAATGTATTGTTTATTGCAAGACAAATATTGTACTGTTCATTCTTTCAATAAACAATACCCCGATTATGATATTTTACTATGTCGAAAGTACGCGGAAATAAAAAATATGTATCAACACGGCGATTTTGTCTCTTACTTTATTAACGACACCAAAAAGTTTATCCGTTTATATGAATCCTATTGAAAATAAGTAGACAGTACATGTCTAAATTATTCAACAAAATATCCCTAAATAAAACATGCTGCAAACTATACCCATATATATATATATATATATATATATATATATATATTGCTGTAAAAATGGTAAGCTGAATATTATTAGGCATAATTACAAAAAAAAAAAAAAAAAAAAAACTGATGGTAAAAAAACTGAAAGAGGAAAACGAACCGGTTTCTCTCCGGTTCTTCAAAGAAAAATGAGAAAAGCTTTGATATACAAAGCTAAATTAGCGAATGACTGATAAGAGGATAGAGAAGGAGATAAATTGGGGAGTGAATACAAGAGACTAATGATAACAAGCCACAGCAAACAATCACGCTGTTTACAGAGAGACGGTTTACGAGACTTGATATACTATGACTCTAGTACGTTAAGTGAAATAAAGAGTGTGACTGGGACAAAAGAGTAAACAGTCATCATGGAATTCTGCCGCACATTTTCTGTTCTTTAAAAGGTTTTCACAATTTGAGGATCCCCAAGTATTTTAGATTAGTTTTTTGCAACTAAGATGTAATTACGAATCTATTCTCTGGGAAGTCCTCTCTATATAGCTGACTCCACAACTACAACTGTAATTATATACAACAGAATTAACTTGATGATTGCGGAAAACATTCTCATGGCTAGATGAGGGGATAAGATAAAAAAATCGACAGAACAATAATAATCACTATATATAATGTGCATGTTTCATAAAAACGACAATGTAGTACGGTTAAGCTTTTTATTTAGTTTTTTCTTGTGTTCTGAGAAAAACAAAAAGATATATAGACAGCCAACCATATCCTCAAAAATAACAACACACCAGCTAAGTCAAAATTACAAAGAACGAACATTATCTATGAGTTCAAATGCCCCTGAAGGAACTGTGTTCCTGATCAAATCGGACTGATAAATAATTACATCGGTTACACAACTACATGCTAATCCAGACGCCTTACGTTACACCTATCTGAACACGGCTCCATTAGAACCCATTTAAGCACACTCACAAATTTACCCGACTCCATTAGGAACATACTAGTAGAAAACACTAATATATTAACTGCATCCACCTGCAAAAAAAGACTAAAAATAATGGAAGCTTTAATAATAAAAAAGAAAAAGCTAACTCTTAACAATATTAACTACGAACAAAGACACAATGTGCTAACCGTATTCGGAAATTAAAAACATTCCTACCACACACTAATACATACACCGAATGCACACACTGAATTAAGCTGAAAATCGAATCATCCTTGATAATGGCTAAAGGCATAGCCGAAAACGTTCAGAAATCTAAAACATTTGGACAGTTCTTACAAACCTTTTGTCCAGAAAAGAAAGCTCTTGTCAGAACACAAGAAAAATTAAATAAAAAGCTTAACCGTAGTACCTTGTCTGTCGTTTTTAATGAAACATGCATAAAAGGAGGATTGCTGCTTAAATATAGAATTCATATATATATATATATATATATATATATATATATATATATTCTTTTATAGATAAAATATTTAAGTAAATGATGTTTTATAATAAACAGGATTAATAACATTTACCGGCCTGAATGTCTGAGAAATTTTAATAGAAAATATTCATTCTCCGACAGGAAACGAATCTGTGTCCTATACGGAATCGTCATTTAGCCTGACGTCCCTTAACCGATCGAGCCACGGAGAATCGTTCGATTGCCAAGATCGATTTTCCTGCTTTCAAGCTTCAGTCTTCCACGAATCTCTCGTGTACATTCATATCAGCTCAAAGCGTGTCCAAATGTAAACAAATGACGTCACACATTATGAAATACAGTCTGACAAATATTTTATACAATCATATATACTTTAAAATTATAATTAACATACCTTTAGGGAATGACCATTTTCACCTCAAAATTTTAATTTCAAAATTCGCAGCATTTTTCAAACTGTTTAGATTTAAAATTAAAATTCGTAGGTGAAAATGGCCATTCACTAAACGTATCTTAATTCAAATTGTAAAGAAAATTTGCTCTGTTTAATGAAAATAAACATTGAGCGCTCCTTTGTGAGTCAATTTTAACATATTTCAAATTCTATGTTGTATTAATAGAAATCACCTGGATTATACCAACGGATTACTACTTCTCTCTCACCCACTCTCTCTATCATATATATATATATATATATATATATATATATATATATATATATAATCTGCACAGTTCTACGAATTAATATAAAGTAAACTGAAGGAAAATCTAACCACGGTGGATGGAATAGATGAAATAAGACAGTTAAATATCTACACACAGAAATAGACGTATCGTATTCCCCAGGATGCAAAGGGATTTTTTCGCTTCCGGCTGGTGAATCTCGAGATATTATCTGTTGAAACAGTTCAAAGAATATTTGCGTGGAATTAATAAAAAAAAAAATATTTCTCTCTGAATACCACGATGACAATTAATCTCGTTTACAGTATTTACATTCGGTCAAATGTCCTCATCATTTGTTGCTTTTTTCATCATTTAGGTACTCATGCTTGAGGCTTGTTTTCCAAAATCACACCGGAATGCAGATTTATCGCGTCTACAATAAGTTAGACTTTGTAATTTATCCCTGAATTTGATTTTGTAAAAGATTGGAAATATTTGGGTTAGCGAAAACTACAGCTTCTTCCGTGATGCATTTCATCTTAGCATCAAGAAACTGACTGCGCTACGGGAAAGGATCAATATAAACATAAATAGATCCATTATCTCAATATTATATATTATTCACTGAAACATGTTTGTTTGAATATATATATATATATATATATATATATATATATATAACCAAATGAGAGAACATATGGAGTAAAAATATGCACTGTTCGTAGTATTTAGTTTTAAAAAGTAGAGCAATATATTATTTTCATACTTTTATTATGAGAGATTATGATAAAAACATTTTGAAAAGAAAGATTTCATGTTTGAATACTATGAAATACTTCGCCTGAAGAAGTGCAAACATGGTATTGAAACATGAAATCTTTTGTGTAGGATTACAAATTATTTGTACTATAATTTCTTAGAATAAATATATAAAAACATAATATATTATATGTATACATACACTCGCATATATATATATATATATCTATATATACGTATGTATGTATTTAAAGAACGTTACATTCATTAAAAGAAAAAAAGAAATTACTTAGATTGAGAGTTCTTGAGTGCCACTATCGAATCTTACAAGCTTACCAAAATGTTAATTTTTGTTTTTTTTGTTTTTTTTTCAGATATTTTCTTTCCTAAAATATATGCTCTTTCCCAAACCGACTTACATAACCATACAAATTTTCAAAAACGAAAATAAATACATTAAAAAATTATGAAATGAAAACAAAATAATAAATATCTAAGAAAAGCCTATATATATATATATAAGCATTCACAATATTTACACACTTCCGTTTATTAGATATTACATTCCACCACTTAGTATCCTCCATAGTTTAGCTTGACTTTTACATTTAGCTTGAAGAATATTTATGAGCGTTCATATCTGAATTTTTACGCGTAGACACACATACGTGGACATACACTCTCAAACATAGACATATGTATATGTTTATCCTTACACTATTTCTTATCTTACATGTGTTGGTGTGTTTTTTACGCACGTGTATCCAAAGACAGTTTTCTCCCATCACAGTTTCTTCTTGCGTGACATCTTCTTGGTTTTCGTCCTGATTTTCCCCTCAGGAGAACGAAGAACAGACTTCCGGTTGCGTTATCTTCCTCCTTCCGCCCGCCGGTGTAATCTAGCGGCCTAAATTAGTATGTAATTTGTCTCTGTTATTACATATATACACGGATGTCAGAGTAAATTTGTTAAAAGAAAGGATGAGCTAAATTCAGGTACAAAGAGGTCTCTGTTCAAATGGCTAAAACATAGTTGGAAAAAGACTGCAAACACAGTCAAGAAAACTGCTCGAAATATCAGATAATCGAAAGATTGGCGTTGCTGCAGTAAAGACAACAAAGAGACAAATTGGAAAACAGCAAATAGAATTTTCAGCGCAGCGTAATTACTCATCATTGATTCCGTAAACAAATGTATTATTATTAATGGTAATAATAATGGTTATAATATACGTTTCTTTGTAAGGAAACTTTCAGCATTCATTGACCGAAAAGAAATTGTACAATTATCGGTTTAAATTTATAAAATCTTTTTCTTTTAAACAAATTTTCATGAAAATACCTTACTCAAGTGTAATGGCTGCTATGGCTCGTTCCAGTATTGATGGGGATTTACTTCCTTACCATTTATTTGAAGTAGTGAAAAAATTCAATATCTTGATTATGTAATTATTTCGTCTCCGAGTGTGGCATCCATTTTAGCTGTTGTATCAACCCTAGCAATCTTCTCTGTGTTACCCTCTTTCTGTTTTATATTAATATTTTTTATGACACCTGATAAAATATCTCAAACTTGATCGCCTTAGATATATCAAAGGCTTTTGACAAGATGTACACAGCTGATTGCAAAACTACCTGGACAGATATAGAATCTCCGGGAGAGTCATCTAAGTTAACATGTCTTTCCTGTCAAGTAGTTTTTTTGAAGGTGGTGATTAATGTGCAAACCTATGAGGAACATCAGTACCGGCATAAAACCTAGCAATCTTCTCTGTGTTACCCTCTTTCTGCTTTATATTAAGGATCTGCTCAATAATACTCTCAGATATTTAGTAAATCTCTAAGCAGATGATACCACGGTGCATGTGTGCAGCACCAAATATCTTGATGGTGTATTTGTAAGCGTAGCTTAGACGTGGTACAAAGCCAAAATTATGTGTCACTCAGTCCCCCCATCCTCAAAGTGCGAAGAAGTGCGCTGTTCTCCAAAACCAAGAGGCTTCACGCGCTTATAGGCATTTTGATCTGAGAAAGCGGTTGTATACAGCTGACAGCACAGCTGAACGTGTTTGGTGCCAAGCTTGACATCTATCTTAAAGAGTCGACCTGACTAAGCTAGATAATGATTTTACATCTAGCGCAGCCTCCTCTAAAGAGTTGTGCTAAATGAAAATAGCTTTTTAAAAAAAATCAGATAAAAAAAGCAACTGGTTCTTGTTGATAAAATTCTGAGATTCACAACTATATAATATGTGAATGCATTATGGACTACGAAACATAGCAAGGGATAATAGAGACTGAAAACTCTACAATCCAATTAATTTTTATTGTGTAAAAGAATGACATTGTCAGTATAATTATGTAAATGGTGTACCGTATAAAAGCAGTATGTCTATGCCTACGAGGCGTTGTCTTCGCTTGACGAGAGTACATGTCAAAGGGAATATATATCTTAATAATATGGCGGCACCCACCGGTTACATACCCACGATAGAGGCTACGGAATATGAAGAAAAACTGATTTAGGGGTTTCGCAGCGTCGGCGCGAGTGAAAAAATTAATGACCCTAAAGCTAGAAGAGAAAACAAAACAACGGATTTGTTTTGGGACCCAACGGGGTGTGACGCCACAGAAAAATGTCCGTCATGGTCTATCTCAAAGTGTCGGAAGATTTAGCCTATTGTGAAATTACTGCCATCATAAAAGCAAATATACGACCGAAAGGAATGGTTATAGCGGTAAGAACTAATTTCTCGAAAGTAGACACAGACAGGAAGAAACTATTATGCAATTGAAAGAAGTGTCGAGGTATTATGTGTTAAAAGAATGGTTTCGCGACAAATATCTATCGAAGACGATCAAAATTTTGATAACACTCATTCAAGCAATGTTTGACATCTCGTACAAGTGTAAAATTCTAGACCGGCTTCAAACTCATAATATGAATCTGGAAGCATCTGTGGACTAGTTATGTGCTTACAACTGGAACTGATTCAAAAATTTAATGACTCCGAAGGCAATATGAAGATTTATAGTGCTACTAAAAGCTTATTCGTATGCATATATTGCAATAAGGAACATGGAAAGAGCAAAAAGTGAGAAATGTGTTTTGTTTTAATGTAAAAAGAGGAATAATTTCCAAACAGTATGCACACATGAAAAGCGAGTGGAAAGAAAATATAGATCCTCTAAATGAAAATACGGAAGTATTTGAGATAAAAGCAGACGATAAAAGTAAATAAATGAAATTGAACGGTATAAATTTACTGATACAGGTAGATACATGAAGTGATGTTACGTTGATACCGAGGAATTCTGGGGCAAGAATGGGTAGACTAATGTTTAAAAAGTAACCTCCAGTTGAAACATTTCGATGAATCAATCATCAAAATTTTAGAATGCTTTGAAGGCACGTTTGAGATATATAAAAAAAGAAAAAACAGATTCGAGGTAATAGCCATCAAAGTGATGGAAAACATCAAAAGCCAAGGTCTTTTAGGAAGTGACATGTTAAGTGTCGATACATCGAAGCTGATACATTCCATGAAATTTGTATAAAGGGGATGCGAGTCGAGTATACGGCTTAAAAAAGTCAGTCAATCCCTTTAGTTTCAAGTACGAAAATTCCCGCATCACATGCTACCCTCTCTGGTCGCTATGCTGAACAAAATGGTGGAAAACATATTAGAAAAATCGGCCATGATGGTATCATTTGGGCTTCAACCATTGTGGCAATACGCAACCCCAATTGAGATTTAAGAATTTGTGGCGATTATAAGGTTGGCGTTAATCACTAGATATGTTCGGAATCATTCCTGTTTCCAAACATTGAAACAGCGTGCCATCATTTTGCTGTATGAAATACTTGACTACAGTTGCCCCTAAGTTACCATATAATCAGATAAAAATCGATAGCAAGTTTGAAGAAGTCACTACAATAAAACCTTATTGGATTAATAAAATGGACTCGTTTGCATTTTGAAGTAAACAAAGCTAAGTCATATTTTCAAAAAAGCCACGAAAAATTTTAGAGGGATAAGAAATATAATTGTAAATCCGAACGATATTGGCATTTGCACATGCAGTAAAGAAAAGCAAAACGAAGCATCTTTTAAGAAAAATAAATAGTGCGGGTATGACAATTGCGATAAATGCGAGTTTAATTGTTAAAATAATCCATACCTATGATATCATATATCCAAAAACGGTATTTTCGCAGATGATAAACTCATTGATAAGATATCAGTCATAGCTGAACCCAGAAATAAAAAAAAGAGAATCTTTTTTTTTAAGACTCGACAATTTCTATAAGATATCTGCCGCGATAATTCATCAATCTGTTGTTATATTTAATTATATTTACTAACGAATTCTCTTTTATCATCTTTTAACACCACACAGTATCTTGTGTTTTTATATATATATATATATATATATATATATATCTGCTATAGATATTCTCTCTGATTGATGTAGTTTGGTCAAGAGAAGATAATACACCGTACGTATAGCGATACTGCCTTTCATAGAGTAACATTACATCTTCTTGAACCTAAATGACTTTATATATTTAGCCAATCTTTGACTTTTACGAGGCATAATCTGTCTCTGGGAGGCATAATCTGTCACTCACAGTTCGCCTCTTGATTTCTTTTTATAGAAGATCTAGGTCTTAACTGATTCTCTTCATTTAAATCATCATTCGATCACTCTCACCTGCTGGTTTTTCGTCACTACTACAGGATACACTCATTCTTTCCTCCCTCTCTTGTTCTTCACTTTCATATCTCTGATGGTCTTCCTGATCACTATGATTACTGGATTCATCCTTTGTCGTATCGTCCTTTTTTCTGCTTTCTCTTCCTCCTCCTTTTCCATAACTACATGCTCTATTGTGGTTCTATGTTGGTCTTCGTGAGCCAGTATGCCCTGTACGTTCTTTGTCAACATAGCCGTGTTAAATCCCACTTGTACCAAAAAATTCGTCTTTTCTGGACTTTTATCCTTATCCTTTCTGTATCAAAAGTTTTGATTTGTGGCAAATGCCATGGTAATCAGAGCTCTTATTTGTCTTCCCATCAATGCAAATGGGCTTTGTCTTCTGCTTGATGCAGGATAGCTCTATATCCTAGCAGTAGTCTGGCAAATATATCATAATATCTTCATCCACTGGAGAGAACGCTTTTAATCCCATGTTTACCGATTGCACACATCTCAGTAAATATTAAAATATTGGCAACTCTGTCAAAACGTGTGACAGCTGTGAAACAAAAGTTTTCTACGTTTTACCCTAAGTACTGGTATATTTAAAATCCTATGAATATATTGATAAGGAAATTCATTTTATGATGAATACACTCTAAGTTTCATAGGTATTTGGCGAGGATACTTCAAAAGATGTATTCTGGTGGTGCGAATGACATGAGGCCCTGTTCTTAATTGTGTTGTATTTATCTGGGATTATTTCAACTGTCTTTAATATGATAAATTAATATTTGTGCGCAACATTAGAGGAAAACAAAATAATATATGTACAGTTTTTGGCGTGCATGCGCCAAGATATAATATATTTATTAAATAATAGATATTAGATTAAGCATAAAGTTGCTTACATTCATATTATTCACAGAACACATACACACACATGAAGACATGCACGCACGAACACAAACAAACATATATGTGTGTGCTTGTGTGTGGGTAAGCATTTAAAATGAGAAAGAATACAGTTCAGTTTCTAGGTTCGTAATATTAAATTTAAAAGATGGCTCAATACAAAGTAGAGCAATATTCTTTATTTTTCTCTCTTTTCTCTCGAAAAGAGGGCGGATCTTGTATTTTAAATCTCAGTAAATTGTCTAGTCACCAGTTATTTAGTAACTCCTGATTAGATGTGTTGATTCGCATCGAAACACGACTGGATTTGTGTAGCGTTTTTTGAGATGTTGCTGATATAATAACCGACAATAAAGTATATATATATAGAGAGAGAGAGAGAGAAAGAGAGAGATTTGTATGTATTAATGCAAAGCAAGAAATAGTTTTAAGCTTGTCTGTATGAAAAAAAAAACATTTCTTGTCAGTTAACGCAAGAAAACACTTTTTCTGCTCCACCAGTTGGTGACACGCACACAGAGGGATTGGGAGGGTGAGGGATGGAAAAAATTTAAAATGAGAAAGAGATTTTGCTTTTTTTTTTTTTTTTTTTTTTTTTTTCGACATAATTGTCTTTTGGTACATTATGTGAATTCTACTTCCCTTTCTTTATATATAATCTGAAAAGACAGTGGACGCAATTTCTCATTTGTGCATCAGAACAGATGTAACAGATTTAAATGCACTTATGATTGCTGAATCTCCAACGATAACAACAATTCAACTGATGTGAAAAGGGATTAAAATAAAAGAATCATTATGATAATAGTTTTTGTTTTTCAAATGTGTTTGTTGGAGTAGCGTAGCGATTATCAACGCGAGACAAGATCAAATTTCTGCCTGCTTTGTGTTCACTTTACTTTGGGAAAGACGTGAACCCATTTCATATTTCCCCAGATATCGGAAAAATAGGAAGGTAGACATATTTACTACACTTAATTCGAGGCAGCTGAGAAGTCATCGAGAACTCTCTTAACTATTCCTCTCAAAAATTATCTCATTTCCCAGATAATAAAAACGAATATCTTCTGTTCGCTTACGTCCGAAAGGACAAGCCATTAAAAAAATGTGCAACAAGTAACAGAAATCATCGTCTTAATTATAATAATAATTATACGAAAGACTTTTAAAAAAAACGACTTTAAAAAAAAACTGAAGAATTTAATTAAATCCGAAACAGAAAATGTGGTCAGCAATATACTGTTAGATGACTGTTAATGCAGAAAAGAATGCAATTAATGAGACCTGGGCTCGAACCATGGCATAAACGATTTGTCAAATTGATTCTTTATATAAACCCTACTTGAAATTATCCCAACGGGCAACACTTAGAAAATGACACGTGATCATACCATGGGTTCAAGCAAGCTTTGTGAATGAGATTACAATGAAAAAAAAACTGAAGCCGTCTATAGTTACGCTATCACTAATTCACATGTCATTGTAAGTACGGCTTTATGTCTTAAAGTGATGTTCAAACTGGTAATCACTCCAGATTATGTGCACTGCTTAATATAGTTGCAGTATAAACTACAAGTTTGGTCTGTAATTTGCGAACAACCACAAAGGTTACTGAGCACGTGCCTGCATTTGGGGATTTGCTAGCCAACCTAACGGACAGGCATAGTTGGAAACACTCAGTAAGCCATAAAATTGACACGAAAAAGTATAGATAAACCGATATAGAATACCGGTAAAATAACAGAACGTGTCCACCCAGCAGAGATGATGTACGTAGCTATTCTAGGCTTGGTTGAGTAAAGTTAGTCCAGTATATATATATATATATATATATATATATATATATATATATATATATATATATATATATATATATATATTTATATATATTCGGATATAAAATGAACACCTAGATAAGAATGTGCTCCTTTATTTCATCAATAAGTGCAATGTACATTATTTTATACGCAGATGATATTTAGGGATACTATACATTATGCAGCGTCACACGTCGGTAGCTATACATCGTGTGTATTATACAAACTTTATTTTTAAATTGATTCCTTGAAGTTCTTATAATCTGTAACTTCTGGACCGTTATTATTTGTATCAAAATGATTGAAGAGTGGTAATTTTGGTGATTATCCATTTTTGTGTGTTTGTGTGTAGTCAACATGCATGATTGGTATTTCTTATGAACTTGCATAATCGAATTTACCTTTAACCAGCCGCTGTATTAATTGACCAAGATTACAAATATGGATAGATTATTGCTGTTGAATTAATTTATTACCAGACTGTAGACAGAAACCATCATATAAAATTTCAGTTAATAAAAACATATTTGATATTACTACTAAACGCGTATATAAACTGAGTGAGAGGGTCAATGTTTATTATAAGTTATTTTATTCTTTGAATTTTATAGTAGGTTAAGTCTACTCATAACCCGATGATCATTGCTATCTACGTTGCACACTATGAGACCATATTCTCTGAGAGGATAAGACTGATTGTTACAGGTACCTCCATCAGGTCAGGCGTTAATCTTTTCGAATCAGTTGAATTCTTTTTTTTTATGCTGTCCCAACTAGAATTCTATTTAACCTTCGATAGTTATAGTAATGACTTTGTTCTGGCGCGATCATATAGTTTCGTTTTAAAATATTCAATAAACCCAAATCAAGACCTGGATTTACTTGCAGAAACCTGTATTAAAATAAAGCCTATTACATCTCACCTTTCTGTCCTGCTTAATTCTGCTGCCAGCTAGCTACTCTATGTTAATTCTTCAGGAATTAGCCGAAAAAATTCTGGACTTAATTTATATCTTACGTTACTGAATAGGATGTCGTGTATATATCACGACACCGTGAAACACAATGTTTATCAGATAAAAAATTATAACAGCTTTTTTTTTTTTTTTTTAAGATACAAAGTTTGTAGTCACGTGTGATACCCTGTCCTCATCACCTGCCAAGTAGGGGAGGCAACAATGTTTCGGTGGCTAAGATGTTACTGCTACCCCTGGTGACACCAGTAGCTTTTACCCCCTGACAGACTTATTTTTCGTTGTAGACGTGTCAATCTCTGCGCCTTTTATGCAACTGCAAGTCAGATTTTCCAACGTTGTGTTCCATAAGTGTTAGCTTTCAATCGTTAATCTAAAAACAACGGGCTCGTAATGACCGTTATGAATTAATAC
>OZ010594.1:76389717-76434717 GCA_963932145.1 Acanthosepion lycidas | reverse complement strand
AAGAAGTAAGGCATGTAGAAACATCAGCACGGCAAAGGGCACTCCTTTAAAGGCAAGGAAGAGCAAAAAATATTTTAAGTCAAGTGATAGCGATTGCTGTATGCGTCGTACGATTTTTTAAATCGTGCACGGGCAACGCCGGGCCATGCTGCTAGTGTAAATATAAAGTTGGACACACCCTGTTTCATACTTCAAAGCAAAGTTGTCTGTGTCATAAAATTTCATTTATATAGATTTTCGCCACTTTGTGTTGACCTTAGTGTCATTGATACATATTTTTTAATCCAATCTAAGCTTTCGGCTTACATAAGCCATTGTCAATGATGTCAATTACTGTACAGTATATTAAGCAATACACTGACAAGAATGTGATGATAATCTTTATTCTGTTTACATGGAATATTTGCAAGCAGCGACAAACTCGTGCATATAAGACGCTGGAAGGGAAAATCGCACCGCAGCTCATGACGTCACACATGACAACGCAAGAGTGAAAACGAGAAGTATTAATATGGGAAGCTGTTGGTATAAACCAATGGCTTCTGTTACCAATTATACATGCACACACAATATATATATATATATATATATATATATATATATATATATATATGGCCTGAAAATTGCATATAGCATGAAACAGACTGTCGCCTCTAAGTGTTGACTTCTATGTTCACTTTTATATTTACACACGCACTATCTCTGATATTGAGCACTTTATTCCATAAATATAGCACCCCTTAAGACTATATTTCTTATATATATTTGTGTGCCTGTGTGTTGGTAAATGAGAATAGTGAATATTTAAAAAATATATCAATCTACAATTAAATATTAAGCAGGAATATACAGTCCAGAGGGAAACATTGGATGAAATACATTGGTTAGATTGAAATATTTAAATTTAAATTATCTGAACATAACGGAGATCTATTACAAAACCATGTATTCAAAGCGTTAGTTGTTCATCGTAATACGGCTGACCATAATTTGAGCTTAAATAATGTAGTTCTCATTAAAAGATAAAAATAAAAATATTCATTAGATTGAAAGGTTACTAATTATCAAATTCGCTTCAGCGTATATACATCCTTCAGTATAGTGCTTATCGTCTCTTTTTCGAAGAGAAGTACTAACAGAATTTTGTCTCCCTAAAACTGATGATAACTCAAAATACAATTGAGTTACGTCCCTTTTCTGCCAGCCGGCGCGGTCACTTAATTCAAAATGACAAGCTGACACGCAGGCGAAACTCCTATTTTAAATTCAAATTAATCCAAGCTTTTCTCAGACAGTAAATGAAAAATTAAGTTGTTTTATTATGTTTTAAAATACACTTGTTCATCCCAATAACCTTTGATATAATAGAAATTAAAACAATGGGATAATTTTAAATTTCACACATCAAACGTCTAAATTTAAGGTTAAAATTTAAGCATCTCTGGATGCTAAGCGTTTTGATGTCAAATGTAGCCAATGTTTGTAGTGATTTTTTTCATCTTTTTGTGAAAAGGGCTGAATTCATTTTAAACATTTATTTGTTTGTAGATGTTATTTCAGAAAGGAACGCGCCGGAACACAGTTCTCGGTACAGTTATTTATTCCCGCACACAAACGCAGCCACTTATACACCACGTAACTTTGTTGTTTTTTTTTGTTTTTTTTTTCAGTTTTACAAATAAACATCTGAGAAATGTGAGATGCATGTCCCAAGCGCAATGCTGCCAAGTTGACGCAATGACATAAACCTGAATCTAAACTCGACTTCTAAATTTGATTTGCTTCTTTGATAACTGTTCCACTATCTATCTTAATTTTCCCCCACTCTATCTATCTTAATTTTCCCCCACTCTATCTATCTTAATTTTCCCCCACTCTATCTATCTTAATTTTCCCCCACTCTATCTATCTTAATTTTCCCCCACTCTATCTATCTTAATTTTCCCCCACTCTATCTATCTTAATTTTCCCCCACTCTATCTATCTTAATTTTCCCCCACTCTATCTATCTTAATTTTCCCCCACTCTATCTATCTTAATTTTCCCCCACTCTATCTATCTTAATTTTCCCCCACTCTATCTATCTTAATTTTCCCCCACTCTATCTATCTTAATTTTCCCCCACTCTATCTATCTTAATTTTCCCCCACTCTATCTATCTTAATTTTCCCCCACTCTATCTATCTTAATTTTCCCCCACTCTATCTACCAAATTCAATTGGTCTGTATCATGACACGTAGTTAATGCACGGCTCTAATCTGGAATCAGTGTATAAAGTGCATTGACAGTGAAGGAAATTGAATTATCTATCTATCCATCTCTTTCTTTGTCTTTTTGTCGATCTATCAACTTCAATTGCTCTGTAGCAGGACACGTATTTAATGCAGAGCTCTGATCTGGAATCAGTGTATAAAGTGCATTAACACCGAAGGAAATTAAATTGAAATATCTATCTATCTATCTGTCTATCTATCTCGTATGCCAAATTTAATTATCAAAAAATAAGAGCCACCTAGGTAATAACGAATATGTCATTACTTCACTTGAATAACAATGCGTTGCGTTACGATGATGCCTACAGAGTGCTGGAAACATTTGGAGCATATATTTCTAATTAGTTTTCTTGTCTGCCTATAACTAAATTGTGTTTGTTAGGTGCGGTTGCGATGAAAATGAACTTTACAACACTTACCATACTGGAATTCTGCCAACAGTTCCTGGTACTCGTTCATTTCATCCGCGCACGATATGTGCTTGTGTTAACTCGCTTGAACAAAGACTCACCACCGTGAATTGCGACAAGCAAAAGGGTGAGCCCTTCGTTTGCAGAAAGTTCTATATATTTTATCTTATCGAAAGGACATTCGGTTTTAATGGTGGACCCTTCAAACGCGAAAAGAACCGACTTTTACACGATTAAAGCATTACTAAGCACTTCCTTAACATCTCAGTAACAGGTTGTATCGATAGCCAAAGGCTGTCTTCTCTCAACTCGATATTACTAGAAATATGATAGCGTGACATATGGACATTTATCGGAGTTTCACTTATTTTTCTCTTGTGCAATTATCAGGAAAAAGAAATGGATAGAATTTCCAATGTGCAATGTGGTTGCGTATGCAATATTTTAAATTCGGATGAGAATTGATAATGTTCACATTATCATCCTTGTCAGTCTTGTTAGGTTGTTATGTTGTTTTTTGTTTTTTTTTCTTGTAAAACTTCCAAGCGTTTATGGTTCTTTCTTTCTTTTCTTTGCGTGTCGCTGACTCTCTGGAATTCAGATATTTGTGTTTTACGATGCTTATAGTGGTCCGGGAAAAAAATAAATGAGTTCTCAGCAAGGAGTCCGCGTGCCACATCGTTCCAGCCTCTACAACGCTTTGCCTTCAAATGGTATTTGATCTCGTCTGCGTTTGAATTATGACACACCTACACACTCAAAATAAAATTTCGTTCCTCGATGATGATCACAGCTCTCTACAGCTTCCTTTATTGATGCTCTATGCAGCTATTCCCCTTTTCTGTTCTTCTATGTACTTGTGCTATCCTTCAATCGCACAAACACGTTAAAACGTTTATCCAGTTTTCGCTTTATTTTGCTTTCATAATACCCTGTGAGTGTTAATTTCTGGGCGGCCTCTTTCCTAATTATGCGTCCCCAAATTTTAAACTGTCTCTTTCTGCATTTTATTATCAGCTTCTTTGTACTTCCTGTTTTCCTTAAAATATTATCATTGATCTCATGCTAGGAATCAGCTCCATTACTTTGTATTCTATTCGGAGATATTTTTACTTGCTCCAGAATTCCATCTTACATTCACTTTTATTTTCTTAACTCTCTAGTTGGCATCTTTTGACGTTGGACTTATTTCTAGGCACTCTATTTCTCAAAGACTGATCATTTCTTTGAGTTTATCCTGCATTCTTACCTGCATATGTTTGCAGATCGAATAATTCTAGATTTTGTTCTATTGTAGATTAAACGTTGCTTTATATTTGCCTTCTTTCATTTTTGTAAGGCTATCTTTAATTTGTATATGACTGGAGGCTGATCACCCCCACAATCTGTGATTGGCTATGTTTTACAAGTTAGACCTATATTTAGAGATATTTTTCCCAATTATAAGGGAACTAAATGGTTCTTTCCATGTCCTCATAGAAGGTTCCATGCCCAGAAGTGTCATGCTCATAAAGAAAACATGGGTAAAGCCAGGTTTCTCTTTCGCTGTCACCAATTTAATGGATTTTCTCTGTGTTTGTTGCATGGTTTAAATCCATGTTTGTTGACTATTTCACCGTTTTGTGACAATCCCAAATTTTCATTTAGTTTACTCATGTTTTGCAATTTAAACTGGATTTGATGTAATGAAACTATTTCTTCTTCGAAGCATTATAACGTGAGTAAATAAATTAAACCGATGGCTATTTTCCTTTAGATGCCGTCAGAAATGTAATCCACAATTGCCAGTGTCCATTAAAACATATCCTGAATCGATTATCTATTATTAATCCTACTCCTCTTTCATTTCACTCAATGTCTCTATATATGATTATGTCGTCATTAATTTTGAAGTAATTAGTGTTAACCATCTTGTTTTACAAAGAATTTATGCATTATGTCAAACTTACATCTTGAGTCGAAATCCTCAAGTAGGAATGAATGAAATCCTATAGTATTATACTTTTTCATTTACTCTCCATTTCATTGTAGATTAAAATCAAGTAGTCATTCACTTATTGAATTTAAAGTTTATATACACTGTCAGCATCTGAAAGTTTAATCTATATATATATATATATATATATATATATATATATATATATACTTTAAAAATCAGGAGGCTATTTGAATACGCGACATTGGTTTCGGCCTTAAGATCTCAGTGGACAATTTTTTGTTATTTTATTTGTTATTTTTATTTTTACCCGTGTATTGAACACTATTTAATACTGTTGTTTCCTGATCAGTTTCAACTCTGACCATTAACCTCATATATATATAGGCCTTAATGTCCGAGAATTTTCATACAAAATGTTTCCTTACTGAATTTCCATGAAATTTCTCATACAGTCAGACCAGCAAATATTGTTAATACTGTTTATTATAAGCAGAACATTTACTTAAATATTTGTATCTATAAAAATAACCTATAAATAATTATATATTACAATTATATATATATATATATATATATATATATATATATATTTTAGTTTAAAAAAAATGATTCCATCTCGACACAGAAATTACTGTTTCGAAACTGGTCAGCTGTATTCAGGTTCCAAACATAGCCTGAGATTGAGACTTCCACCCGTTAGGTTTTAATATTGATATTAAAACTAAATGCTGCTGACCAGTTTAGAAACATAGTAATTTCTGTGTAGCGATGTCATCTTATTTTTTTAAAAAAATTATCATCATACACACACACACATATATATATATATATATATATATATATATAATATATATATATATATATATATATTATTGCGAGAAGTTTGAGTGTCATAGATTCCATGTTCCCATTGAAAACAGGAAAATGTTTTTAAAATTAGCAGAAAATGCAAGCAGACACACAAAAAAAGATAAATAGCACGTGCGTTCTACATTTCAGTAGCAAAGTCATACGTGACTGAAAAATACTCTCAGCCATTTCGTGCTGAAAAGTTGAATGTGTTCCGAACTTTCTTTTGAATTTTGAACTACAAAGATTACTTATTTTCAAAGATTCGATTCCAAACCTCATACACGATTCTATTTCATAAGTGAAATTAATACAACTAAATAATAGAAACGGGTGTTCTCTTGATTTCATTTCGGTGAGTGCAGAAAATTTCAACCAATGAAACAATTAGAACTCTACAAATAATCAAGTGGCCGAGTGTTTCATACTTAGAGATAGCAGGCGAACAAGCCAGGAAAAAATATTTAATTCTAAATTGCATTGTATATACACAGACAGAAAATACATTTACAAGTCCCTGAAGTAAGATGACAATTTGGATTGCGTTACATTATTCAATAGATATTCGGAAAATTATTTCTCATAATATTGGGTTATCTTATGACGCAGTAACATTTATTCTATTAAAGCACTCCTGTCTGTAATTTAAACGTGGAAACGTGCTACGATATTCAATGTTTTACAAGAGTCAAAGGAAAGTGACAGCTACGTATTCCTGTTCTACAACTAGAGCTGTTTGTCTTTTCTTTTTATGTGTCTCTTTTTTTCAGGACGTAAGCGATCATGGGCCATCACTTTCCCCTATCACTTGTGTTTGTCAACAGGTTTTGTGTTTCTGCCAAATCCCCTAACCACACTCCGTCATCCACCTACCCAAGCCCGACACGTATGTCGCCGCTGCTTTCCCTGTCCCCCTTTTTCCCTCTATTCATTACGTGAGTATCAAATTCTATAGGCCCTACTTTTTAATCAAGCTTCCCAGAAATTTCATCTGCTTTTGTTAAGCATAAGGTTCCTACTTGTTTGCATCCTCTCCAAGACCGAATCGTTGCTCACATGCTCGGTCCATGATTTCATCCTTCTGTAGAACCACATCTCCGCCGCCTCGAGTCTCTTCATCATTGAGGATACCGTCCAACATTCGCTGCCGTATAGGATGACAGATGTCACATGGCAGCTCTTTTTTGTCACCATAGAAATCCTCATTTTTCGCAGTATTCTACCCAGCTTCTGGAATGCGTCCTTCACCAAACCAATCCGCCTTCGTATCTCAGGATCCCACTAACCGGCCTCCGTCAGAACATTTTCCAGTTGCGTTTGATTTTAGTGTCTCCGACCTACAAATCAAATTTGGGGCTCATAGTGATTCGGGTGGATGTCTTCGAGATTCTGCATGATTGTTTCGGATAATATCTCCAAACATTGGTCGTGACGCTTCGCTGATGCGACTATATTGATGAAAACGATCAATTAAAACTTCTTACAAATGCAAATGAATCTCTTATTAAATAGCATTTGGCTAAGGATGAATTTCCTTGATCTAAAATTTTTCACAAGTTGTCTACTTCAGAAATGAGATATTTCACTTATGTATTTCAGTATGCTGAATTCGAAAATGACCTTCACATTAGATGATTGACTCTAGATTTATATATCAGTGAGTTATGTGTCATGCGAGATACACGCTTAACCGATCATGTATCTTTCGATACATGAGTGACGAGGCAGATTTTTCCCCCGCATTAGGTTGCTATTTCTTTCTTGTGTAGACAGGTTGCCATCCGAGGCTATAGAACCCGATCTGTCTTGCTATTTATGCATAGCCGGAAGGAGAAGAGGATTCATACCTTTCTCAAGGGTATTAGCACGTAAGTGAACGTAATGGATTCGACTGGAATTCGAACTCTCCGATTCTTTAAATCGAGCCGCTATCCATTACTCCAACGTGCCTCCTTCCTTATTCAGATATAATAAATCAATTACGTCAACATGGGTACCGTAGATGTCCCCACGAAAACCATGTTTTTTTTTTTTAGAAAATCTGTTTTATGTAGTCTATCAGAGCAATACACAAAATATCAAGATGACAAGATATGTGTTTAATGAATAAAATACAACTAGAAAACTCTCTTCAGTAGTATATACATATGCGGTTATTCAACAGCAACACGTCACTTCATAGTTTTTCTGTGGCCATAGTCGAACAAAAATCAATCTAGCGTTGATGGATCCCAATTGTACTGATACCTTTCTTCTATTTTTGTGATGATGAAATCATTCACTGTACTCGTCATTCACAGAATCAGTCTTGATACGAGTCTAAGTAATGAATCTCAGCGACATGCTACATCCAATAGGTGTGTAGGCTTTCGGAATATCTTCCACCATGTTCTCTAATTTTCTGCAATTTTCTCCTCTTTCATTTCTCCAGAGAGTTGGTTGCCACTCACTTTCCAATTTGTTTTACTTTATCCCGTAGTGCATTCTCAAAAATTTAATCCAAAAGAAATTTACGAATCTGCGACCAAAAAAATACTTACCTTTTTTACTTCTCTCACCCTGGTGTGACATCCAACCGTTACGTCAAATTGTGACGTCAGCCGATCCCGGGTCTTGTCCTGCTGTCACGACACCAATTGTGGCACCCAAAACCGATCCAGAGTCTTATCCCGGTCGCGGCGCCAATTGTGATGATCTAACCTTTAAGTGATTCGGATGGGAATCTGGTTAGATTCGATATCAGCCTCGTCGTTCCCAACTCGCTTCCAACGGCTGGTTACCGAAGTAACTACTTTGATCTCCAGTCTGCCTACCCACGTTGTGAATTGATCTTGGGCAGACGAAATCAATCAGCGTTGGGGCCGTACTGCAAGCTCGAGTTCGAATGAGGGCGGTATCGCACAAGTACGGGCAAAATAAAATAAAATAATAAGTCGAAAATGTTATCAAAAAAAGGATAACAATACTTTATATCTGGTTGCTGGAAACATAGGACTGCGTCTATCTCCCTACCTGCTATATGGATTGTGACACGTGGTTTTCAGGCGAAATTCACAAAGCTTATTTTGGTGGTGTGAGTCTAAGTCGTTCTTCAAAAAATAAATTGTTCTTGGTTTGAAGATGGGTTCGGAAGTTGCGCGAATCTTGGTCAGCTCTTCGTAGCGGGGCTTCAGAGCTCTCAACTGGAACTCTCTCTCGAACTCAAAATTAAACTCGACTGAAACTCTGATTTTTGCTCGCTGCGAATTTGCTTATATGGACGCCGATTCAAAACCGGGGGTGGGCTTGTCGGGGTTTGAGGTTCCTTGATAAGTCTAAATCCATAAACACCTTCTTTTGTCTTCGGTCAGGAAAAATTTATTATTTCCATTTTTGGAAGTCTTCTCTTACTCCCACCTTCTCTTATTTTCATATGGACATCTTCCCACTTCTTCGTAGTAATCCCTCATACTTTTACTCACTGCGGCTGCCTCTTTGCGTCACATGATCACCTCCGCCTGGCCGGTTAGCGTTCAACCAATGGTCGATCAACAGTGTGGGCGTGACTAGACTAGCCTTGTTCTTAAAAAAAATATACATTTTTTTCAAAGAAAAAAAAAAATCTTCTTTCTTTTCCTTTTCTTTCTTTTGTTTCTCTCTTCTTCTCTGGCCGCCAAGAAGACAATACGACCCGTAGAGTGACAATCTCAATTCTTATCCTAACGTCAAGGCATATGGAATTCTTCAATCAGATTTTCGCCAGCACCAAGAGGCTAGTCAACCAGACACACTCATTCTTCGGCGCCAACGAAATATTGTTTCGCTGTCATATTCAAATTCCAACACAGCCCAGATGTGTTTTCTCTCAATGACACCTCCCATCGACAAAGACCCAACCTAGAGATGACTCTTTGTGTGTGGTCAACAGATGACCTATTAAATTGTTTTCAGACAGCATCATGACACAAGTAAACCTTTATCTATTTAAAACTCTGTATTCACCTGGTGTTTGTCAATTAGCTTTATGACAATGGCCATAAGAATTTTCACCATTCTTCATTTATCAAAACAACATTTTCAAATGTCACTTCTCGTAGGTTACTTTATCTTTAAAATTTTCCTCGCGGGGACCCCCCCCCCGACAATCCGCCTGTCACAAAGACACAGTTAATTTTTTTATCTATCTAAACAAAACAATGTATTAACCTGGACCCTGCCAGCCAGCCCCAAGACAATGGCCGAAAGAACCCTCATCAGTGTCTTCCATTATCAAAATAACATTTTCAAATGGTATTTCTCGTTGGTGGCCACCTGTTATCATATAAGTTAAGTCTCGCCTTTCTTCATCTCTCTTTTTCTTCTCTTTTTCCTTTCCTTCTTTTTCCTTCTTTTTGCGCCCCTAAATGGTGTCACACTGGGATTTTCTTTGTTTTTGCACATACTTGATAGACACCACGAAATTTGATATGAAGAGGTAACAATAAAATTATCTATGACTCACCTTATGTTGGATGCTGAAGATTTCAGTTTCTAATGATCGTTCTAGAGACCAGTTCTTGATACAATCTGACTTCTTCCTCGGCTGACCTATTCGCAAAGAAAGCAATATTTAGTATATCCACCTTACAGTTCTCGCAAGAGCGCCATAAACTTTAAATCTCCATAATGTTGCCGGTTGATCATAGTTTATATATTCCAGTAGTTGTTATCTGTTCTCATAAGTCTATTTCATGTAGACTATATGACCAACTGGGATTGAAGTTAACACATCACTATTGTGTAACAAGACAGCTTTGAGATTTTTCTTCATGGAAACAAAGAACAGCCTCCATTTATTTGGATTGCAACTGATGTTAAGTGATTGAATTAGACAACTGACATAATTTAGGAGACCGAATTACCTTCCATAAGGAAAAATGGTTATAGGTCTTTATGACACTCACGGAAATGGAAAATCTACACATCATCAGCTAATAAATGCCATTAATATAACCTGGAAACTAACAGTTCGGATTTACTCTTAGGAATTTTGGAATTTCTAACTATTCCAGGACATTTTGACTTATGAGGTGTGGTTCAAAGATGGATGCTGAACAAACATTTTGGTCATATGAAGTTGACGGTTCAAGCTTTGAGGGTATGTTTTCTTCCAAACATCGGGTTCAATTTTATACGATTCTGGGATTGTATGTTTTCATTATGGATGACAGAAATAAAGCTGATGGAATATCTAGTTTGCGTTGTTTTGTTTTACGGTATATCAACCTCAATGGGTTATTTCATGCCAACATGATTTTAATTGCTGGCATTTTTTTTTTTAAATGTATTGCTGGTAATATTTTTCCTTCAAAAATTTATTGCTGGTAATAATTTTTTTACAAAATATTTCTGGTATTAAAAGCTATTTTTACACTTTCATAGTATTTTGACCCAAATTTTTGTGTTAACTATTTGACCTTAGCTGGAACTCTAACAGGTGCTACCACCCCGACTCGGGATGGACCTGGTAACACCAGCAATTAAGAGGTGGTCGCACGCTCCTCAAAACCTCCTGAACAGACGCCTTGCTGTTGGATGTAGTTTATCGTCGTACCCAGGACGGCTGATGGAATATTTGTATAATGGACTATTCAAATATGGAACTATGTAGAAGTAGCAACCAATGGCATGATCGGTTGGATCTCTCCAAATTATGGGAACGGAAAAAAGTATAATTATTACCTTTCCCGTTTAGCCACTGACTGATATTTGTTGGACATGTGTTACAGTATAAATGTGTGGTGCCCACTTCTTTTTTGGTAACCAATTTTCTTTACAGTTTGTATGCTTTTCATACAGCGGTTCGTAAATTTGGTTTTTGAGAAACAAGAATCAATTCTTCCCGATGCACATAGAAGTTATCGGCTTTGTTCTGACATCCACATGGCATTTTCACAGAATATTCGAATGTGTGAAAACATTTAGAAAAGAGAATAATAATTCGTTTATTAGGAGAAGAATTATATACTTTGAACATACGCTCTTTAGCGCTAGATGGAGTCGTCAGTGATTTGAATAAGGATAAAATTTTATATGGCAAAGACAACAATTTTGATGAAATAGTCTAGTACCGAATCATGAAATCTAGAGCCAATTGCCAATTTTTTAGTATCATTTTTTTTTTATTGCCAATGCCATAAATGAGCGGAAATTGGCTGTTTTTTATGTCCCCTGTTGTAGACCATTTTTTTAATGGTATCAATGTTAGACAGTTCTCTGTCACATGAACACTAAAACAAGTGGCTCTCTAGGAGAGCCACCACTGAATTTTTGGAATGCATCTAAAGCAAAAAGATATAAGAGCTGTCGACGTTTTTACTAACACCACAACTCTGTCTTTTATTTCTCCATTGGTTTCTCAAGACAAGGAATCAAAGTTCTCTGTGTAGTATTTAGTTACGATAGCAGATGTTCCTTTCAAGCAAATCATTGTTTTTGTAGGTGACGTTGACCTGTATAGCGACAAATTCCAGCGTATATTTGTCGCTGGCACACAGAATAAACGACTAGCATCATAGTGTGGGATACCATCACACATCATTTACTTGCCTTTGTTGTTCAGAGATAGAAATTTCAACAATGACATCTAGATCCAGAACATTGTAAATCCCTTTCTGCTGACATTTCTACAGCAGTAAGACGATGTGCTGTTCTAAAAGGGTAATGCTCTCCCCTATCATACGCATGCTACACATCATTCTGGCCGATTCATTGGCCGACAGGATGGCAAGACTTGATCCTCATTAATGATTTATTAAGAGTTACAGAATGATTCCTGGTCGTTCATTTAGTCGGTCTACGTATCTTGAGTCTACGTATATCTATATCAGCATTGCGTCAAGACCTGCAAGAAGAACTGTATTTTGTATTGCAGAATATTATTCACTGTTTGTACAAACATATCTATTAAAAAAGTCTGAGCAGTATTTGTGCTCAAGGATGATATACAGAATATGAATATGATGGGTGTATAATTAATATATTCCTATTTTCTCCTTCACGACAGGAAATGTTGGACGGTCTCCTCAAAGATGAAGAGACTCTAGGCAATGGATATATGGCTCTACAGAAGGATGTTAAGGATATCATGAACCGAGCGTGTGAGCAATGATGCGGTTTTGGAGAGCATTTAAACAAGGAGGAGTCTTGTACTTAACATCAGGAGGAGGCAGCTGAACTTTGTGATACACGTAATGAGAAAGGAGGGCCTGGAGAATCTGATACTCACAGTTCGAATAGAGGGAAAGAGAAAGCAGTGCGTGACATAACTGGTGGGCTTGAGCAAGTGGATGAGAGAGCGTGGTCTGGGGGAGGTGGCAGGAGCGAAACTTGAGAGCTACAAGGGATAGGGGGAAGTGGAGGGCCATGATCGCCTACGTCCTGAAATCAAACGGCATATAGAAAGAAATGAAAATAATGTAAAATATTTTAACCAATCGATATAACATTGAAGGATGATAAATTGAAAATTTTTCATATATTCATGGTGTTGCTGCCTTGTGTTAATATCAAAAGTAAACGGAGTTTTAACAATGTAAATGGTACAGGAGAAAAGCCTAATAAATAACATTCTTTGGTCTTTATTAAACCTTATAACAAAGAAAAGCATTCCGAAATGCACTATATATATATATATATATATATATATATATACGTAGACATATTCAAAAGATGTTATTTCCGTGTATATGCGCATAATCTTACGTTTCTCCAGTAAATTCATGGCTCGAACACTTTGAAAACCCAAGTTATGTATATAATAGCGACACTAAAATATTCGAATATATTTCATTTTATTCTAGACCTACAAGTATCATTGACGATTTACTGTAAATAACCATTTATACAATTCAATAGATACAATATCTTACTGTATATGAATGATTATAGACAATATCGTGAACTCATAATAATACATCATATAAGCGTTGAGTTTTATACACATAATCCACTAAAAACTGAACGTCATTTTATGATACATAATATGAAGCTCCTTCAGTTGAAATGAATATTGAAGTTTCTATTTAGCGCGAAGTGAAACGTTTAGAAATTGAAATTTTTCCCGATCAAGTGATCACATGAAAAAAATAATGAATAACGAACATATTCTCATATTACTAGATACTTAACCATGAAGTGTGTTCAAAATGTTAAGAGGGCGAATGCGCCAATTGTTCAAATACATTCATGCTTATATAATAGGTTTCTCGATGATTAAATGACACTTCTTTGGAAAATGATGGCTTTCATTAATATGAAAAACAGCTGTTGATACAGCAATTTCTTGAGATTAAATTCACAGTCCTTGCTTTTAATTTGTTTTACTTATCGTTATTTCACACGCGCAAGAACAAGCGCTATATATACACACACATATGCGTGTGTGTATTAATAATGGTAAGTACAGACGATCCTTAAAATATATATTGGTTTATAGTTTATTTAATATATATATATATTCATCACTTCACACCGAAAGGGAACGAAAAATAAACTTCAGTCTGAAGAGAGGATTTTTTGTATATATTTATGGAAAAAATTTCACCTGAATAGGTTTATAAGGATCATCTCTAATTATTGTTAATCTCTTACTCTTTTTTTCTTACGTTTAGCTGTCTTTGGATCAATGTCCTCCATGCAATTTTCCCTAAGAATTATCAAGGGATATATATATATATATATATACATACACACGACTCTCCCGTCGAATTCGACGTATGAGGGTCAAGCAGATCAGTTCCTAGGAAACGGACAAGAGTACATGAGATTTGATTTTAGTGGTGAAGGTTTCGTGCAGAACCATCCACACTATTTGAAGGGCCGAATACAGAGACCTAGTTGGACTTCGTGCCACAAAGAACCCAAACGAACCTCCGCAGATAGTGAATTCAGAGTCCTTCTCCTAGACCAGTTGCCACCCAAAGCCATAGAACACACTCTATCTTGCTATTTACCCGTATCTGGAGGGAGAAGTGAATTCACAACTTTCGCACGTGAATGAAAATATATATCTATATCTATATATATATATATATATATATATATATATATATATATATATATATATATATAATTTTGTTTTTTAACCATTATGAGCATAATTCTTATAAGTTGTAAAACAAGCATTTATTCCATGTGGAAACTCCTAAAACTATCCAAGAGAAACAAATGACAAATTTGAAAATTACGGTGCTGCATAAAGCCGTAGGTAAATATTCATGAAATATTTTTTAAAAACATTTAATTAAATACTCTTATATAAAAATGATAATGCAAATAATATATAAACGGTGTGCGTTGGGTAAATTGTCGTTATTTTATATTTTTATTTCGCAAATGCGCGTTGCTTGCCTTTGATTTTGCTGACAGTATTGTAGGATCAGATGGATGCCGGCTGTGCAAATATAGGCACCATGAAGCAATTCATTCCTCTAGAAATTTAGTAAAATCATGTACTTTCAATAGGAATATTTCAGAGTGTTTGGATGTCAGTCTGAGAAGAGTGCAGAGGATTCGGAAAGAGTTTGGATGAGTCTAATGAATATTTGTTCTCTGGAGTGAAAACAAATGATGGCGAGGTTGTGCTCCCATTTGTCTTAACACACGGCCCAGATTCAACGCGGTGGCTTACATCAAGTGACTTGCAAAGACAGTGCTGCCCTTAGTCAAGAGAGTGACTGCTGGAAGACACTTTGTCTGGTTAAAGGAATCCGTACTATACCACAGAAGCCGTAGAATCATGTCATGGTAAACAGACAAACTCTGCGACTACATCACCACTTACAAGTGACCACCTATCTCCTCAGAATACAAACTTTATGAGTGGAGCGCAATTGAAAGAGGGATCAGCAAAACTCCTTGTAATATAAAAGCAAGGAGATCGTCCCAAAAATATGCAGGAGATTCCGAAGTCGACTTGAGCCCGTGTTTGAAGTTAATGGCAATTTTATGGAATAAATTTACTCTTTTATATTTTAGATATTTATATATATATATATTTGGTAAATGTATATGTTAAAATGAGATATCAGAGTTCTTTTAATTTTTGTTTAATAATTTATCCATCGCACGATATCTCTCTCTCTCTACACACACACACATATATATATATATATATATATATATATATATATATATATATATATATCGACGTATGAGGGTCAAGCAGATCAGCTCACAGGAAACCGACAGCCCGACAACAGCACATGAGATTTGATTATAGTGGAGAAGGTTGCGTGCAGGACCATCCACATTTTCGGAAGGGCCGAATACAGAGACCTTGTGCACAAAGTGCCACAAGTCCCCAAACTACAATCCGCAGGTTTTGAATTCAGAATTTTCCTTCTGCTAGATCAGTTGCCATCCAAGGCTATAGAACCCTGTCTGTCCTGCTGTTTACTCACATATATGAGGTGGGACAAAATACAGAAGAAACATGGATCGGAATCCAACAAAAAGAAAAATTAACTCACCAATGGGGAAAAGTTTATCTATGTAACATTTTTCGGTTATATTTTCTCTGAAGCTTTGATAAAAATGGAATATTTTAGATCTATATAGCTTTCTTATTTGTTTTTATCTCTTATTTAGGTACCTCCACGAAATCGCTAAAAAAAGAGCATAGCTTGATCAAAAAGACGCCAACCTTGCCGAAAACAAAATTTTATTGTCTAAATGCTTATGATATTATTAAGAGGAAAGAACAAAGTTTTTTTTTTTAATTATTTTAAACATTTTTTCCTTCTTTTTAGAACATTCTAAATTTTGATTAAAAGAAACCTTTTTTCTATTTGTATCAGCGGAACTAGTAAATAACATAGACAAATTTAGCACGTTTTTTTTTTTTTTTTTTTTTTTTTTTTGGTATGACACATTAATTTGAAAAATCGTGCAAAAATAGAAATAATTGTCGGATGTTAATGAAACTTTCAGGAACTATTCACAGATGATCGAAATTATTATAAATATGATTTTTTTTTATTAAAGTCATGATAGAAATATTTTTTAAATATTTATTACTCCCCCATTAACTAATATTATGAAAACGCTAGAAATTCGATCGCATCGGGTTTAGTGATTACAATAATTAAAATCACTGGGCTTTGGTAATGCAAATC
This sequence comes from Acanthosepion lycidas, assembly GCA_963932145.1. Classification (NCBI taxonomy): domain Eukaryota; kingdom Metazoa; phylum Mollusca; class Cephalopoda; order Sepiida; family Sepiidae; genus Acanthosepion; species Acanthosepion lycidas. The sequence continues at coordinate 76,418,110 of OZ010594.1, read as the reverse complement.
ATGTTTTTTTTTATTTTTAATTGGAGCCAACGTACCTGAAAATCAGCTCTGGATTGTAACATACAAAACTCAATAAAAGAAAGATATTTAATTTCAAATGCTTTTATTTGCTTTTAGTTGTTTTTATGAATATCGACAATATTTTCTGAGAGCCAAAATGTTTTTTCGATGAAAAATGAATTTTTAATACAATTATTTGTTATTTCTTTAATTATAATAGATTTTACATTTAAGTTGTTAAAATATTATAAAATTAGTTAAAAGCCCCATCGGCTTTCCTAAGTGTCCTTATGAGATTGATCTTTTTTTAGCGCGTTGTAAATTGTATCATTTTGACTAATCAGAAGATCCACAGTAATTAGAAATGTAATTTTGTGCTTATAACTGGGCTGTAATTATAAAGTACGGAAGACCAACCAGAATATAATTAAGTTGCGTTATTTGAGTTAAGCATTGTTCTCCGCTGTTAAGGCCTTTACTTTTGCGAAACACGTCTGGAGAAGTTAATTTGATTTTTCAATTTCAACTGAAAATGGTACCTACAAGTATCAGTATCATCTTATGAAATTTATATGATCTTATTTTCATATTAATCTCAGTTATGACATTTTTCTATAAATGAAATATCAAAATTAATAATAAAATTAATGCAAATACAAATAACAGTAAAATGTAATAAATGTACATAAAATTATAGTATTTTATGTACAGTTCTGATAAAATTTCATAAGAAAGGTACCTATAAATTAATTAGATACATTTCTTAGGAAATATGAAATTTAATGTCACTCTTAACAGTCTTATTTTAATTTCTTTATAATATATTTTCCATAAAGCATCCTAAACGTAAAGGTGAAAGCTAAGTACAAAAAAACAAAAAAATTAGACCGCCGAAATTTTTCGTTAAAAATAACGAGATAAATAATTTGTTTACTTAAATGAAAATTATTTCACTTTTGTCCTTCCGTAGAACAAATTAGCCTCATGGAATTCGTAAATATGTCATTCATCACCTGTTAAGAGACGCGAAAGTTTGTGACCTGCTTTGTTTTATTTTCAAATAACATCTTTTTGGCACAAAAGCTAAGCTAAGTTTGGTTCAAAACATTTTAAATAAACATAATTTCTGATTTTCTTAAAATAAGTTTTGAAAAAATGATAATTGATATTTAAAAAAATTTCAAAGTGAGATTTCCAGTTTTTTTTTTTAAATGGAAAAAATTGGTCAATTTTGCTGACTCAAAAAAAACTAGATATTTAACGAAAATTTCGGACGTGCTAGGAACGACTAAAAAATGGAAAAAAATACCCCAAAAATACTTTGACCTTTCCTCTTACTAACAACAATTAGACGATAAAATTTTGTTTTCGTCAAGTTTGGCGTCTTTTTCATCATGCTATACTCTTTTCTTAGCGATCTCGTGGAGGTACCTATATATATATATATATATATATATATATATATATATAATCTAAGTTTATTGGGGAAGGGCGTTGTACATTTCAACTAACAATACTATAGACATAAAGAGCCTGGATATCTGTCTATATGTGTTTGGGGGGTAGTTTTAATATGTGCTATATTTATGGAATAAAGTGCTCAATATCTGGTATAATGCGTATATAAATATAAAAGTGAACATTGAAGTCAACACCCATAGTTGACAGATTTGTTACATGCTAGACAGAAATAATCAGGCCAGATGTGGCCTGATGATTGCGTCTAGCATGAAAGAGTATGTCGCCTCTGAATTTTGACTTCAATGTTCACTTTCGTGTGTGTGTGTGTGTGTGTATATATATATATATATATATATATATATATATATATATATATATATATATATATATATATATATATATGAATTAGACAGACAGTCGCCGCTGGTGTTGAATCCAATGTCCATTTTTTATATTTGCATATGCTCTGTCTCTGATGTTCAACACTTTAATCGATAAATATAGCATACCTTGAAATTATAAATTATCATACATACATACAAATTATATATTACTGGATCTGCTTGTTCATGTAATTATTTGTAAAATATTAAGCTATAAAATAATAAAGTAAATTCGACAGAAGAAAAAGTAGTAGAATAATTTTACAAGTAGTTAATTACATTAATGACATTGACGAAAATACTGCTTATAATTTCATAAAACTTCGATCCAACTTGTCATTATCAAATTCTGTAACTTACTCCGACCTTGGTAAATTGAATCAAATTTGTTTTTTATTTTTAATAATTGTGCACTATGGCACTTCTGTAAGACTTACTTACGTTTCTTTATTAGTAGGTTTCCCATTAATTATATCATATGAACTATTTTTGTATGTTTCTCCTTTGGAATCTATTGGATTCCAAACTCCTGAACTTTAGTACCAATCAAAAATCTTATGCGTAAACATTGATATTTTCCCTCTACATACTTAATCGTAATAAGACTTTAGACATAATTAATCTCATTTTATGACTAAATTTAATGTTGTCCAGGTCTTCAAGCATTACACCAGACGTTTAGAATATTTCTAAAACTGGAAATCAGTGGCCGATAAATATGAAGTATTTCTAATAATTGTTACAGGATCGTGCGTGATTAGTTGTTTGTGAAATTAATTTGAACTTGTACATAAAATCTAACGATTTTAATTAGTTTTAAAGACTCAAAAGAAAATTAATTAGCTAAACCAAAAGCAGGGAACAATGAATATTCACGCCATTAGCACCGGATCATATTTCTGAAATATATCCGGTATAATTACTTTAAAAATTTTATTCAAATTCTATAGCGTTTTGTTTTGTATTTATATTTGCTTGCATCGGGAAATACATATGCGTTTCATTTCAGAGAACAATATAAACTGTTTGATTTGAACAAATATTTAGGCGATTTAATTTATCGGATTCGTAACTTTGGAAGTTGAATGCATAATTTTGATGATGTTTTGTAAATAATCATATTCCTAGCGTTTTCGTGCCGTCACAAATGACTGCAATTATAAGAACATTTTAATATTTAGATACAATGAAACAATGTTTTGAAACTATTAACTCAGATTCAATAAAGTGGTGACGCATAATTCGAAACTAAAATAGAAGCCAATAAACCATTTCATTAACCATTTCATTGACTATGTTTAATTATTTCTTATTATATTATTATTTGTTCCATAACAAATATTTATCTCAAGACGCGATAGAATCCAAAAACGTCTCAGAGCATTTGTGGGTGACGAATTATTCTCCAACCACTCTCCGACGGACTGGATGTGGCAAGCCTCTGACTGGTATATTGCTACTTTCACGGAAAGTGCTCGTCCGAACTTCATTCACTGGTCCGCCATTTCTCACCTTCACAGTAAGGACACAGCATGCCATTTACATCGTAGCAAAACACCCACATTCCCATCCGTATTCCTTCGGTGAGAAGTTCCATTCGAACAGCTTCTCCCTGCGAACCATTGATCTGGGGTCCCGACACTTAATCGTAAACTGTTCAAATCTAGGGTTAAACGTTATCTTTCACTCCTGTCCGCATAAATTGTCTCCTAACGTAACCCTCTACTTCGTGTGACCTTGTAAAGGGTGTATCATGCTGTAATAAATGAAAACAAAAAAAAAAACCTATATGTATTTGAAACTTACAAAATAAATATATATTGCACTATAGGTATAATTAATTACAGTTCATTTTTATTAGAATTACATTTTTATTTTAGAAAATAATGGAACATAAAGAGATAATTCAGCCTTTTGTTACATTAATCTTTCCTATACGCTACTTTAATTTTTCCACAGAACGTAATGTCTATCATGTAATTGCATGTAGGATTGTGTATAATTCATTAAAAAAAAACATTAATTAGCACAAGCAGAAGAAAGTGTAAACGTTAGCATCATTCATGTTCTGTAATCACTGCAAATAATCTTGCTAGAAGCATATAAACAATTAAGAATTCTGAATATCATCTATCGTCTTTTTTTTATGTGCTGTGTCCCTTCAGAGTGTCGCCGATCAAGACTAAACGACGACTTCTTCTTCTCTGTAGCTTTAAGCCATTTTTTTCTTTTTACTTTCAATATCACACACGTTTCTGTCCTTAATGAAACACACTCTCGATATGATGCTTACCTGATCAGTATAGGCTTAACATATTCAAATCTATGGGCACCTGTTATCTACCCTACTTATCCTTATCGTAAGCACTTAATATTTCCTCTTACGTTCATTAAGTAATTTAGTGCTTTTGTATTGAGTAAGCATTTAGTAAGATAACATAGATTACTCACTGTTACTTACTGTCCAACTTGACTTCAATATGTTCTGTCAGTGTCAAATTCTCCAAGCCCGCTTTCCGAATTATCTGTCCTGTTATATTAGTTGTCTCTTTCAAGAGTCTAACTTTAACTGTTATTTATTTTTTTACTGCCCGTTTCCTTAAAATTATCGCGTTGTTCACATGTTTTCAACCATGGTATTCTCAGAATCTCTCTTGAAACACATCTCCGTTGCATCAAGTCTACGAGGAAATTTCCCAGAACTTACCGCCGTGTAAAATGATTGTTATTACAAAGCGGATCACCAAAACTTGTATCAGTTTCTAACGAAATACTTTTTTTTTTAATAGTTTGTTTACATTTTGGAAGATCTCTTACATTTTAGAATCTCTCATTTGCTATTCGATGACGCCCGCGAATTCGTTGTTACTTATGTCCTCTGTTTCGTAGATGTTTAAATGCCACACTTATTGTTAGTCTTTCCTACGTGCTTTCCTTTACCATATTTTCTGAGTTCTTGCCGTCCTTTTTTTCAGCGACTGCAATTAAGACAGTGTCATCTGCACATCTCATGTTGTTAGAATTGTAACCACCGATAGACACACCTGCTTTAACTTATAATTCTCTTGGGATTACTTATCTGCAAAGGTTAACAAAATCCCTTGAGAGGACGCATACTTGTCTTACGCCTTTTTATCTTTTGTTTATTTCCTAAGTTAATTCTCTAACTGGATGCGAAGAAAATGATTATTTGTTCCTTGTTTTTATCATCTTCTTTGCGACATAGCGTATGTTTAAACGATTGGAGATTAAGAAATGTACCTGTATCCAACTTAAAAAAACAAAACGTTTTTATGTATAGACATGTACACGTTACATTGATGTGAACATATTTAGATAGACTTTAGTATAACAAATTAAATTGTAGGTCCCATAGATAGAATGAAGTATGAAATATTCGATTGCTGCGCACATTAGATAGACTGAAGTATAACAAATCTGACTGTATTGTACATTACACAGATAGATAGATACATAGAATCAAAATTAGATAGCTGTAAACAATGAATACTCCGTCCATCTATTACTAAAGAAACTCAATAGGATGGATGGATATCTAACGCAGTAGTTAAAGAAGTATTGTAGCTGTGAGAATGTATCTGCGGTGTGTATGGGTGGGATACATCAAGGAGTTTCACGCGATAATCTAGTAACGTGAATTTTTGAAATTCAATTTGGATTACGGACTCGATAAACCGAAGTCGAATATGTGGTGGCCGACAGTTAAAACCTAGCAAGTTATTATTCGTTTAAAAAAAAATAAAGAAATATAATTTTCTACATCTCTGCTATGTGGTTTGACTATCGCATGCTTTCTATAAATCTTTCTCTTGCTCACCCAGACACACTACACACACACATTCTTACTTTCTCTCTCTCTATCGCTCTCTCTCTCTCTCTATCGCGCTCTCTCTCTCTATCGCGCTCTCTCTCTCTATCGCTCGCTCTCTCTCTCTCTATCGCTCGCTCTCTCTCTCTCTATCGCTCGCTCTCTCTCTCTCTATCGCTCTCTCTCTCTCTCTCTCTATCGCTCTCTCTCTCTCTCTCTCTATCGCTCTCTCTCTCTCTATCGCTCTCTCTCTCTCTCTATCGCTCTCTCTCTCTCTCTCTCTCTATCGCTCTCTCTCTCTCTCTATCGCTCTCTCTCTCTCTCTATCGCTCTCTCTCTCTCTCTCTATCGCTCTCTCTCTCTCTCTCTCTCTCTATCGCTCTCTCTCTCTCTCTCTATCGCTCTCTCTCTCTCTCTCTATCGCTCTCTCTCTCTATCTATCGCTCTCTCTATCTATCGCTCTCTCTATCTATCGCTCTCTCTATCTATCGCTCTCTCTATCTATCGCTCTCTCTATCTATCTATCGCTCTCTCTCTCTCTCTATCGCTCTCTCTCTCTATCGCTCTCTCTCTCTCTATCGCTCTCTCTCTCTATCGCTCTCTCTCTCTATCGCTCTCTCTCTATCTATCGCTCTCTCTCTATCTATCGCTCTCTCTCTATCGCTCTCTCTCTATCGCTCTCTCTCTATCTCTCTATCGCTCTCTCTCTATCGCTCTCTCTCTATCTCTCTATCGCTCTCTCTCTATCGCTCTCTCTCTATCGCTCTCTCTCTATCGCTCTCTCTCTATCGCTCTCTCTCTCTCTCTATCGCTCTCTCTCTCTCTCTATCGCTCTCTCTCTCTATCGCTCTCTCTCTCTCTCTATCGCTCTCTCTCTCTATCGCTCTCTCTCTCTCTCTATCGCTCTCTCTCTCTATCGCTCTCTCTCTCTCTCTATCGCTCTCTCTCTCTCTATCGCTCTCTCTCTCTCTATCGCTCTCTCTCTCTCTCTCTATCGCTCTCTCTCTCTCTCTCTATCGCTCTCTCTCTCTCTCTCTATCTCTCTCTCTCTCTCTCTCTATCTCTCTCTCTCTCTCTATAGCTATATATATATATAGTGAGAGGAAGGAGAGAGAAAGAATGCAATGTGCATATGTGTGTCTAGATATAAGAGATACTGAAATTTCTCACTACGACAAATGAACACATTCTACTAAAATCTGGCGCTTATTTATTTGGTAAGAAAGTAAGAGGCTCAGTTTTGGAACCTTTCAATATCCACATACAAACTCCACACACACAGATACAAACATATATATATATATATATATATGTGTGTGTTCTGAATTGACATATTAGTTATGCAAAACGTTTCATTACTTTAAGAACTTCCGTTGAAGTAGATCAGATCATTAGGAAACCTGTGGTTTAGACAAAATAAATGTATAGTTGATAAAATGACGTGTTTTTATTTGTTTTGTTTTTTTTTCCGAATAATTTCATGTCATTTCTGAAAATATTACTTTTATTTCGTCAATGACATTTTCTCTCTCGTTGCAAAAAAAAGAATTTCTCAATCTCTCCCAGTTTTTTTTTTTTTGATGAATCTGTTGAAAATTTGTTTCTTTTGTCAGTTAACTTCATTAATTTTGTCAGTTTGACATATTCCCATTTTTTAAATCTATCTATCGTGTATATATATATATATATATATATATATATATATATATATATATATATCTAACTATATATATTGTTTCTTACAGCCCTGATTTCATCCATGAAATAAAAATGCCAAATGGTAGGAGAAAAATGTATATATATTGTTAGTAAACATTTTAGCTGTCTTATTATTACCACCGGCATACTAATAGATACACATACCCGCTTATTTATATTCACAACGAATATATATATATATATATATATTAGCACTGACAAACCAAATAGCACTTAGAGGTTAGGTTCAAAATGATTACACTGAATTTCACGCTATGTGGTCATGAAACTATGGCTTAGCTTAAAAATACGTGTATCGATTTCTATCCGACTTCTTGAATTCTCTTTAGTTTGCAAGTGTTTATATATATATATATATATATATAAAAATATTCCCAAAAGTTGGTCAATGGGCATTATTGGTATATCTATTTAATATTCTAATGGTTATTGTGTTTTCGGTTTTGGTCATGTCTCATTTATTCCTGATTCGATCAATTGTGGATCTGACTAGAGTTTTTAACAATTATATAATGTTAGAAATTATCTTTTTTTTTTTTTTTTTTTTTTTTTTTTTTACTCTTTATTTTTTATTGATTACATTCATTATTGATTTGCTTTTTACTGTTATTATGTTTACTTGGGTTCATATTTGCATTCGTAGTTTGTTAATTTGTTTTTCATTCACTTAATTTGTTTATTTCTATATTAATTTGGATTGTTGTATTTTACTTATGTTTTATTTTATTAAAAAAACATTAAAAAATGTTTTTTTAAACATATCTTAACTAAATCGACAATACGTATATATTCTGATACACGGTATTATTTTTAAAGTTTTCGTAGCTTCACTTACTGGGGGTCTTTAAAGGCTGGTGTCATATTTAAAGTATTCGCTGTGGTGAATTTAGTTTGAATAAAACGAATATTTCAAAAATATATTCTGATTAATATGCACTTAATTTTTTTTTCACTTGCCACACTTGATTATTCATGTGAGTTGACATCTTAAACTACCCAAAATAAGTAGTTGCTGTTTCATACATAAAAATCTAGTATCTTTGCGAAAGGTTATTGTCGCAGTAGAAAAAAAGGATGAATAAATTTCAAAAATATAAAATGAATATTCATATGCATATATATTTTTAAAATTATTTAACTATTAAGTATATCTACCATGACTCCATTTTTTTGAGTATCATTTAATACAGTACAAGATGCATAAAATGACGTCTTAATTACGAAAAAAATTAACATAAACTGCTATCTCATTTTAACATATATTTACAAAGATTACACAAAATATCAAGGAATGCTAAAGACTACATCTTTGCCATAAAATAACCATTGACTTAAACCACGGCCTGCAGAAGACTTAGGAATCTGCTGCAACTCTTCTGGGCAGTCACCTTGTTAAATCTGGTGAATGCTGCCAAAATCCATGCATCTAGTTAATATTTGGTCTTACGAAATGATTTTTTTTTATTTCTCGCTCAACTGCGCCCCACATATAATAATCAAGGGGATTGCAGTCTGGGGAGTTAGCTGGCGGATGTAAGAAGTGACATGGTGGAAGAAAATGTCAGTCTGCCATGACTGGTTTCCCTTGCTTGTGTGGCAAGGTGAACACACGAGTTACCAGACATAGGATATTCCAGCAGCCATCTTCTTTATTCAGGGCAGCACTACTTCCTCAAGTCACTTGATATAGGCATCTGTGTTCAGACTGGTGCCCTTTGAGGAGATGAATGGAAATATAACGTCACCATCACTACTTCGTATTCACCATTAGACTCACCCAACTCTCCGAATCCACTGCATTCTCACCCAAACCTTCTGAAATGTTCGTATTGGAACTTACATTGCGAATGTCAAGAAGTACAGCATGCTTTTTTTTTAAGTTTCGGACGGAGTGAATTGCGTCATATTGTTCTTTTTCTCGTAGACGGAGCCCAACTGACCCTACTATATTTTGCAGCCGACAAAATCAAAAGCACACAATGCACATGCGCGAAATTAAATATATAATATGGCGACAATTTAACAATCGTTTACCAGTTTACCAAATTATGCATACACAAACGCTATTATACACAGATATTTCCGACGTCATTCATTTACAAATGAAACAAGAAGTTTTAGTCCCACAGAGACGATTCTATCAATCACTGTTTAATATTATATACTTAAAGAAATAATTCGAAATAGGTGAATCTGCCAGAGTCTGTTGAAGAAATATATGTCCTAATTTGCGAGAGAATTGTGGATGGCAGTTACCCTAAAAGTGTGGCAGGCGCCATTAAATGTCACTTTTATTGATAATAAATGAAGAAAAACGGCGTCCAATCTTCGACTGTTGTTCCTAAAAATCTGCAGGTATTTTGGGAATTGTGACGAAGACATTAAGCGGCACTAATGCTCTGTCTATTTCTCCATCTACCCCATCTCTCTTTCCCCCTTCTCTCTATATCTCCCCTTCTCTCTGTCTTTGTCTGTCTGTCTCTCTCTCTCTCTCTATATATATATATATATATATATATATAATGTCTGCACATATTATATCCAGTTATCTGAGGTGTCACGCTATGCTGTAATAGTTACTGAATACATCAAAAGTATTACTCTTTTAGTGAGACCAAGCCTAAATAAATGTGGTGTTGGAATAGGATGCATTCTGTATATTAAGTGTAATGGTGCACTTGTTATATATTTTAGAAGCATATTATAGTAATGCGAATATTAACATGACCTTTACTGGTAGTGTTTTTGAGCGCATTCAAACATGCCAAATGGGTCTGCTTCGGATGTAACTTCTCTAATCTATTTATCTATATCAGTCCATTTCTCTTTTTTCTATCTATCTTAAGATAGGTGTGTTTAGTTACCTGCGATCGTGCTGATGTTTTTGCGGATTGACATATTTACTCTGACTATGACATGTGTTACTTCCATCACATTTATTGCTTAAGCAAGGATGAGATCAAGTTAGAATAATCTTTTTAAAAGATTTCGGATTAATAAATTGATCTTATAGTTTTTAATGGAAAATGCCAATTCTCCATGCATTGGTGAGGTAATTAGTAAACCGGTCCTTCAGAGCTTCCTACATGCTCAAAAAGTGTTTGATATATTAGTAGTAAGTATCAGTTACATAGTAAATCGTATATATCTCATTAAAACATACACACACACATATATATATATACGATTTGTTTGAATAATGATCTGCTGACCTAATACACTATATATATATATATATATATATATATATATATATATATATAATGTACGGGTGGCACTTATTGGAAAGCACTCAAAATCAGTGACAAAGCTAACAATTGTCTGTGCATGACTTTGTCCGTGTGTTTATGTGTTTGGTTAAACATCAATGGACTGTTTTTCTTTAAGTTGTTTGCAATTTACTGTTTTTGATTATTTCTTTGGTTTCTAATGAATAATTTGAACATACATTTTTCCGTGTTTCTTGTCTCTTCCTCTCCGTCATAAGCTCTTTCTGTATACACACGCACATGTGTGTATATGTATATATATATATATATATATATATATATATATATATATATATATATATATATGGCAGATTTATTCGAAGAACAAAGAAAGTACATTGTTTTCTGCGGTTTATATGACTAGAAACTTCTTTCTGTTGTTGAGGAAAGTAAGGATATAATTTTTCGAGAGCTCTCAGAAAACAGGGAGAAAATGTATGTTCAAATTTCAAACATAGTAAATTAAATAAAAACAACTTCAAAGAAATAACCTTGTTGATCTTTAACCGAACACACACAAACAATATTTAAAAAAAACACACACTTATTCCCACATGCTACATGTACATTGGTGTATGGATCAGTTGTAATACATTTAGTATAGGAGAAAATAAAATTTTATCTAGAATAGGTTGTATTTGGGATAGTTTGGTCCAACTCCGCAACTTGCAACAAATACAAAACTTTGAACTTAAAATTGAGTCATGTTCTTACCATTGTCAGAAAGATTCATAAGATCATCAAACATGTCATGAAACTCTTGCAGACAAATTTGAACTGTCCTCCATATGGAAAACATTTTTGCGGTTAATGGTTAAACATATATATATATATATATATATATATATATATATATATATGTGTGTATGTATAAATTTTCAGCAGTACTTTCCAAACATATGTATTCATGTACATTTGGCAATCAATAAAATCCAAAGTACTATAAACTTCTCCACTGGTCGGAATAAATTAAATCTGTGTGTACTAATTTCTTCCGACCGGTTGAGAAGTTTATACTACTTAGGATTTTATTGATTGCCAAATGTACAGGAATATGTCTTCCTGGAAATTTGTTTTTTGTTCATGCAGTTGTCTTTCAACTTACTTCAACCTGAACTTCTGTTTCGAATGGCAATAACTGTCTCTATAGTTGACTTTGTGACTATCTCACACACGCTGTTAACTCATTATTAGACTGATAAAAAATTATACAAAATGAAAATAACTCTTTAAAGAAAAAAATTGCGAATATCAAATCTTTACGGCACTCATCCAATGTCTCGCTGAAAGTAATATTGGGCAGCCAAATAAAAAAAAAATCAAATATAGGAAAATATGGAATATCAGCAGGGATTAGTACATTGAAAATAAGCGACGACGAAGACGTCTCTTTTCTGCTGATTATCGAAACAAAGAAATCCGGGAAAGAAGAAATAAAACCGACTGGAGCTTATCGAATCTTAGAATCTTGTCATATCCTTGGGCAAGGGGTAAGAGGTTTTTCAGAGCTTATGTCTGGGAAATCTCAGGGTGCTTCGTGTTGATGCCTGGAAAGGTGGTTTTGTAAAATATTCTCTATCATATCTCAGCGGGTTTTCTTCGCTATATATGTAGCCACGTCTCCTTTGTTGTATTTTCGTCGCATTTATATGTAAGTACTAATATAACTTTTGGTATTCTACCGTGAAAAACAAAGAAAAAATAAAACCATTCCCACGCTCTCATATTTTTCATTTCTCTTCCTTCCACTTTCCTCCTGCACTGTCTACTGTGGTATGCAAATATGTACATTCCACTTATTAATTCTTGGGAAATATAATAACTTACGGCCTTATCAGGTTGGAACACCGGTTCTCATCCGATCACATATATGAGCCAACAGTGAGCCTATTCAGTACTGAGATAGCTAAAGTCTTTGGACAGCAAGGTACAGTAAGTTAAGATGTGCGTATAGTGTGATAGATAACGGCTCAGAAGGACAAATCGGAAATCCGAATTCGAAATACAGAAGAACATGTTAAGTTCGTTTACCCGCCAATATCCCTGAGAAAGTTATGAATCCATGACTTCTGCCCTAGCTATGGGTTAAATAGCATCAGAAAATAATGGATGTCTACTGCGAAAATCCGTCTGATAAGTTAATCATGAACCGTAAAGCGATATGTGTCACCTATGGAGGTAAATTATGTTATTGAACAATCTTGGCTAAAATAGTCACATTTATAAACTAACATATTCCAAATATAAAGATAGTCGACAAGGACAAAAGTATTGTTACTAGCTTGAATTCATTTTTTAGAAATCGCATTTTGAAACTGCTGCATTATTTAAAACTTAATCCTGGGTATGACGATAAACTACATCCGGCAGCAAGGCCTCTGATTGGCAGATTTGAGGTTTTAAGGAGCATAGAACCGCCTCATACTTGCTGTTTTTTTTTTTTTCTCAGGTCCACATTGACCCTGGATGGTAACACATCCTATGGGCAAATAGGGAACTCCGACATATCTAAACAAAACGCTGTAAGAATAAAAGTACATTTTCATCGTAAAAATACGAGCAGTACATTGTATTATAAAAATGATCAATAGTACATATTTATGGTAACAATATATTTTATCTGTAGTGAAAGGGACACAATTGCATTCAAAATATATTGTAGCCATAAAATTGTTTATAAAATATTTGTAATCTGGTATTAAGTAACCCATAGAGCTTAATAAACTGCTGAACAAAATCAACCAACCAACTAAACTACCAACTTGAAAGAAGAATTTTAAGACATTAATCTATATAATATTCTAAACTTTCAAACTGTATTCGAAAATAAAACTTCAATAATACTACAAAATAAAACATTCATATAAACGCCTCTATTAACTATGTCCACACAAACATATATATGCACAAAAGCTGAGTATTATCTACCATATATTCAAAACAGAATAACATATAAAACATGTTAATTTGTTCAAATCGCCCAGGAAAATTACATTTTGAATTTACATGAAACATAAATAGTTGATATGCCCTAGACCAGTAAATCAAGTCTGTAGAAAATGAGATGAAAAATATGAACATCCCTTCAAAATAACTGCCTACGACTAAGAGGAAATCCCATATGTAAAAATGGGATTTAAAATACGGTGTTTCAAACGGAAGAGATATGCTGTTATCTTTGCTGGTCTTTGCACTTCCACCAAAATGATGAACACATCTTTGAGAACCCGCTAGAATTTGGATTGACATTATTCGATTATTTTACATAAGACTTAATAACACTGATGCACTTTACTCTCATTCATTAATAATTTGCTTCCTTTTAGAGGAAATTTAGAATTTCAATCGGCGGGATTCCAACTGCTTTCAAGAGGTGGTTCTTCGGAATTTGGTAAACTATTACATTCGACATTTTTCACTATATCTGTTTTACTAATCCACTCAGAAATAACGAACTGGCAGAAATATTCAGTGATCCACCTTCTGTTTGACGGTTGGGAAATTGTTTTATGAAAGATAAACAGTGTAAACTTTTAGTCTACTTGGCAGTAAGCTGTGTACATTAATTAATCCGTTGTCGATTCGTTTGTGTCCAAACCAATTTCAGGTAACTTTTCATCCAATTCTTTTCTAAACAGTGGAATATAACTTAGCTTCAGCCATTGTCAAACAACGCATACACTCACACACATTCATACACACACATAAACACACACACACACAGACATACCGTGTGTAACGGCAAAATTGTCCAAATCGTGTAACAGTAAACTCTCTTAGAAATGATTAAAGATATCTGACTAGAATTGACTGAGGATTTTATAACACTACTGGACCTACTTTGAGCAATAAGACTGTATAATTACTCTTCAAGATTAATAGAAGAATCGCAATGAATTTGATCATAAACGAAAATTACATGCTCATCATTAATTAATCATAGCTAAAAATCGGAAGCTCATAAATATTGAAATAAAGTTATATATATATATATATATATATATATATATATATATATATAATTCCTGGATAATTTTTGAACTAATTCAAGATTTTCATCCTCTCTAATCATTTAAATTTCTGTCCTGGAGAAAGGTGTCTCACAGATTTCACGTAGCATTTCATTTTCAAGTCTTTTTTCAGACTTCTCGTTAGACGGTCATAGATAAATCTCCTCTCTCACGTATCATGTGTCTTATGAATTGATTAGGATCTTTTCTAATTGATGTATTTAGCTCAAAATTGAAATGATGATCCCACTTCCGGCTGTGACGTCCTGATCCAGTTTTCCTCTTTAGTGTTGCCTCTTTTTTAAACTAATTCACCGTTTTCTTAATGGTTCTTGAATGGACTTTGAAGATGGAAGCCAAAGTATGAATAGTGGTACCATTATTGAAGGCCTGAATGAACTTTTCCCTCAAACCATTGCACATTTGCGAAGACATTTGGTCTGACAGAAAACGATTTTATCCCGTTTCTAATTTTAGTTGAATAACTTAAATGGTTTACCAGTGATTCTTAAGATAAAGTGTGTCAAGATGGCTAAACGTCTTATCTGAGAAGCTGGAGAGAAGAGACTCAATAAATTTAGCTGTTTTTAGATATTAAACAATGTTGTGAACTGCTCCGGAGAAGCAAGCGAGGCAGTGGCTTGCATATGGTGTATAGGAAAATAATGGTCTTACCTTAATTGGCGGCACGTGACATCGGTTAATAATCTATAGTCAGTGAACGTCGATGAAGTTTCGCGACATGTGAAGGACTTGAGACCCTTCATGGGATCGGTCCCGACGGCTACACAGGGCAGCGATTCTGAAAAGAGCGATCAGTTTCTTCGAATGGTGTTGATCTCAAATTTAATAACCGCACACTCTCTACAGAATCGCTAACCAATTAGTGGCAGAATATTCAGTACCTGACTATTCACCGGACAAACTTGCCGATGTCATGTACCGCCCGTTAAGGTAAGTCCCTTATTTTTCTATGCACCAGATGCAAGCCACTCTACCTCGCTTGCTTCTACAACAAACAATTTTTCGGTATGTACAATTATATTGTAACACGATGTAGACAGTTCTGTTGTTACACCCGGTATACATACACACACACACATATATATATATATATATATATATATATATATATATATGTGTGTGTTTATTTAAAACGTTATAATAGTGGATACACTTATTTGAAATAGGCATCCCATTTTTATTTTAAATTGTGTATATTATGTCTGCAAGAAATCAAAATAACTACAATTTGTTCTCCGTCTCTGTTGTAGGGGAAACAAAGTTTGATAAAGCGGGATTTAATACTGAACCAGGCAAAACGTCATAATGTTAGAAGAGGCTTTAGTGCAAAAAAAGGTTACACGTCTGATCGATAGAAGTATGAAATGGTTCGCCTGAGTTCCTGAGCGAAAGAAGAGGTTTTTCAACCAGAAGGAATGCAAGAAACAACAAAATATTTGTTGTAGAGATTAGTGAAAACCAACCAGTTATTCTGCAAAATTCATCCAGAATATCCGAGCGATACAAAGAAAACCACATTCTTATATATATATATATATATATATATAATTTTTAATTCTATAGTATGATTTAATTTTTATTAGTTAAAATGAATTCTATTTTAGTCTAAACCTAACATTAAAGCATAAAATATTATAACCAAAGTTCGTTGTCAAGTTTTTAAAATTCTCATATGATTGTACTTTGATTGCTTATTCCAGCTTATGTAACAGCGTTTCCCCTTCTGAGGGGTGTTTGATTGATTTCAAACTTTTAAAAACCTTTATTCAACACCATCACTTGATAAGACATCAGAAATGTTGAAACAAAATGGCTATTTTTGTAGTGATTTTATAACATATTTGTTATAATTTTCGAATAAATCATATATATATATATATATATATATATATATATATATGAATCATTCATTTAAACATGTTTAATTAAAAACGACGATTAAGCATTTTATTTATTTTTTGTGTTCGAACAAGAGTTTTCTTTTCTGGACACAGTGTTCTTGTTTTTCTGTTTTTATTATTATGGAAGCCTTATTATTAAAAAGGAAAGGCCAACAAACAATAGTGAATTTCTAATCGTATATTTGATGTGTCACAAGGCCACAAGTATGGGGCACTCAGTGAGGATAGAACTCACTATTGAGTCATCATTTTTCTAGCAAGGTAAACTTACTAACCATTACATCACCCCTAGGCGCCCCTATTGTTTTTCTAAGACTAGCTTAGATGTAGAACAAGCCCGAAAGTTTTGGCCACCCAATGAGGACCGAACTCACAATTCAGGCGTTACTGTTTTAGTGAGACAAGCTTGCTAACTATTGCATCACACCAGGCCAACAAACAATATTAATGCCGAATACGACCACAATATCCCGTCTTCAGAAAATTATACATCCCTATAGAGTAGAGTATAATATAGCTAGACACTCGTATTCAAGGAAACCTGTCTACTAGGGCGGCTAACCAGTCCCTATTGCAGATGTTTGCCTAGCCTCATTTGTGTCTTTGTTTAAACCCACAGAAACCAACCTGTGGTTTATACTGCAATTATGTAATTTGAACACGGCCAGCACGCTCAATTTCTAGACCACTTTCTCGATGACTTGTGACTTCGTACTAGCACAGTTATTGACAGTACCCAAGGGTTCCTTCTACTCAATTTCACTTACAAGGCTTGGGTCAACCTGAAGTATGTTTTTCAGGCACTTTCCAAAGGTGCCGCATGTTAGGATCAACCCCTCCAGTCCGATAACATCATTAGCTGTCCTTCCTGGCAAATCGACCATGGTGAAACCGTACATCCTTATAACTCTAGAAACATACATCCTAATCATACTCAGTTAAAAAGAAAAATACAAAAAAAAAAAACAAAAAAAAAACATCCGTGATAATGTCAAAACTTATAGCCAAAAGCGCTCAGAATTACAGAAATTCAGACAGTTTCTAAACATAGTGTTACATACGAACAAACTTTAAATTTAATCCTTAATAATTTTCAAACTTATATGAAAAACAATGATAAGCGGATTTATATCAAGCCTAACTCTAACAAAGAGTTGTTTGATAAACACAAAACTGTTTATAGGGAAGTTCTTAATGATAGTGGCTACAAATCTTCTGAAATCAAGCTTGCAGAAAATTCTAGTTATTCTAGGAAGAAGAATAAAAACAGGAAGATAATCTGGTATACATTCATTAAATTAGTTCGTACTAAGTTGGGACACGAGTTTTTAATCTTAATTTATTTACATTTTCTTATAAGTAATCCATTAAGTCAAATTTTCAATCGAAATACCATAAAAATTAGCTATAGTTGCAATAGAAATCGGGAAAACATTAAAACACACAATAATAAAACACTAAAACTTTATAAAAATAATAACTGTAATGTAGGTACAAATTCTAATATATCGCGATGTAATTGTAGAATTCCTGACCAATGTTTATTATCTAACAAATGCTTAATGGAATCCATTGTTCTATTTCATCAATTGAATATCCCTGACGTATTACGTTGCATGTTTGTAGCACTGAAATGCTTTTACAAACGATACTGTAACCATCTGTCTTCTTTTACTAAAGCTAACGAACGCAGTATGACTTCACTTTGTAAGCATTTTTGGAAATTGAAGAAAGCAAGACACCTAATGTTAAATGGAAGATCGTCAAACAAGCCTACATTTTTATATGAATCTTGTTTTTATGTCAGCAGGAGAAAATGTGTACAATTAAACATTTGAATCATCGACAATTGTTAAATCAGAGATTTGAGACTACCGTGAATTGTAGGTAAATTAAAGATTTAACCGTAAATTCTTAAACATTTAACTTGATAATCACTTCCTTTACGATATTTTACCGTCATATAATTTTTTTACTGTTAACCTTACTGATTTATCTTAAATTAAGTGCTTAAATAGCTTTGTATTTTTATATTACTGGCAATAACGATTGTTGTAGACAGGTTTAAACTTCTTTTACGAGTTACATGGTTTGGTAATAGTTTGTAAATTTATAAAAAAATATATAATTATTCTATATTTTAATTATTTTTTAAATTTTGATGTAATATTTTGTATAGTTAACTTATTTTGTGTTTCTGATATTTTTACTAAAGAGCCATTTATTTACATACTATGTTTATTTTTATTAAGTAATATGTTGTTTTCTTTCAATAACGTCAAAAAAACTTTAATTTTTACATTATATCTTAAGTTTTTCTATGTAGCAAACACATCCGGTAAAATTTAAATCTTTCTTGTAAGACTTCTTTCTTAATGTAAACGTTCTTTAAATTGGCTGAATTGTTATCCACAACTCCTAATATATTCCTTTTTTCGTTTTTTTCTTTCTTTGTATTAATTAATTCTGATATATTTCTCCTCTTCGTTTTACTCTCTTCTTTTCTTTTCCTTCTTTTCTCCGGAGAAACGATGTTTTTCTTTTTAACTTTTTATAATTCTCTTTATTGTTTGATTTTTTTTTTTTTTTTTTTTTTTTTTTTTTTTTTTAATTTTGTTATCCTCTTTCTTAGGTCTTCACCTGCTTATATTATTATATTTTTTTTCTTTTCCTTCTAGTGAAATCTTTGTATATGTATTTCTTTTCATCTTGTGGTAATTCTTCTTATATCTTCTTGAATTTTTAAATAATGCAAAAGAAGTGATGTTTCAGGAGTAACATTTTTAAATAAAATCGTTTATAACCATGTTTGTTACTCGACTGATGAAATGCCTACCTTTTAAGTATCGAAGCAAATATTCATCTTTGTAGTGATTACTTGTTTGTATGTAACAACATATAATAAATGACTATTGCACTACATTTGTTATTAAGCCCTCTGTTGCGAACCTTTGAATTCATATTATTTCCTTCCCATCATATATATTCGAAAAAAAGGAATACAAGCTTAGATGTTTCTTCTTTTGATTAGATCTTAGGAAAAGAATCGAACGAAGACACTTCCCTCAACTTTTTATAGAGATATGACATACAAGATTGAGTTTATATTCCTTAGTATATTTTCAGTGAATATTAAGAAAACTCTTTTTGACAAGACAAAGCAATCACTTCTCATATCTTTAGACATAACTCCTCCAGTTATATAAAATTTCCAAATATCTCCATATATCTTAGAGACATAAATGTTTTATTCGTATCAGAGCAAATGCATAATGATTTTGCCTTTGTATAGCAAAGCTAGAGATATATTTATTTTGATTCCTTGTTAGAAGGTCGTGATAATGTTGACTCCTAATTAACGAGTACAATATTTTTATTTTCCCATTTGTCAATAATAATATAACTATTAATAATACATCCATACAACCTGATACTCCGAAAGCAGTCGAGGTGGCCGTCAGAAAGTTTCAGTAGAAGCTGACACCTTGCGGTTATGCATTGTACCAGGGGTGATGCATCATTAGCTCTAGCCCAAAGGGCTTCTATAATAAATGACGATACAAGTTACTTGCCAAATTCTGCGAATGGCAGACCGATGAAAATTCTGCCCAATTATAGTGCCGCTATTAAGATTTCCACAGATGTGTCGTTGACAAGGTGAGTTTAGCGAGGTCCACATTGAAATAATCACCCTGCCTACGTAGCTGAAATAATATATATGGATGTGTGTGGGTGGCAGAAAATGATACATAACTTTCTATATATCAGTACAATGTTATCACAATGTCATAGAAATGAATAACAAAGTCGAAAACTCTGTTTCATTCTCTAGAAAGACTTAACTGGATGGGGGTGATGTTTTATTAATGGGATTATATATGTGTAGGAGGGTGAATGGTCGAATACTATATACATAAGGAAGGGTAGACAAGAAGGACTTTACTACACGAGAGTAATAATTTTTTCCTGATGGACTTTTATATACGTCGGAGGAAGCATATTTTATATATATATATATATATATATATATATATATATATATATACAGTAGCGTCCAAATCTAAGGGACAAAATTTTAAAACCTAATATTTGTTAGAAATAACAACTGTGAAAAGCTGAAATTTTGACAACTGGTAGTCGTTATCATCCATAATAACATACTTTTCAAACATTTGCAAAGGATAGAAAAAGAATTATAATAATTATTTATTTATTTTCAAAATAGGATCGTCCAAAAGTAAGGGACAAAATTGAGAAAAACAATGTAAACAGTATGCTATATTCATTTTTTTTGATTTCCTCTAAAGAATAAATCTTACTTAGTCATTTGTAAACGTTGCATCAGCCGGCACCATGGCGAAACGCCAAAACTTGATTACTCTGTGAGACAAGCTATTGTGAAGCTACACAAGGAAAAGCACACCATTAGAGAGATTTCAGAGAAAGTGAAACGTTCCAAGAGTGTTGTAAGCAGGGTTGTTAAATCCTACAATGATACTGGCAAAATAGTTAGTGCTTTTAAAACCGGCAGACCCCGCAAAACTTCGGCAAGAGAAGATCGAATAATGCAGCGTATGTCATTAAAGGACCGTTTTAAGTCTTGCACAGAAATTAAAAGGGTTATGAATAGTACCTCATGTGTTAATGTGTCTAGACGACTGCAAGAAATAGGGCTGTTTAATGGAACCCCAGGGAAGAAACCACTTGTTAGTTCGAAGAATAAGAAGAAGAGATTAGAGTTTGCAAACAGGTATGTAATTTGGACCAATGAAAATTGGGCAAAAGTATTTTTCAGTGATGAAAGCAAGTTTAATTTATTTAGAAATGATGGAAAAAACAATGTAAAGAGACGTATTGGTGTAAGATTAAGTGCAAAGTGTACTAAGAAAACTGTCAACTTTGGGGGCGGAAGCGTCATGGTATTTGGAATGTTTTCTAGCCAAGGTACAACGCCTCTTGTCCGGTTACAAACTCATGTAAACGCGCAGATCTATAAAAACATTGTTCAAGATCATGTTGTGCCAATCATACAGAATTCAGGTTTCGATAGGGCTACCTTTATGCAAGATAATGCCCCATGTCACAAGGCAAAGGTGGTAATGAGTTACCTTAGCGAGCAAGATTTGGAAATTATGGATTGGCCACCGCAAAGTCCTGACTTAAATCCAATAGAAAATCTTTGGAAGACCTTAGGAGTGAAAGTTATGGAAAGAAATCCCACTAACACAGAGGATTTGTGGGTGAAGCTTCAATAGTCTAAAATTAGTATCGAGGATTGTCAAGAACTGATTCGTTCTTGTAGTCGAAGATGTGCAGCTGTCATTGAGAGCAAGGGCTCATTTACTAAATATTGATTGTACATATATTTTTGTTTTTTGCTGGCTACATTGTTTTTCTCAATTTTGTCCCTTACTTTTGGACGTTCCATATTTGAAAATAAATAAATAATTGTTATAATTCTTTTTCTATCATTTGCAAATGATTCAAGTTTTAGTATGTTATGGATGATAACGACTACCAGTTGTCAAAATTTCAGCTTTTCACAGTTGTTATTTCTAACAAATATTAGGTTTTAAAATTTTGTCCCTTAGTTTTGGACGCTACTGTGTGTATATATATATATATATATATATATATATATATAGCAGAAAGGGATACATAACTTTCTATTTATCACCACAATGTTATCACAGTGTTAAACAAATTAATAACAAAGTCGAAAAATCTGTTTTATTCTCTAGAAAAACTTTATCGAATGAGGGTAAGTATTTATTGATGGAATTATATACTTTTAAGAGAGTGATGGGATGATTTTTTTATTGGTGGAATACTATATATATATATAGGAAGTGTAGACAAAAAGGACTTTATTAGACTAAAGTTTTTTTTTCAATGATGGAATTATATATATATATGTGTGTGTGTAATATATATATATATATATATATTATATGCGCGGTACTTATTAGAAAGCGATCAATGTCGGAGATAGAGCTAACATATTTGGTTGGATTGATGTGAATTTGTGACACTGGGTTTCAAGCATTTGCGATCGTCAGACAAACCCTTGTTTGTATGACAATCGCAAAAGCGTGAAACCCAGGGTCCCAAACTCACATCAATCCAACTATAATATATATATATATATATATATAATGTCGGAGAAAGTGCATTTTCAACGAAATTTCTCGAATCTTCAGTCCAGTAAATGTAATTAATACAGTTTATTTAAAAAACAGATCATTTGCTTAAATACGTTCTCTTTTAAATAAAGTATGAAGAGAAAATATATTAAATAATTGTCGGACTTCCTCCGTTTCATCGTATATTGTTATAGTATTTTTTATCCCTTATGTGCCATGCGTTATACACGCTTAGGTGATCATTTATTTTTCGATACATGACTGACGAGGCAGATTTTTTACTCGCAGTAGGTTGCCATTTCATTCTGCGGTAGAGCAGTTCCAATCTAAGGATATACAAACAAGGGGCAGAAGAAAAGGATTCATAACATTCCCAAGGATATTGCACGTAAGGGAATGTAATGGATTTGACTGGAATTCGAAATCGACTCTCTGATACTTCAAGCCGAGCCACTATCCATTATTCCACTGCCTCATTTTTCATGTAAACCTTCTAAACCATATCTATTCTACACTAAGTAACTCTGCTTCACCTTGTCTCGGTTGAAAAAAATTACCTAAATAAAATGAAAAACAAGCGTATTCCTAAACACATTGTATATGTTAAATAGACGTTGTTTTGTCTTTATTTTCCTTTAATCTTTTTGGATTCCGTCACAAATGTAGTTTCATAACATTAAACCCTTTCATTTTATTAAGGTTTTTTTTTTCTTTTTTTTTTTCTATTTTTTACGATTACCTTTGATTTTCTTCTCTTCTCCGCCTAAAGATTTTAACCCCGTAAAGACGGTAGTATCTTAAAACTTGAAGTTAGCTAAGTTCCGTTTTTTTTTGCTCACAGTTATTGGGATCTCTGAATTGCCAGCTTTTCCTGGGTCTGTTCCAAAACGATCAATAGATAATACTAAATCTGACATGGATCGGTTTAATTACATGTAAGAAAAGCGCTTACGTTCGTATGTTCCATTTTATATCAAACCATTCAAACATTTCAATAAACCGTATATATGTCCAAGATATAAACACGTATGAATTTTTCACAGATATAAATCATGATGTCATGCCGAAAAACAGCAATATTTCGCAATGAAATCGTGCGGATTATGAGAGGCGATCGTGTGTGCTATAACGTGGCCATGGGGAGCTTTATTGAAGAATAAATACGTTAAATATAATCTCTTTTACCTACATTAATGGAAATACTTTATATGAGAGATGATGACTATAAGAGGATTATGGACTAATGTTTCTCAAGCGGTGCAAACTTTAAACTAGATAGGAAATTATAAATATTTTAGGAGCTAATTTTTGAAATCCCTATTGAGACAAGTATGAAAGAAATGAAATTCTATACCATAGTATCGATAAAAAGTATTTTACTCAAACAGAAAGGAAATCAATAGCTTAGTCTATATTAACAAACAAACAAATTCATTCATTCATCAGCTATATTAAAGAAATTCCGTCTGTCTTCAGCTCTTGATAAGAAAAGTATTTTTGACCATTACAATTCTTAGTATTAATTTCACTAAGTAAACGCATCTGGGGAACTTGTCATTAAGAATTGCCTCGCTGTATAGGTTGAATAAGTCCGTGAGAATACACATCGTTGTCTTACGCCCTTTCTATTTTTGTGTATCCGCTGAACTATGCGCTTGCATGCAGTTTGCTACCAGTATAGGCCCTTGATTATTCTAATATCTTTCCCAAATATATTAAGGTTGCTGAGCAGTACAAACAGATCCTTCTGTCGTATTTTATCTGCGAAGTGTTTTGACGGAGGGTGGTAGGTCCGAAGTTGATGGCGAAGGACGCATTCCAAAAGCTGGGCAGAGTATTGCGAGACAAGAGGATTTCTTTGGCAACAAAGAAAAGAGTACTGAGCTGCTGAGTGATATGTCCTTCTCTACGACAGCGAACGTTGGACGGCCATAGATAAAGAAACTCGAGACAACGGAGAAATGGTTTTACAGAAGGATGCTAAGGATATCATGGGCCGAGCATGTGAGCAAAGATGAGATTTTGGAGAGGACGCAAACAAGGAGAAAGCTTATACTTAACAAAAGGAAGAGGCAGCTGAAATTTCTGGGACACATAATGAGAAAGTAGGGCCTGGAGAATCTGATACTCACAGGTCGAATATAGAGAAAATGGAAAGTGATCTAAGGGAGGTGACAGAGGGAGGAAACTTCTTAAGAGCTACAAGGGTTAGGCGGGGAGTGGAGAGCCATGATCAAGGGACAAGGAACATAAAAAGAAAAGAAGGAAAAATATATAGCGAATCTGACTTTCAAGAATGAAAAAAATTAAAACAAAGTTTAACAGAAATAATAATTGCACTTAATTCCACACTCGCTATATAAAAAATGTTATAAAAGCTCCGAGTATGATTTTTAAGCTAATAGAAAATTATATTCCAACTTATTAACAAGTTCCATTAAATAATAGAAACACAAATTTTTAGTTATTATTATTATTATTATTATTATTATTATTATTATTATTATTCACTTTCCTGTGAACGATAAATGAAGGTCAGTAGTGGGTGGTGCCTTTCGTTTTACACTTATGCATGCTAGTATGGGGTATTATGGAGAAAATCAGGTACGGGAAAGACATTTTTACTTTGTGTTTTCTTCAGGTATTAAGATATTGATATATGAGCTATGTAATCATACAAATAAAAACGCATAAAAAAGACCCTTAATTAAAATTCAGCAGAGCATATAATAGGAATACAGATAATTGCGCTTCGGTTTGCAAATTTTTAAGTAATAATGAAGTTTATTAGTCAAACGTTAAAAGTGGGGATAAATACGTCATGTTCTATATTGGTGTTACTGAAGATCCATGAAAATATATGATAATCCCAAAAATCCATGAAAATATATGATAATCCCAAAAATCCTACTACGGCAATGCTTTCTCTGAATGTGTGGGAACGGAAAACTAAAATCAATGAAATACATGCAGAATTTTAAGGAATAGTTGTACTTTCAAGTACGGATCTAAAAGACGAGCTTTCTGACTATGCCTGAAAGACAGCATTCATTTCCGCATTTCGCCAGCAAAAAGTCTATCTCAAGCACCTATCGCCCTGATTAAGATTTATGCATATTTCTATATTTTAACGAACAAATGCAGGACTTGGATGTTGTGATGTTGGTGAGACCGACAGTTGCATTATTCTCTTCTAACTTTTAATGAGATAAGAATGCTGTTTTTTTTTTTTTCACTGTTATAGATTGAGCACTGTTTTACATCTATGTCATGTGACTGCAAATTCCGTGTTAATAATATTAGTATTAAATTGTTGTTTATTTCTTATTTTCGCTCATATATATATATATATATATATATATATATATACAGAGAGAGTTTTATTTAGGCAGGAATTTTTCATTGATGCATGTTTCATTAAATTTTGTCTATTCATATTGTCTGATAAGCTTAATAACATTATCAATGAAGGACGAAAGGAAATCAATATATTGATACATGTTTAAATCCAATCTAAGCTTTCGACTTACATAAACTATTATCGAAGATGACAATTACTTTTCAATAAATCATCAATACATGGAACAATAATGATAGCCTGTATTTGTTACATAAAATAATTAGACAAAACTTGTCTATATTATTTAATGAAACATGCACAATATATATATATATATATATATATATATGTATATATATTTCCAATCAAAGTCAGTAAAACCACTAACATACAAGGGGTTACAGGGTGTAGAGGAATTAGAAACAGAAATATTTATAATGAATGGAAAGATTAATCCGGACGACAGAAGATAGCGATTGACATTGCATTTAAGTTTTTGCAGTTTAATGTGGGACGAAAAGCATGGAGCTGGAAGAGAGTTCTCGACGCGATAAGTTCGAGAAAAGAAACTGTTAGCATAGCACTTATGGCTACATCTACTCAGCTCGATTCTCAATTAAGGAGATCTTGTCTGTCGAGTATTGCGCTTAAATTCAGTTCGGAAAAAAAAAAACTCACTCTGATCGTTCTGATCAGAAAAGATCTCACGAATTTATTGTTGATGGCCTCAGAATCAACACGTGGGTATACATCAATACCTTGAAGAGGTAGTGTTGCCCTGAGGCAAGAGGGTGGCTCCTGGAAGACCCTATGTTTTTATATATTAGGTTAAGACAGGGTTTTCCAACCTTTTTAACCAACGTCACACCTAAGAGCAAATAAAAATATCACGGTGCAATTAACAAAATGTTTTAAGTATTAAAATTTAAATCTTATGAAATAAAATCATGGAAATAAATCATTACATACACAAATATGAATCTACTTGATTTCAATGTTTCTTTTCAACTATTTTTGCAGCAGTATGAAACATTGGTCTTGTGTTTTATGCCATTTCAAAAATGCATGTTCGAATGTGCAATAAGCTGACTCTCATTTCTTCTTCCGTTGATCGTAGTCTTTCTCGGTTTTTATTTTTCATGTTATTTGGGGTTGAGAGGACATAAAAAAACATAAGAAATAGAATATTGAAATAAAACTGATAAAGCCTCTTTAGTTAATGTGGGATAAAAATTGTAATACTTGTTCCTTTAAACAATAATACTAACTCTGTACTATTACTACTGCTACATACATATATTGTGAAGATATTTTGCGACAAATTTTCCGGAACATAGCGTGATGCAGCACGACGGTTGAAAATAACAGGGTTAAGACACAATTAATTTCTGTCTTTATTTACCAAATGTATTCATCACAAAAAATAAAAGGCCATTATACTTTATTCCGGCATATATCCATCATTATTATTATGACTGGAATCTCTTACATACCTTTTTTATTATAGAATGATTTCTCCAAAAAGGTACTTTATAATGATCAAACAATCTATTTGTACAAGGTCAGTTGTATAAAGCGGGTCGGGTAGAAAAGGCAAAACCTATTGCAATATTTGTTCTGTTATATTCTTGATGCGTACGATTTTTCATAGTTTTGGATCAGAACATCATTTCCTCTTCAATCCAACGTCTACGCTGTTTCACGCATGAAAAAAAAAAAAGGGTATGTTGATATACTTCAAATTTATTAACTATTGCGCAGGAATATTTGTTAGGTTTCGTTATTAGATTTGGTTTGCCAAAACGGAAATTATTTATAACCCGACCGAATGCGTATCTCTCTTGTTTAAAACGTAATCTTCCTGGAGGATTTACGCACGAAAATTTGAATGGAGATGAATAGCTAAAATTCTACCTATAGTTCTAGGATTCATATTCGCACAAATTTCCTGCGGAAAGGCATGAACCCATTTCATCCACTATATTTAGACGTTAATATCAAGGCTGATTGGGCATCAATATTTTCAAAGTAAAATTCTCCTTAATGCCGTGTATTTTATCGGTTGATATGCTGCGCTTATTAGGACAAAAGTGTAGATTATATTTCAAATAATGTAAGCAACATATTTCAAATTTCCACGATGTTTCTGCAGATCAAACACCCTAAAGGTCTAGATTTGTTGTGGCTCATCTAAATTTCCTAATGCTTTTGTCTCGACACTATATCATCTATGATTTCTATAAATTTACACCGAAACGATTTGTTTTTAACTATTAAAATTCCCATTTATCTTATCAATCGATTTTTTTCATTT
>OZ010594.1:76339717-76384717 GCA_963932145.1 Acanthosepion lycidas | reverse complement strand
GCCTCATTGTTGACTTCAATGTTCACTTTTAAATATATGTGTGTGTGTATATATATATATATATATATATATATATATGTGTGTGTGTATGTGTCGAATTTACTGCTTTTAAACTTCAGTCATCAATGAATCTCTCACGTAAATTCATATCTGCTCATGGCGTATCAAATATAAACAAATGACGTCACATATTATGAAATGGACGATGTCCGACAATTATTTTATGACATTTCATGTTTAAACATTCCTTTTATAGATACAAATATTTAAGTACATGCTCTGTTTATAATAAAGAGTATTAAACAACATTTACCGGTTGAATGTCCGAGAAATTTTCATAGAATTATATTCGGCCTCGGACAGGAATCGAACCTGTATCCTATACGGAACCGTCGTATCACCTGACATGCCTTTTAACTAGGTACCTCCACGAGATCGCTAAAAAAAGAGTGTAGCAGGATGATAAAGACACCAAACTTGACGAAAACACAATTTTATCGTCTAAATGTTTGTTATTATTAAGAGGAAACATTAAAGTATTTTTGGGGTATTTTTTTTCATTTTTAATCGTTCCTAGCACGTCCAAAATTTCGTTAAAATCTAGTTTTTTTTTAGTTAGGAAAATTGACCATTTTTTCCCA
The DNA here is from genome assembly GCA_963932145.1 of Acanthosepion lycidas. Lineage (NCBI taxonomy): Eukaryota > Metazoa > Mollusca > Cephalopoda > Sepiida > Sepiidae > Acanthosepion > Acanthosepion lycidas. Next base: position 76,384,076 of record OZ010594.1, on the reverse strand, counting down.
TTAAAAAAAAAAAAAAACTAGAAATCTCACTTTGAAATTCTTTTAAATATCAACTATCATTTTTTCAAAACTTATTTTAAGAAAATCAGAAATTATAATTTTTATTTAAAATATTTTGAACCAAACTTAACTTAGCTTTTGTGCCAAAAAGATGTAATTTGAAAATAAAAAGCCAGTCACAAACTTTCGCGTCTCTTAACAGGTGATGAATGACATATTTACGAATTCCATGAGGCTAATTTGTTCTACGGAAGGAGAAAAGTTAAATAATTTACATTTAAGTCAACAAATTATTTACCTCGTTATTTTTAACGAAAACTTTCAGCGGTCCAATTTTTTTTTTTTTTTTTTTTTTTTTGTACTTAGCTTTCACCTTTACGTTTATGATGCTTTATGGAAAATATATTATAAAGAAATTAAAATAAGACTGTTAAGAGTGACATTAAATTTCATATTTCCTAAGAAATGTATCTAATTAATTTATAGGTACCTTTCTTATGAAATTTTATCAGAACTGTACATAAAATACTATAATTTTATGTACATTTATTACATTTTACTGTTATTTGTATTTGCATTCATTTTATTATTAATTTTGTTATTTCATTTATGGAAAAATGTCATAACATAGATTAATATAAAAATAAGATCATATAAATTGCATTAGATGATATTGATACTTGTAGGTACCATTTTCAGTTGAAATTGAAAAATCAAATTAACTTCTCGACACGTGTTTCCCAAAAGTAAAGGCCTTAACAGCGGAGAACATTGCTTAATTCAAATAACGCAACTTAATTATATTCTGGTCGGTCTTCCGTACTTTATAATTACAACCCGGTTATAAGCACAAAATTACATTTCTTAATTACTGTGGATCTTCTGATTAGTCAAAATGATACAATTTACAACGCGCTAAAAAAAAAAGAGCTATCTCATAAGGACACTTAGGAAAGCCGATGGGGCTTTTAACTAATTTTATAATATTTTAACAACTTAAATGTACAATCTATTATAATTAAAGAAATAACAAATAATTGTATTAAAAATTCATTTTTCATCGAAAATTTTTTTTTCTTTCAGAAAATATTGTTCATTTTCATAAAAAAAACTAAAAGCAAATAAAAGCATTTGAAATTAAATATCTTTGTTTTATTGAGTTGTGTATGTTACAATTCAGAGCTGATTTTCAGGTACGTTGGCTCCAATTAAAAACAAAATAAAACATGATTTGCATTCCTCAAAGCCCTCTGCTTTTAATTATTGTAATCACTAAACCCGATGCGATTGAATTTCTAGCATTTTCATAAAATTTGTTATGGTGGGGGGGTAATAAATATTAAAAAAAATATTTCTACCAAGATTTAATAAAAAAAAACATATTTATAATAGTTTCGATCATCTGTGAATAATTTCTGAAAGTTTCATTAACATCCGACAATTATTTCTATTTTTGCACAATTTTTCAAATTAAATTGTGTCATACCAAAAAACGTGCTAAAAATTGTCTGTTATTTACTAGTTCCGCTGATACAAATAGAAACAAGTTTTTTTTAATCAAAATTTAGAAAGATCTAAAAAGAAGGAAATATTTTTTAAAATAATAAAAAAAAATATTTGGTCTTTCCTCTTAATAATAACATAAGCATTTAGACAATAAAATTTTGTTTTCGGCAAGGTTGGCGTCTTTTTCATCAAGCTATGCTGTTTTTTTTCTTAGCGATTTCGTGGAGTACCTACTTTTAACCGATTCGGCCAATCGTTCGGTTAGCAAGGACGAATTTACATTTTAAACTTCAGTCATCATTGAATCTCTAATGTACATTGTCGGACTTTGTCCATTTCATAATGTTTGACGTCATTTGTTTACATTTGATGCGCCATGAGCAGATACGAATACACGTGAGAGATTCATGGATGATTGAAGTTTAAAATATATATATTGCATAATATTAGCAACATAGTGGGTGCTAGTGGTAATACAACAGTGCTCTCCATTTTTTTTTATCTCACCTTTTGGTATAACTTCGATCTTTTTCCCCTTGACATTCGCTAGTCACGTACTGAATCTTGACCGTTGTAAAATTTATGTACTGGATTTAGGGTAAAATAGAATTTAAAAACACAGATGAATTTGCTTTTCTGCATTTCTGAAATTAAATTATTAAACCGCGAATAGGGATTTTGTGAAAGTTTTTTTTCCAAACGAATCAGCTCATTCAAATTTCATCGATTGATTTGCGAAAGTGAACGAAACATAAGCTCTGGAAATCTCGACAAATAGAGATACAACTTCAACAATATTAAATACTATAATGATTTCAATGTTTGTCTGTGTGATGGGAAAAGAAATATAGGAAACGAAAACGTCAACTATTTAGTTAGCCAGTAAGTGGTACCTGAACTGACAGTCTAGACAGGAAAAAAAGAAGAAAACTAGAAAATCTTACACAGAATTAAACTTCTAAGAAGTGTTTCTTCAGGGAACAAGCTTGTTCTTTTTGAAGATGATATGGCTTCACAATTCAGTCAGTTATGAAATGGACAAAGTCCGACAATTATTTTAAGACATTTTATGTTTATACATTCTTTTTAGATACAAATATTTAAGTAAATGCTCTGTTTTATAATAAACAGTATTAAAAAACATTTACCGGCCTGAATGTCCGTAGGTGATCATATGTCTTTCGATAAATCTGACGCGACAGATTTTTCCCGCAGTAGGTTGTCATTTTGTTTCCGCGATTAACCAGTTGCCATCCAAGTCTATAGAACCCGGTCTCTCTTGCTATTTGCGCATAGGAGGAAAAGAAGATTCATATATTTCCCAAGGGTATTAGCACCTAAGTGAATGTAATGGATTTGACTGGAATTCGAACTCGGTTCTCTGGTTCTTCAATCAGTGCCGCTATCCATTGCTTCACAATTACATCCGTTAAATTAAGTATTAGGTTGGTTCAAAAATAATGACGTAATAATGTCGTTTTTGACGTTAAAAAATACGTCAAAAAACGACATTATTACGTCGTTATTTTTGCACCAACTTAATACCTATAAAACCCGGAAAATAATGATCATCCTTCACGTGCGGTACGATCATGTTTCGCTCCAATTTCCTATACTACGTAGCTCTATGAAATATTTATCACATTATTATCCTTCCCAGTCCTTCTCCTACCATCTGATCACACAGGCGGGTTATGCATGTTACTCGCTTTTTTCATCTGTTCCATTTGGCTTCAATATGCCCTGTGACTCTCAGATTCTACATGTGTTTTTCTTCATTAAGTGTCTCGGAAATTTTCAACTCTTTCTTTCTGATCATAAACGCAACTGTCAATTCATCCCAGTTATGTTTATTGCTTCCCCTTTGATCGCATTTTTCGCCCATGACATTCTAAATACTTTTCTGTGCAACAGCATCAATGTCGCTTCTTCGTCTGCTATGAAAGTTTGCTGCATTTACTGCTATATACCACCAATGATATAACATAATTTTTGACAATTCTTTTCTCCTAACGAAAATTTATTGTTTCTTTATAACTTATATATTAGATCACTGCAAATAATCGGGCCCGATTGAAAAATTAAAAGCAAAATTTTACATACTCATGAAAAAAAAATATTTCAAGTGCATCATCTGTATTTATAAAAGGGAAACTGTCTCCCATCGTTCTAACAGCTTCCTGGTGTCATTTCGTAGAAAATTCGTGTTTTTTGGAAGAACGATGTGTAGTACTTTTTGACTTATCTTAAATATGATTTTCTTTTTCATTTAAACTATTCTTTAGTGACGGAAACGAATGAAAATCCGAAGGAGTCAAGAGAATGCAGTGGGTGCTAAAGGGTTTCCCATTTGAAATCTTTAAGCTCCTACAAGGCTTTTTTGCAACAGGCTGTCTTGCGTTGTCGTGTTAGAAAATAACACCTTTTCGATTTACCAAAACAGATCATTTTTCTTGAAAAGCCGCTTTGAGATAGATAGATAGATAATTGCAAAGGTTCGTGCCCGATTAAACAATTGAAACATTTTACATACTAACAAAATAACATTTATTTGTCAAGTACATTGTTGATATATTTAAACAACTGCATTCCATTGTTCTACAAACTTATTGGTGCCATTTTCATAGAACTTTCGTAACATTTGTTGGAATAACTTTGTGAGGTAAATTTCGTTTAACTCTACGGAGTCAAATTTTTTGTCATTAAAGTTTTTCTGTGGAGACCGTTACAAAAGAAAATCAGAAGGATCCAAATCAGGAGAATAAAGTGGGTGTTGGAGGGTTTCCCATTTAAGCTCTTTAAGCGTCTGTAAGGTCTGTTTTGCAACATCCTGTCTGCTGGATTTACCAAGATATGCCGTTTTATTTGAACACAAGTCTCTTCCAGTGAAGAAAGGCAGTGGAGATATCGATTTTCTAATTCTTCGCTATCTTATCCGTTGAAATCTTCGATTTACTCTGCAGGATGGTAAGCACGAGCATCTTCATCGAAGTCGGAAGGTCGCCCGGAGCGTAGTTTCTCGTTTAGGTTAAAATCACCCTGACGAAATCTGCCAATTAATTATGCTAACAATGAAAATCGAGCACGGGCATTTGCAATGATCTGATAGCATTTGGATGGCATTTTTCATTATTCCAATATCTTTCATTTTATGTACCGTCTCCATTCGAGACGTAGGCGATCACAACTCTCCACTTTTCCCTACCCCCTGTAGCTCTCAATTACTTGTTCTCTTTGCTACTTCCCCACCCCCAGGCTCTGTTCTGTCATTCACTTGCTTAAGCCCGCTAGGTATATGATGCGTTGCTTTCCCTTGTCTCTCTTTCCCTCTATTCGACCTGTGAGTATCCGATTCTCCAAGCCTTCCTTTCTCATTACATGTCCCAGAAATTTCAGCTGCCTCTTCCTGATGTTAAGTATAAGCTTCCTCCTTGTTTGCATCCTCTCCAAAACCTCATCCTTGCTCACACGCTCGGTCTATATCCTTAACATCCTTCTGTAGAACCATAACTCCGCCGGCTCAAGTCTCTTCTCCATCTTTGAGGAAAACGTCCAGCATTCACTACTGTAAAAGAGGACAGATATCACGTAGCATCTAAGTACTCTTTTTCTTTTTTTTTCTTTTTTCTTTTTTTACCAAAGAAATTCTCCTGTCTCGTAATACTCTGCCTAGCTTTTGAAATACGTCTTTGGCCATCCCAGTACGTCTTATTTGTTTCTTTCTCCCTTCCTTTCTCCCTGTAGCAATTTCCCATTTTTTCAGCATCGTTTCTGATCTCATTGTTTTTCTTTTATATATATATATATATATATATATATATAATATAATTTTTATATATTACCGGCAACACATTTTTGAAGGAAAATATATTACATTTTTGTCGGCATTCAATTATGTGCCATGCGTGATGCACGTTTAGGCGATCATGTATCTTTTGATACATGCTTGACGAGGCAGATTTCTCCCCAAAGTAGGTTGCCATTTCTTTCTGTGGTAGACCAGTTGTTAGCCAAGATCCCAATGTGTTCTGCTATTTAACCATAGCGTGGTTGAGAAGAGGATTCTTACTTTTCCCAAGTGAATGTAATATATTCGACTGAAATTCGAACTCGGCTACCCGATTGCTCAATCTGAGCCGGTTATCCATTAGTCCACCATGCCTCCTCCTCCGCAGTAAATAACACATTGAGTTTGATATGACGTAAAACAAACGAAACGAAACCGTGATGTTTTTCTTTCTTACAATGTTCTCCTCGAATTTAATAACTTAAAATCGATTACAGTTCGATTAGTCTGTTCACATTATTCTACGTGTTATCTGTTATGACAGAATTTGATATTCTGATGATATTGTGATTCCCTACTTTCAATGTCATAAGCCCTGTCAATAATTAAAACCGCATAATTTCTCTAATGCCAATACTGTGTCTTTCCCGATTAAGTTGTGTCTGACAACTGTTAGAGGCAATCGGAGACACGCTCATCAAAAAAGATTTATTTAAGTAAAAATATTTTCGGAGGTCTGTGCAATTGAGTAAGAATCGAGAGAATCTCTAAGAATTCATGTCAAACAAATGGTAAATGAAAGAATAAAAGAAAAAAAAAAGAGTGTGAGGAAAAAGAAAAGAGATCAGAAACGATGCTGAAAAAGAAGGGAAATTGCTACAGGAAGAAACGAAGAGAAAAAGAAACTAGAGAAAAAAAGATAGAGGGGGTAAACTAGAGAAAAAGAGATAGAGGGGGTAAAGTAGACTATAGATTGAGACACTGAATGAGAACCCCCCCCATAAAAAACAAGCAAAGAGATTCGCAAAGAGAGAGCTTCCTAAAAGGTATAATGAAAAAGAAGTATAATGAAAGAAAGAAAGAAAGAGTGAATCTGAAAGTGTGTGTGCACGCGCGCGCGTGAACTTCTGTGAGATTTTGAAATGAATAGCATGAATCATATCAGGAAACAGGACTGTTTTATATATATATATGTGAAGTATAATAACTCTAACTAATACAAATGTCGATTAATTCGCTCTTCCTCTCTCTCTCTCTCTCTCTCTCTCTCTATATATATATATATATATACAAAAGTGAACATAGAAGTCAACACTTAGAGGCGACAGTCTGTTTCATGCTATATGCAATCGTCAGGCCACCTGTGGCATGTTGACTTCTATGTTCACTTTTATATTTACACACACTCTCTCTGATATTGAGCACTTTATTCCATAAATATAGCACACCTTCAGACTATATTTCTTTATATATGAAGAAAAAATGGAATATTCTATGCTAAGTACCTACATTTTGTCAATGAATAAACAGCATAGCATGATGAAAAAATGAACCAAACGTAATAAAAACAATGTTTTTTCCTCAAAATGACTGATATTAAGATGAAATATCAAAGTATTTTTATTATTTAATATATATATATATATTACAATTACTAGCACTTTCGAAATTCTTGTTAAAATATTTATGTATGCAGTCTACGTAATCTTTACTATTAATGTTTTAGAGTTTTTTTTTTCTTTTGAAAAACACATTGCTTTGTTAATTCTTGCAAAAATCAAATAATTGTCGGATTTTATGAAACTTTCAGGACTATTCACAAACCAGCTTAAAAGCCATCCCATCGAGTGACATTTAAGCTAACTCCTGTAGAGTCGTCTTGATTAGACCTTCATTACAATAGGTAGGAAAGAGTAGATGTGATAGGCAACTATAAACTACAGAAGAATTCAGTAGTCCCCGCTACTTAATTTCATGAAATTTGAAGTAACTAAATTTCAATATCAAAATTTGTTTTAGCAGGACTCCTTGGAGAATGTAAATCATCATTATTTTCAAAATTACTACACATTTCCCGAAAATTTTCTCCTAATCGTAAAATAAAAAATGTAATAAATATGACATTATTTAAATAAAAAAGCTTTTAATAGTTTTAATAAATAAGATTAATAAATCTTATTTATATAAATTATTTTATAAAAATATTTATAAAAATCAATTTTCAAATTAGGTATTTTATTTTAGTTTATTTTAGGACACTGTTATCTTAAAATTTTTAAAGGGTTTTATTGTTTTTCTTAATGTCAATTACAGTAATTTATAACGTATAAATAGTTTAAAATTCTGAATTACTTCAATCCGGTTAGATGATATTGTCATTAAGTAAAAACGGTATTTATTAATCAAAAACTGAAAAGTATTTTGAATCAAGATATTTAAAATGATCTCAATTTGTTATGCTTATAAATTATTAGGTAACATAAAACTGTTTGAAAGTATGAAATAAGAGCAAATATTAAAGTCAACATACCTTAAATTATATAACGGAGAATATTCTTCCATATTAAGATAACTGAGGATTGAAAAATTATATAAAAACGGCGCTCAAACGTAATTTTCTTAAATTGCGTTTTAACCGATAAAGTCGCTATAGAATAAAAATAAATATATCTACACCTGTTAAGTGACAAACAACGGTGAGAGGCGCATTATCACCGCTACTGTTGTTTTTAAAAATCCATTTCTCTGTTATTCAAAACTTAAAGTAAATAATATTTTTACAAATCAGATTAATTATACTTTAAATCATCTAACATTTCTCAAATAAAGTTTCAGAAAAGTATATTTTATTTTAGGAAGATTTTACACATAAACTATTCGATCAAAGAAAGTCAATTGAGTAGACTGTAACCTACCCATACACACATACTAGGTTGAGTCAAAAGATTTTTTTCATGTTGCAAGCTTTGGTTAATAGTTCATATAAATTACATACGAAAAGCTTTTATTCATCAAATTTTACCTCATCATGTTCTATTGTCTGCTGCCGTAGTTGTGCCAGAAGCTCAATTCCACACTTATAACATTTGGCTGGTAAAGAGGCAAAACCTTCCAGCATTCGCCTTTACATTGACGAACCACCGAGAAATGAGACCTGACTCGGAGAATGTAGTAATCAAAGAAGTCCGAAAACTAAGTAGATTAAGGCAGCACTTTCAGCTACGCAAATTCCTCAAGTTTGGGTTTGGTTAAATTGGCAGTATATGCTGGGGCATTGTAATTCTGTAGGTGTGCGCGTTTTCTATTGACCTTTACTATGTAGGGAATTTTCATATCATCTTATCATATACCTACTGGAGTTGTTAAGCGTAAAGGTCATCGTTCACAGCAAGACTATCTGGGACAAGATCAAAGTATTACATCACCTCGAATTTACCTCAAATATAACAAATGATCATTTGTTAAAACCACACTTTCTTGACACCGTTTTAAAGCCTTGCATAAGCACTGTTTTCGCTGATTAGGGATCTGAAAATAGATCCAATTTTCATCCTAGATTACAATTCGATGTCAAAAAAAGAAATCGCCAGGTATTACCAATAGTTGTTTGTAATACTTTCAAACATAGTTTAATTTGATTATTGTTTATTTCATGAGATACTTTTCTACAGCGTCTGTTCAAAAGACTGAGCTTATGGAAGTATCAACTGCTGGGGCATTGTCATTGGCCAATTCTTGCTGGCAATGTACAAGTGATTAAGCTTGGTCTTTGTTTAAACATTTCAAGTAAGCTATCATTTTTGACAGAAGCTTTCCTTGGTCATGTTTTGTTTTAGATTTCAGCGTCACGTTCATTGAAACATTGGAACCAGTTTTCTGCTATACGTTCTTTGACAGTTCCTGTGTTCTTTAAACATTTCTTTTACTACACCCCTTTGAACTCAGTCTTTTTATTCTAATGGTAGCGTAAAATGGTTCTAATTGCAATCTGTTCAGCAGTCATTATCAAAGCTGCAAATTAAAAAAAAATGTATATGTTATATGTGAAAATAAAAAGAATTAAACGGTTTAGCAACGATTGAATAACGAGTTCTATCAAATTCATAATATGACATGCAGACAAATGCTGAAAAAAAATCATCAGTGAAAATGCGAAAAAAAAATGGACTCAAGCTTGAATATCCCCACCGTTCGAATTGCTTATTTTATTTAGCGACCAAGTGTAATTTCTGGTTAGATAAGAAACAAAAACTTCACTTTACACCTTCGAAGGCAATGATTTATTACAATTTGCTGAAATAATGATGCCAACCGTTATTGAAACCATAACTTTTGTCTTCCCACTTTTTTCATGCATTGTTTGAATTTAATTTCAACCTTTTTGCTTTCAGTCAGTTTTGACAAGGCTATATTTTTGTTGTTGATAGATAATATATCTACGGTCAGAATTAAATGATTGTCAACTCCACCATAATTTGTTATTTGCAATAAAAGTTGCTATGCAAAAGAGAGCTTTTCTTTTTGGCAAATATATGGTGAAAATATTATGACGATTAAATAAAAACTATAATAAATTGAAATGTTATCGGTATTGAAACAATTTCTTTTACGAATCAACAGCAGATATAAAAATAGCACAAGTGTTGTAGTTATGGGAAAAGAAAATAACATGGTTACATATTTGCGTGATATTTTATAATTTCACACTATCTGTTAGGTCCTAACGAATTTAATGTTAGCAGTACGTTGATTGCCATCCGTTGAACTTACGTGCGTTCCATTTGAAATTGAGGGCGAAGGAAAGAGCAATAAAATATTACTATGAAAAAAAATAACAAAAATTTCAGGACTATTAATGTCATTTTCATTTTATACAAATTTCAGAATATACATTTAGAATTGGAAAAATGTTAAATGCTAACGGAAATTTCGGCAATATTTGTGATAATTTTGAAGTAAACAAAGAATGCTGAATACAGTTGTATGAAAAAAGGTTAATATTCATTTATTGAAATAAAGGAAGATTTTAAAAGTTAGATTGAAAAAAAAATTTAAAATACTTAAAAGAATGTTAAATAATGTATTTAAAGTAACATAATCGAAGAAAAGTGAAACAGATTTAGTTAAAAAATAAGTTAAATACCTATTCATTTCTTCAAAAACTAACGCCGTATCATTTCTACTTACACCTCATATATATATATGTATGCCGTGACAATATTTCACGGAGTTATTTACTTGACTCCAACGTGGTCAAGATGTGACACAACGTCGTTTTTCGTGGGGAAACCCGAGCGTTTGCGCATAGGGTCACTGGTCAAATATTGGTCATAACATGTCCAAGCTGGTCAAAGCTTAGTCAAGTTTTAGTCCAAATTGGTCTTAGCTTGTCTTGATATGGTCCAAACTAGACTTTGCCACGGTCGCAACCCAGCCCTATGGCCGGGCTGCGGCGCGGCCGGCTAACAATATTTCACGGCACACTTAAAAGGATGGCGCGGCACACTTAAAAGGATGGCGCGGCACACTTAAAAGGATGGCGCGGCACACTTAAAAGGATGGCGCGGCACACTTAAAAGGTTGGCGCGGCACACTTAAAAGGTTGGCGCGGCACACTTAAAAGGTTGGCGCGGCACACTTAAAATGTTAGCGCAGCACACTTAAGAGGTTCGCGGTTAAGAACCATTGTATTAGGATATTAATTTCGGGTGTTCAACATCTTCTCTGGGCTGTTTTTTTTTTTTTTTTTTTTTGAGAGAATTGAAATTATGCTTAAAAAAATCATTCTTGCACTGTAGCTTTGATTATTTTTCATAAGCATATCAAATGCGAAATAATATTTGATAGATTTGTTTTCTACGATTTATCGGCCCTTTGCCTGCAATTTAAAGATGGAAAATATTTTTAGATTGTAAGATATAAGAATTTAGTAATAAGTTTCACTAATTAACACACAGCTGGTGGAGAAGAAGTGAATTCATATATTTTCCAAGTGTATTTGTGTGTAAATGAATATAACGAACCCAATTGAAATTGGGACTCGGCTCCTCGCTTAACAATATCTAGCCAATATCCATTAGATCACAGGCCCATTATGGTGTAACGGATATCGGCTGGGAATAAGAAATCAGAGAACCGAGTTCGAATTCCTGTCGAGTTCGTTACATTCTCTTATGCACAAATACCCTTAGAAAAAGGCATGAATCCATCTATGAAGCTAGGTGTTGAATAACAGTTTATCGAAGAAAGAAATGGGAGCCTACTACAGTAAAATCTTTTGCCTCGCCAGTTACGAATCGAAAGATACATGATCTCGTGACTTGCGTATAGCACTTAACTGACCGACTGGCATCAACATAGTAGGTGTAAATTCTTGGCTTATGTTTTATTTTCAAGATTTTGTGCTTAAAGTTTAACACGTTAACTTATGTTGTTGTTGGAACGAAAAGCTCCAGGGGCGGGGCCACATCATCTGTTTGTGTGTATAAATTCTGTAGGTGGTAACGAAATTAAACTTGTTTGGTCCAAGTTTGTTAATTTCTTATGAATAGTTAGTTTTAATCTTAGAGGTGGAAGGGATGTTTTTGTAGACTTTTTTGTTAATATATATTATTGTTCTTATATATATATATATATACATATATATGTATGTGTCTCTCTGTGTGTGCATTAATAGCTGTTTGAAGAACGAATACTACTACTTCCTAAATATTTGTGACTTGTAATATTTTTCGTTTTATTTATATTAAAACTAATCAGTATTTCTTTCTCTTTTCAGGTAAGTGGCATTCATTATCTACAATAGAGTCGACCTGGCATCTTCATTGCTATCCTTGTGGAAAGATGTTTTCTTGGAAAGAATACAGAAGAAAGATTCTTACTAATTTACTCTCCAGAAATGGGTATATTCTAAATATTTCCAGTCATTTTAATGCCTTCTCTTCGGCATAATGACCATCAATACTTTAGTTATATCAACTAACATACGTGAATTGAGTTAAATGCATTATTCGGGATTACTGGTATCCCCCCACTCCTTTCTATGTATAGTTTTCAATATTGAGAATTTTGAGTATCGTTTGTGTGTGTATATAAGCTTTTAAAGTCAGGATTTAAAACTTTTCTTTCCTCAAAGATGAATTTATAAATTGTAAGGTTGCCCCGTACTTCTTGCGCACAAGAAAATGCAATTATAAGATAATCATCTTCGCTCACGCTATAGATTAATCGATTTCCTTAGCAATATACTACTTCGATTTAGGTAAGGTTAACAATTCAAAGGTGCAGTAAATATCTGAGAGATGGAGGAGGTTGTTAGTTTAGAGATGTTTTCTCGACTACTTTTATAACTTTGGCTGAGATTACTGCAGTTTTGCTAATTTCTACTCTAACTGGTACACCATAATTATACGACAGTGTCAGTATAAACCGATCGCTTTCAGCTAATAGCAGGATCGTGGTTCGTTATTTAAAGAGTTATAATCGGCCTTTTGCACTTACAATCATTGGAAAAGCCACTATTCTCTTGTATTTGGGAGAGACATATAATTTATAATGCAACTATGTATACATGAAAATCGTGATTCTCTACAACTTATACTGCATCACATTATTGGCCAACTTTATTCTTGTCTAGATTTAGTCAAAAAATAAATTGTTACATAGAAATATTATTAGTATGAACGTGCAGGTTATGTGTTACATGTAGAGATTGTTGCAAATTGCATTTTATTTAGGATATGGAAAATTTTGTATAAATTTCAGCAAATTTTCTAAATCTCACATTCTAAGCCAAGATACTGAATTTTCCAAGAAACATTAGGATTAATAACTAAGAAATATAATTTCAACTATTGTGAAAAGTTTAAAACTGTCTAAAAAGTGAATAAAAGTTTTATAGAGGACAAAATTATGAAGACAATGGAATATATGCACTGCGAAATTATTTTTTAGAAGGTTTTAATCTAATGATTTGGTGAGCTTCTTTAGCCTCCAGAATAGAACTGCAAAGTTAATGAGTCTATATAAAATGCTAGCCGCTAATATGTATTTCCTTTAATAATACTCTGGAAATTTCTAATCATTTTACGGTCGGATGTTTAAGAAGCCAATTCATCATGCCAATGTCTTTGAAAACTATTTTATTCAAAATTTTATTAGATTTCTTTATGGTTTCATCTTGTTTTGGAAAATTTGGCTTTTTTGCTTCTTCAACTATGGCTCCACATATGCTTTCAAAAATCAATCTATATTAAAACTATCATTTTAATACCCTCGACTATTCTCTGAGACCCCAACTCATAACTAAAAATTCTAACCAACAAAACATTCCTAAATCCTCCAAGAATTTTCCTCTGTTTATATTGTCTATGGAAAGTAGAAAATTTGTTGACGATAAAATTCGTTTTCAGGCATTCTGTTGTCCTTTACTTGAGATGTTCATATTGTAACAGCTAAAACGTCATACTTTCGCAAAGTCTGACTTTTTTTTCCTATTTTCACAGACGACCGTGATAAATCTTGAAATTTCGATTATCATATCTACAATGCAATGGACATTATGTCCAAGAAATCTTTTCAATTTTGGCGCCTGCTGATAAGTTTTACAAATCACATTTGTTTACCTTTGCCAGTCTCAATCATCTATCTTGTTTCTGTCAAATCAACATTAGTACGCATTTTAAAACTAGCGTTCATTTATTTATTCGAGACATTAAAATTCAAGAGTATTTTACTTAAATGCCTATCATTTATTTGAATCTAAGTATAACAAAACAGCTTTCATCTGTCTTTTCTACAAATATTTTCATGGCTACTGATCTGATGAGTTTTTTCCATGTTGTCCCGACAGCATGAATTTAAGCATGTTACTAGATCTAGGTCCCACAAGTTTACTGTTGATATAGCTAAATGCAACCGCCACTTCTAATCCAACTTTATTTTCTCGCACTTCCCGTCTGTAGAATTCACTTACATTTACTTGCTTCCCTGATAACCATAATCTTCAAAACATTTAATATAACGACGATCGCCATCTTCTATCTTCTTGAAACTAGTTTATGTTCAATGCTCCCTATAATCAGTCTTGTCTCTCAATTTCACTCTCTGTAACCCTCTGCTTACTAGTGGCATTCCAACCTTCTCTGGGGGTGAAATGATTAAAGAAAACCTGAACATTGATATGCCGTTATTCATTAGTTGAGATTGTAATAAATATAATTTGATTGTATTCATTGATAAAACACGTAGTCGATAATCATATGAGAAGCAGTTATATGCATTAACCTAAAATTTAAAGAACAGTTCTCGCAATAAAAAAATAACATTGATAGTTTAAACAAATGACAAGGTTAACTCTTAAAGAAAACAATCAAGTTACCTGAAAGCTTTATGGAGGAGATTTATAAAACATAAACTGAACACCTATAATTAATGTAACAATTCTTGTTTACCTAAATCTGTCGGCAAAAAAAAAAAAAAAAAAAAAAAATCGCCTTGCAGATAAAATTAAGTAGACACACTATTAAGTAAACATCAATTTCCTTATTACATAGACTGCTGAAATTTAAACTCTGAAACGAAGCTGTCTTTACGAGGTGTTCCAGACAAAAGCTAGGGAAGTACAAATGTAGTAATTTAAACATTTTTTTGTTTTAAAAATGGTATTATACATAGAGAAAATTAAATACTAGCTTTAGCAACTGAATTGTCTCTTCAGGTTATCCCCAAACAATATAACCGCGAGGCGTGAAATCAGGAAATATGGTGGCCCAAAAAGTGGTAATTCCCCTTTGAACAAATATTTCCATTAGAAGTTTCATTGTTGTACGTTTTTTTTTGCAAGTTTGTTCTGCACTGTTTACCAAAAAAAAAAAAAAAAATTCGATCATGACAAGTTTCTGCTCACTAATGATTGTAATTGCAATGACTGATATTTTTACTGCTTATCAAAATTTTGCGAGTTATTTAAAGCCATTATACACAACCTTTTGAAAATTAATTGAAACAACCGCTCATTTTTTTTTGTTTTAACCATATAGTCAGTGCCAGACCTACTGAATTGACAGGATGTAATGAATTTATATTTTTTTCTCAGATTAGGTCATTTACAGTGATGTGTAGTAATATGAATCTATTTTCCGAGTGTATGATGAAATTTATTTGGCCTTGAGAAATATTGCATCGTCCATAATTGCATCAGATTTTTATCATGCCTTGATACTATTGTCTCCTCTGTTGATTAGTTGTCCTACGGCCATTGTCTGCAGTGTAGTTTACTTGAAGGGAATGTACAAAAATTGTAACGTGGCATAAAAACACTGACAAGCCTTACCAGGGAGTAAATCAAACTACTATAGATTGGCCCGGAGACTGCACTGATTTAAATCCAATCGAGAATCTACGGTCAATCTGCAAGGAAAGACTTCGCGGAATGGACATAGAAAGTACTGACGATATTCAGTCACCCCCACCCCCCACGAGGTCGTCATGTGGCACAAGGCCTTTTTAACGTGGGCATTCCGAGACCGTGGGCTCGGCCAAAAATATGCCCATTGAACCCGTAAAAACGGTTTCAGGGCCGGTCTACCTCCCCGAAGGAGACTCCACCTTTCGCCGTAGCCTCCTTCGGGTTCCTCCCGTCCGTAGGAAGAGAGTACAACCGAACAGTTGTTCAAGACAAAAGTTGAGCGACTGAAAGTAATGACATGTGCACTGGGTCATGTTTTATTGGAAAAATACGAAAAAAAAAGTAAATAATAATGGAATTATTCGTTTCAATTAATTTGCACAAAGAGTATTTTTAGATTGTAAGAATTTTGGGAAATATTTTGGTTTTATTGATAAAAAACACTAATTATTCTTTATGTGAGGAAGAAGAGGTAAAATCCTACATTTCGCAAAGGAATTTGCGCGTGAGTACAGCGAACTTGACTGGAATTGGATCTCGGCTCTCCAATTTCCAATTCTGTTTCATTATTCATTACATCACCTAGTATTACCAATCAGTTACCCATGCAAGTTATAACCAGGCTCGACGCTACTTCAGTGATCGTATGAGAACCATTTTTTTCTGAGGAGATATTGTCGGAAGCCTGTCATTTTAAATGTGTATTGATTTAATCCAACATTAAATTCCCCCTATTTGTATTCTCTTGTGAATTTCTCTATTGATAATTTTATTTCTATTCATTTAAATCCTGAAAATAATAAAAAGAAATATAACGTATGTAAAATCTGACATAGGGAAATTCTACTGATCTAGCTAACTTCGGGGTCACTCTGATTCAACCTGCCTGAGAGGGTTAATGCACACGCAGACATTTTTTCTAGTGAACCTAGATTAATCATCATTTGAAATACTTCCATTATCGGCTTCTCTTGGTTGAAGCTATATCTAGACGCTGTAAACATCAACACCGAAGGCAAATATTTTTGAACGGGCTGTTTTTACGCGGCATTTCTTTATACATATATATATATATATATATATATATATATATATATATATATATCAATGATGTTCCTTCCCAACCAATTGCTCTTAACGAATAAACTTTATTAGAGTAATAGTTAAAATTTTATGGTTTCAGAATGTCTGAAAACGACCTTCTCAGACCATTATTATATATATATATATATATATATATATATATATATATATATATATATATTATTTAAGATTTCTTAATTTCTTAAAGATTATTTAGACGGTATCTCTTAACATATATATATATATATGTATGTATGTGTGTGTATATCGATCTGTTCTTTCTTAAGTGTTGACGTAGTGAACTCTTTTTATCTCTGTCTAGGTAATATGGGCGTTCAGCTCTACTGAGTAGGTAGGGGTTTGCCTTTTGGACATTCATCCTTTTTTCTTTCACTGTTCGGAATTTTCCTTGTCTATGACATTAGGTTTTCTGTCAAGTTGTCTGTTTGCCACACAAAAAAAAGTCATTTTGTCTTTAGTAGTAGTGTATGTATATATATATATATATATGTATGTATATATGTGTGTGTGATTTGCAGACAGTATTGTTTCGCTAGACACCCGATTTGGTGTCAGTCAGTGTCTCTAACACTGAGCTATCTTCACTCGACAGAATGGATCTGACAAATCTAGTGTATTGTTTTCACAAATGTAAACAAATGTCAAGTATCCAAAGTGCCCCCTTCATTTCACTGAAGAGCTTCGCATTTTCGCAGGTGGGCCTTGTTTTAAGAATTAGCTAGCCATTCCTCACTGCTCAATGGAAAATATATTTTCAAGAGCTAAATTATGACATTCGCAGAGAGTATTGTTTCGCTGTATCACAGCTCTTCTGTGCTACGAGACATCCCAATGCCTCAAGCCCGACTGACACCAACCCTTAGCGTTCCTACCACAAATGTAAACTAACACCATATATATATATATATATATAATTGAATGTTTATGCTCATATTCGGCATATACAAAATTATTTTTCATTTTACGGAAAAAAACTAATTAGTAAAGACTATTAAATAATAAACAACCTATTTTTCATCTCTATGGCTTAACACTAACTTTCTTAATGTGTTCGTATTTCGAACGGTTCTGTTATCGACAGTTATAATTTCATGACAGTTTGATAGACGATATTAAATTTTTGAACATATGAAGAATGATACACAGATGTTGTGACTTTGTCCCGCGAGAAAGATTCCTAATCCTAGTTAATTTATATTTTTCGGATTCGCCAAATCAACGTGTGAACAATCATTGCCATTTATCAGTTTGACATTCTGATTTTCCTGCATTGCGAGCGCTTAAAACTCAAAGATGACAACTTTAAACCTCATGAGTAACACTCCTCGCTGTTTTCAGCACATCGTTTAAAAATGTGATAAATTTGATGGTGAATCTTGGATCAGCACGTGACTTTTTTATTGTTTGGATTATCGTCGTGGACTCCATATTATCTCCAGTGACAATCGTCTAAAATCAAAAATCCAAAAAAAAACCCAAAAAAAACATGAATTTTTTTCTGCCAAGAAGGGAAAAAAAAGTAAGATGCCGTCTAAGGATTTTCTCACAAAATTTTCGTTGGACACATTTTTCATCTTTTCGAATAACCCATTCCTATAAACACTACATCTTAACGTTCAGTGGGTAACAGCAAAAAAGAAATCACTTAAACATTATCAACCACAAATTCTTGTAGCCTATCGCAGTCTCCAAAGATTTGGAGTCTCATAACTGTAATCAATGCATGGTATCCGTTCTCCAGTTAATCATTGGAGAAGATGCCCAGTCCCGGGGACTCCAACCCTGCGGCATCTCATTCCTAATTGAACTAAATAAAATAGCGTCAGTGTAATATCGAAGACATATCAGTGATCGCGGTCAACGGGCAAATTTTGAACTGGTCTCATATTCTACCATTTGGGCACTCCGCATTAAAAAAAAAGTCCTGAAGTCATTTACTATATTTATAGGGAGGTCAATTAAATAAAAGTGACTTCCAACTTAAATTTATCTTAGGATCTCGCGAAAGATAAAGGAAATGTGCAGATAGTGTATCAGCGCGGATATCAAAATCGACGATCCGAGATCAAATTCAGTCTTCACCTTATGCGTTTTTATTCGCATAACCGTCATTGCAATCCATTTATTCCCCTGCCTAGGTATTGAATAATTTGTGGAGAAAACTAAGTTTTCTAGTCTTGGCTGATATATAGATGATACCTGAATTCCAAGCTGCAGAATAGAACGTTAAAAATAAATCAGTGTATTTGCAAATGTGACATGTCATTCACAGGTATGAAGCAATGGAAAATCTGGAAAGGAATGATCGATTATATCTGAAGGGACATGCGATTTAAAGAAAAGAACTGCTTACATGCATACAATTTCTTTAGAATTAAAGAATCATCTATTGCTGCCATGTTAAACTCCATTGATTAAACACACATGTACCTTACCCTCTGGCATTTTCCATTTTCTTTTCTTTTCTTTTTTTCTTTTTTTCTTTTTTTGGGAAACAACTTTGTATTCTAAATCCTGAATGCAAAAAACAATTTGTTTTGCATAAGCCCTTAAATTTCAAGCGTTCAAAAGAGTGGGCAATGCGGGATATTCGTAGGCCTATTATTTAAACATATATATTACATGGAAGAGAGAAACCGCAAACGTTTTCAGTTATAATGTAGATTTTTTAAATAAATATACTTTATTTTCCATATTTTTGCTATACGCGTTTGGAATGTCGCGACCTTCATCAGGCAAATAGTGGTTATTAAAAGGATTTAATTTTCCTTGTGTTTTCAGACTTTCAACCTGTGCCTTTGTGCTTAGTAGTGATCCAGATTTCTCTTGGATATATTCAACTCACCCGTCGTATTCCTAGTATCAGTGTCAAGCACAAGGAACCGACAGTCAGACACCAGCACACATGATTTGATTATAGTGCTCAACGTTTTGTGCAGAACCATGCACACCCTTTTGAAGAGCCGAATAGAGAGACCTGTGGCACTACGTGACACAATGTCCTTAAAAGACCTTCCACATAATTTGAATTCTAGACCAATTGTCATCCAGGCTAGAGGTGGAGGGAGAAGAGAAGGATTCATATTTTCCCAAGTGTATTAGCAGGTAAATGAATGTAATGTATTCGATTGGAATTCGAACTCGGCTCTCCGATTCCTCACTCCAAGCCGCTATCCATTATTCCACCTATATATATATATATATATAGTTAATGTGAAAGAAAAGGCAAGTAGAGAAATATATTTCATGTGACACGTTCCGTTTTTTTTTGTTTTTTTTTAAGCTACATCAGACTAATTGCATGCTTACATTGATATGGTTACCCATGCGCACAAACCAGACGCTGTGAATTTTTTTTTTTTTTTAAATGTGAGTTTTGGTTATATAAACTTGCTGATTACCTTCAGATTCTTTTTATGTTTATCGATCAGTTTTGATACTAAATAGCCCTCATTGTCATAACAGAATATATGGAAAGAATGAAGAAACGTTGCAAGAATCTGGATGCAAATTTATTGTTGATGATAAATGTGATTAAAGCACATTGTAAAGATTTTCGTCTTAGTAAATTTTTAGCTGTCTCCATGAGAGTAGCATTTTTAAATCGAAATTATGTTCATCCTCGTTAAAATGAATAAAAAATGATTTTTAAATATAAATTACTAACGCCGAAAGGACAATATACGTCGCAAACACCATTGACATTTTTTCATACTTCTTTTCCTTAAAATATATAAAAATCATATATCCTTAATCCATATATATATATATATATATATATATATATATATATATTATTATTATTGTTATTATCAAAAGGGAAAGAACATTAAGATATATAATCCCGTGTTCTTATGTTTATTTTTTTTTTAAAGTGATCAAATCTACAGGGCATAAATATTATAAATTTACTTATTTAAAAATAAAATTCGATCGCTACACATGAATTGCTATATTTCAAAAACAGAAGCTAAAAACTTCAAATTCAATTATAGAATTAAATTAAAATCCCTACTTCTGTTTCATTGTCAAGCGAATTTTGGAATTCCAATATATATATATATATATATATATATATGTGTGTGTATGTATATACCTACGTTTGTAGCGTGACATCAGTTTCGTTGTTTTAGCAACTTATTAGACACGAAATATTACTTATGATTTAAAAAAATAATATACTGGGTCTCAGGGGATGAACGCTGAATTATACGTAGATTCGCGGATCAAATTTAAAATGTCCTGTCTTTTTTTATAATTCTAATATTTGGGTATAAATACAGAAAATAGCGTGTATATAGCGGCGCCATGTCTAATGGATGTCTGTTAATTCCACTCTCTAATTTCTCCACCACATTACACATTTTGGGAACTGTCACTGAATCTAACTAACGCCTTTATGCACTGAGCCATGTGTCCTAGAGGAGACATGGAACAGTGAAAATAGAATAGTCTAGCCAAGCGAGCGAATTAAAGGATTCAGTTCGACATACCAACCACCTGAAAAAGGCAAGAGCGTACAACAGCCGAAACGTTGTAATAAATATGGCAAAGAAGATGAGGACATTAGTCTGAATAATGTAAATAGTGTACATAATATCTCATCTCAGAAATATTGACAGATACATAGATTAACATTGGAAAATAAAAAAAAATAACAGCTTGGGAAATGACAAGGATTTTGAAAATGACAAAAAGAGAAAAAATACAAGGTGGCAATAAAAAAAGAAAGAAAGGTGCAATAGCCTTTGAGGGGGGGGAATGTAAAACCCTACTTTCATTTGCCTCACGAGCGTCTCTGGGACATAGCAATGTTAAAAGACACTTTTAACGTTACACAGTTCGTGCTGCAGAAAAGTTCTTAGATATCATTTTGTTCTTGGCTGTCCAACCATAGGAGAATTGGACTCTCCTGGGCTAGCTCATAACTGGTGCCTTCTTTGATGTGCTCCTCTTGATGTCAAGTGCCTTCTTTCATGTTGACAACATGCCTTCTCCCCTTGGTAGCAAAATGTATTCTGATTGTATCTGCTGAAATGAGAACTAATTATTTAAAGAATTAGACTCACACCTAACACACTATTTTGGATGTCACTAGAGCTTGAGATCAGGTCTCTATTTGGTCAATATACGGTTTGTATATAAAACACCCACTTGAATAAACAAATAAATAAAGAGATAATCAGATAGACAGTAATAAAACAAAATCCTCCCGACACGTAACGACTTGTAGGCCCGCCATAAAAATATCCCTCACTGGGAACTAACTAGAGGATGACCGCCAACATTAGCCTTTAAATAAATACCCTACCCAACTTAAGCAAAACCTCTCAGAAGATGATGAATCTATAGATAAGAATTAACTCTCTGACCACTAAACGAGATAACTTGCCTAGCCACTCCCACAATAAAGAATGTTATAACGAACCATGCCTAAAAAAACATGTAAACCAAGAGATAGATTATTCCTAAAATTTCGCTTGAAGATGAAACGGGACTAAACACCTCAATTCAATTTAATCTTCATAATTATTTGGATGGTTTCGGCTCTTGTTTTCAAAACATGAGAACTCTTATGTAGCGAAGGAATCATATTTTTAAACAAAAAAAAATATATATATATATGTATGTATGTATATATATATATATTTATATGTGTGTATATATATATATATATATATATATATATATATATATATATATATGTGTGTTAGTGTTGTTTTTGTTTGTTTTTTGTTTGATTTTTTTTTTTTTTTTTTTTTTTTTTTTTTTTAAGCGTTTCACCCCAAGCAAGGCGGGAAGCCACTAGGACGAAAGGGGTTACAAGAGATTTGGAGCAAGATGAGATAGGAGTGATAGAGGAAAGGATGAGAAGGATAGTGGATAGATCAAGGCAACTGGAGATCTCGATTGACATTACATATGAATAGCTGGAGATAATAGCTCTCAGGGAAACTTGAATAGGGAAGGAAGTTCCACAAGCGAGAAGTGCGAGATATGAAGCTATTGACGTGCATGCGAATTAGTTTACTTGCTAAACAGCTCTAGGCTCTTAAAATTTTTTGAATAAAATATAATTCTACAATGTAGTTGAAAATATTAAATAACGTTTTGTAAATAAATTTAATGCCGTGATACAAGACTTGAACCACTATTTAGAATAGTACTAATGCTTTTAGTAGCAGCTTTTTTCCAGTTTTTTCGGCATTACGATTTCGGAATGGGCACACACTGAATGTTTACGTTCATATTTAGTATCACATAAAGTAAACATGTACGCACTCACATATACATTTCACATATGTGTATGCAATCACACTCTCACAAACACGTACATTTTCCCATACACTTAGTCATTCGAATGAGGGATTAATCTACTTTTATATAACTGCTTATAAAAAAAATAATCTCTTTAAGGTATATTTAATCACATGTCGCTAACATCTGAGCCGTCACCATACCGTGCGAACAAACCAAGTATTTGAAACCTTATAAATTTCAACAATATCATTTGCATGTTGCCACCGGACTACCAACCACTTATTCGATAACATGATAACCTCAAGAAAATTGTTAAAATACATGTCTAATCCTCTGTCTAAATTATACTTACATAGATATATATTATATGGATATACGTAATATACGCATACATTATATTTCTATGATAGATTTACGGACATATCTGAGTTTTAGTGAAATCTATGACACAGCGTGGAATATCTGCATATACATACATATATATATATAATATATATATATATATATATATATATATATATATATATATATATAGTCGGGCGCACGCTATCGCTTCGCAATGTAAGATATATTCACTGCTTGAAATATTTGATATAAAAATTTTAAATGAACATTTCATTCATAAATAGTCTTGTTATAGTTAAGGAAACTTTTACAAATAGATGCCAACACGTTGAAAACCAAGTAAAATGCAAATTTCAAACACTTTTCTGCACTATATAAGACGATATTCCTAAACATATCTATTTTTGATAAGAAAATCAAAACAATCCTCGAATCAAAGAACATTAATGAAGGTCAGTTAATTACTGCAACAAAATTTTCAAACTCAATATGAAAATTAGTTCAACCTGAAGAGTGATATTGCCAAGAAGTAGATAATATATATACAGATATAAATAAATTGTAAATTATTATAAAGTAGAACTGGGGCTTTTAATCTCAGAATATGTGGGAGAACTGATCTCTAATTTCGCATTTATTCATGTAGAAAGATGATTTTACTTAATTAGCTATTTCTCTAACTCTTCAAATGTTGAATGCATAACTAATTCTAATTTCTATTTTCCCATCGTTACACCATATTAATTATATCTTATAAATTGCCCCCTCTTCTGTCAGCCATCAAATGAAAATAATGGTTTGAACGGAAATAAGGTTTCTACGTACATCAAAAGGTCTTTAAATTAAGTGGCAACAGAAAAACGATCATTGAACTTTTAAAAGGTAAGCTTAAACATTAATTCAATAATTAAATGCAGCGATGAATTTTGAGTTCTTCTGTAGTTTATTCATGCCTATCACATCTACTCCTCCCAAGCTATAGTGATGATGGCCAAGCCAAGAGTCCTTCACATGAGCTAGCTTAAAAGCCGCCCAATAGCTAACTGCAATTTTGGATACAAAAGGATAATAAGTTACACTTCTTGAACCTTGGAAGCAACGATAATGGGTAGTATAATATATTACTATATGTTTTTAACCTCGTAAAATCTGACAACCCTGAATCAGACCTCAACGAATATCCTTCCCGTCGCATAACTTCCCAAGGGCTTTTGAATGAGCTATGAATCATTGAAATCGGACCGGTGGGAGCGGAGCAGTTGCTTGGTCCAATACACTGACACTGTAATTTATATGTAAGATATATACGTATATATACATTAAGAGACATAAATACAGTGGGGGGAAATAAATATTCGTAAACATGAAAAATTCTATTTTTATAAATGAAAAGGCCTTAAATAAAACAGTCTCGGCACTTTTTATGTATAAAGACACATACTATTAAAAAATAACAAAATTAATTCTTATTCTAACAGACATTAATGCACTTCTTTTAAATTCTAACTGGTGAAAAAAGTATTCGTACAAATCCATTATTAGAATAAAATTATCAATTAATTATGAAACATTTATATTCTAGAATGTTCCAGTAATGTTATCGGTAATTATAGTTAACGCTATTAGCCATTATGAGAGCATTCTGTAATTTCTAGTCTTACAAGAAGGTTCTAATAATGACTAAAGGTAAAGAATT
Organism: Acanthosepion lycidas; assembly: GCA_963932145.1. Lineage (NCBI taxonomy): Eukaryota > Metazoa > Mollusca > Cephalopoda > Sepiida > Sepiidae > Acanthosepion > Acanthosepion lycidas. The sequence goes on along the minus strand of OZ010594.1, from coordinate 76,358,969 downwards.
GACTATTTCACAAAAACAACACATTTTGTCTCTTTGGAAACATTGTAATAGTTACAGAGCGATTTCTAACAACCTGAATATTCCTTTTACTACAATTGCTTCGTTCATTGCAAGGTTTAAAACTCGTAACAGCGTCGAAAACCAAAGACGAAAAGGTGCTCCGAGGAAGATTTCTCTAAGATCAGCAAGGATATTAGGACGCCAGATCCAACAAAATCCACAGGTTACCCGGGAACAGCTGCAGGAACATCTGCGTGCATTAGGGATTAAAGTAACCAAGCGTACAATAAGTAATGAACTACACAAAAACGGTCTGAAATCACGCATCCCAAGGAAGACTCCACATCTCTTGAAACGACACAGAGTGGTTAGCGAGAATAAGGATAAAGAATATTCGTTTTGGGAAAAAGTGCTATGGACAGATGAAACTTAGTTGTTTGGTCATAATTATCGAAACCATGTGTGGAGGAAGGACGGTGAAAACTACTTACCAAAGAACACTTTGACAACTGTAAGGTTTGATGGTGGCAGTATCATGATCTGAGGCTGTTTTTCTGCAAAATGTGTTGGCAAAATATCAATAATAGATGGCAAGATGAATGCCGAAAGATACCAGAAAATCCTGCAAGACAATTTAATGCGTTCTGTTGAGAGACTTCGGCTACCTCTTGATTGGGTGTTCCAACTGGATAATGATCCTAAACAAATAACTAGATCTACAAGGAAAAGGTTACCTGAAAGTAACGTTGATGTCTTTTAATGGCCAAGTCAGTCCCTAGACTTGAACCCAATCGAGAATTTATGGTGATAATTGAAAATTCAAATTGGAAAAAAAGCACAAACAAATATCAAGAATTTGAAGACAATATGCCAAGAAGAATGGGACAAAATACCACTCAATGTGTTCAAATCATTAAGACGTAAAGGAATAGACTGGTAGCTGTTGAACTCAATAATTATATTCCACAAATTATTAAATTAAATTAATATGCTTTTTTTGTTTTGTACGAATACTTTTTCATCAGTTAAAATGAAAAATAAATTAATTTTTGTTAGAATAGGAATTAAGTTTATTACTATTTTTTAATAAAATGTATGTTTACACATAAAATGTATCAAAATTTGTTTTAGTTAAGGCTTTTACATTTACAAAAATACAATTTTTCAAGTGGACGAATATTCATTTCCCCCCACTGTATATGCATATTTGCCCTTACTTAAAGATCTTTTGTATATAATAGATGGGCTCCCGTATTCAAGGATACCCGTCTACTAGGGTGGCTAGCCAATCCCTATTTCTGATGCTCGCCCTGGTATATTTGTTTTTGTTCAACACCCACAGTCAACCTGTGGTTTATACTGCATCTATGCTGAGCAGACATTAGTTACAGTCTCTGGGAGAGAGCATGTTATCTAGCGTGATCAACAATCTGAACAAGGCCAGCACACTCAAACTCTCCTTCACTACTTGATGATAGCAAATTTTACATATATAGCCTAGCTAATTTCATTTAGTTTCTTTAATTTTTGCCCATATTTTTATCATTTTTTCCCATTAAACATCCTGCATTTTGTTAATAAAATATCTGCCAATAAAGGGTAATTTTTTTAGGAACTTGAGCCTTAATTTATTGTGGATGATCTAGCTGTTAAAATACTTCTTATAAATGTTACTCTTAGTAAACAGGTGATTTTTTTTACCTTTCCCAGGTGGTTTTTAATTTACCGGAATCTGAAATTGGCTCAACGATTCTACTGTCTGATTATACACATATTGTCAATAGCGGTTTCTATTGCGCAATATAAAAATATATATCATCGAATATTTAAGAGGAAATAAGTCATATATGATTAACGAAAGCTCACATTTATCTGCTTATGTTTATCGATTCTAATTTTAAGCATTCAGCGTGAATTAATTTGTTACTTTATAAATAGAACCATATGAAACGACAAACCTTTATTCATATCTTGAAATTTGTTTAAAGGTTAGGCTGTGTTCTGTTGCTAATAGTCCCGTTTTTTCATGAAGTATGTAAGCATATTTTTGAAATTAAACACTGTGAGGTTTTTAAATATCAATTACCTTTAGATTGACATTTTTGGTAATTTGATTTGAATACACTTTGAAAATCCATTTCAACTAATTTTCTACAGGAAAAAATATTTGTAACATATTTATTTTGAAATTGAAAGTAACGAATTAAGGTCGACCATGCTAATGTTAATAATGATCACATTTAAATTAATAATTTTTGTTGTCGTAACGTAGTTTGCTTTTCTCTGATATTATAAAAGTTGGTCATTGGATGCGAGGCTTTTAATTTTCCTTTGTAAATAAGTTTTCATTCTCTGTAGCAGATGTTTGGAAATTTTGTAAACTCCATACATTTATTTCTGATATTCTATTTTTTTTTATCCAGCTCTTGCTTTTTCTTGCATTTTTCTACGTGTCATTATTCTACATGTGAGTAATGGGTCAAAATACAAATTAGAACATCAATATCAATTCTAGGGAAGGCAAGAATGTCATAAGACATATTTATTTCTAAGGAAACTATGAGAATAAAAACATAATACCGTTAGAGTAAATATACAGATAGGATACATATTTTCCATGTAATCCTCAACACTGGCTATGGATTTGACCACCAAAAGCCTCTGCAGTTTCTCTCAAAATGGGGTTCCTCCTGCTTCCCTGAACACTTTAATCATAAACTGATCAACACTTGTGTAAATACTTATCTTTCCTCTTTATCCTTATAACCTTCACTTCTTACCACCCCCTCTTTCATTATACATCTTATTACTAATTAACTGTTTCATCCATCGATTTTCAGTTGTTTTTCCGCCATGTACAGGTTGGAAGCTAATATATAAAAAATACAAATCCCTTTTTCTATTCCTAAACATAGTGCACAGCCACTGTTCTCACATCTATTGTTAGGTTTCCGTATCTGTTCAGCAAGCATCGATGAATACCAATATGTGCATATATTCCGTATGGGAGGATCTTTATAGGGATACATTTGTTTTTATAGACGTTCATGCCAGACGATTTTTCCAGGCTGCCGCTCAACTATAATTTTTAACAAAGTATAAGATTATGGATTATTTCCTGTATGGTTTAACAACATACAGGAAAGACCCGCCTCGTACAGCGTTGTCTTGCATAATAATATTGGGCGTATTTAGAGGCGACTTTCGTACATTTGGTTTGACATAATTAAATCACAGGTATGATATATAGACTCAGTGGAATAAAATAAGTCAACCGTGGAGGGTACGCCCCAAAGAAAGTACAGAGAATATGAAAATCTCTTGAAGAATGAATTGTGGTAAAGTCATCATAAACTTTTTTTTTCTACTTTATCGACAACGGAATTTTATACAAAAAGTATAGAAGAGCTCCTTGTAAATTGGTTAGAGGTCAATCCAATTAATTAAGTGAATAAATGATCGAATAAAACGTACTTTATTTCTTGAAGAATAAATTAGATCAACAAGGACGAGCAGTGGATGCAGCACAATGTCCTAACTGATGAAGAACAGACTTGAATCGAAAGAGATGTGCATCAAATGGAAAATAATTAAGATTACCATGGGCAGGACGTGTAAGGAAAATAGGAATAGCAATGAAACTCAAAGAGGTAATCAGAGATATTTGCGCTTTCTGATTCACATTATGAATGAACGTCTTTTAAAACATCGCATTCACAAGACATTGAATGTAAGAGTAATAGAGGAAAACAATGAATTAAACTATTAACTTGTTTGTCTGAATGAATCCAAGAACATGAAAGAAGATTGAAGTTAAAAGCCCAAACATTACATAGAAGCTCGATGCATCTTGAGGTGGTGTAATGATTAGCAAGCCTGTCTTGCTAGAACGATTACGACTGAGTAGTGAGTTCGATCCACACTGGCTGCCCCATACTTTCGGCCTTGTGTCACATCTAAGCTACAATCGGAAAATCTTTACTTAGAAGCTCAAACATTGCAAACCTGAAAAGAGAGTATGTTGTGAAGTTTCATGAATATCTACGTCCTGATAGACCCTGGCACATAAGGGTAGTGAGATGTGTGAATTTTTACTGGACATATCCACTACTATAATATTTCACAAGTTAAATTCAAGCTTAATAGATCAAGACCATTAAAGTCATCAGTGGGGTATACGGTCAGGTTGCCTTCGTAGCAGTAAAGAGATTTGAGGCAGAAAGCTTTTCACTAGTATACAATTGTGCAAGATAAATTCAAGCTTAATAAAATCAAGACCATCCGCGTCTACTGTTGGGTATAGGTTCAGTTGCTTTGATAGCAGTAAAGAGATTTGGGTCAGAAAGCTTTTTACTATTGTACAATTGTGCAAGGTAAATTCAAGCCTGATAAAATCAAGACCACCTCCTCACTTGTGGGATATTTAACCCTGTTGACTTGTTAGCAGTAAGGACATTTTGGGCAGAAATGTTTCTATGTTTTTCTTAATTAAACAGATCTAAAATGACTTGCATAAATTCAGGAGATTAATTAAACCCTGACAGTTATTTAATAGGTTTTTCGTTTTTGTGACATAGTTGTTGCTGATATTTTATTTGATTTTCTATGCACATATTCCTTAATTATATTGAAGATTTTCAATATGTAAGATTTCTGTGATTTTGTTTACATTTTTATATTTATGTAGAACACAAAATTGCTCTTGATATTTAATGCAAACAAGCGAATCAGGAGACTTAGTTTTTTTTACTAAAGTTTCTTTTTATCTTAATACACGAAATTGATCAGTGATGCTGTCTGTAGAAATTAAGAAGAGATACAGGTTAATAACTAATAAGGGTTATAAATAGGCCTGTAAAGAAAAAAAAATGTTGCAAAAACTAATATAGTAGGGTGTCTTATCAACATACCCTTTTTTAAAAATACTAAATAGGATACTTATAAACATATAATAAGTATATAACATAGAATGTATTTCATGTCTTAACCCAGTGAATTTCGGGTTACTAGAAGGGATTGCTGAACTTTAAAAATAAAAGAAAATTTGAAAAATTTAACAGAAAAAACTCTGCCCAAAATATCATTACTGCTAAGAAGGCAACCGGTCTGTATAGCCCACAAGTCAGGAAATGGTCTTGATTTTATTATGCTTGAATCCCGGATCGAGTTCTTTTATCCGAGACGCTAACAAAACAATTGCTAAACTAAAATAGGGACTCTATGTCAAATAAGGAGGGTCTATTATAATAATGTTCAAAGTATTAGGTTGGTGCAAAAATAATGTCGTTTTCTCACATATGTTACTATGTGAGAAAACGACATTATTTTGCACCAACCTAATAAAAAATGTCGGCTTGAAAATACATTTATTGTCTTCGATCCTGTGTATGATGATAAACTACATCCGCGTCCATGGTAAGACGAAAAATTACATCCGCGTCCGGGATATGATGTTAAACTCCATCCAAAAGCAAGGCCTGTAATCAGGAGGCTTTGAGGAGCGTGGAACCACCTCTTAATTGTTGGCGTTCCCTGGTTCATCCTGACTCATGATGGTAGCACCTGTTAAGGTCCCAGCTATGGGCAAATTTTTACCTCCCAAAACTGGTGCCAAAATACTATAAAAATGTAAAATTAGCTCAATACATCAATACGTTTTTTGTAAAAAAAAAACAAACAATACCAGTGATACATATTGGAAGAAAAAAAATAGTACCAGCAATACATTGTTACCAGCAAAATATTTTTGAAAAAATATTACCAGCAATACATTGTTACCAGCAAAATATTTTTGAAAAAATATTACCAGCAATACATTGTTACCAGCAAAATATTTTTGAAAAAATATTACCAGCAATACATTGTTACCAGCAAAATATTTTTGAAAAAATAGTACCAGCAATACATTTTTGCCTTTTTCTATTTTTTTTTTTTTTTTTTTTTTTTTATACCAGCAAATCTTGTCGCATTAAATAAGCCATTGAGGTGTTGATATGCCCTAAATAAAATAAAATAAACCAAAACATTAATTCTTTCGAAATTTCTTTATATACATTTCGGATACTTTCGAATATATTTGGGGTCTGCAGAAAAATAAACTGAGTGGATTTGATGTAGTTTTATTTATTAGGGTAAAAGAGCCTTGCTTACTATGAAGTCTCTGGTCGACGAGCGGTAAAGAATGCGCAGGACGATATAAATATTTGGATTAAAACTAAAACCATTAATTCTTTAGAAATATATCTGGATGCTGCAATGGATGAATTATCGCCATCTTATAATTTTAATTTCCCGCATGCTTTTTTTTTGCTTTTGTCGACTGCACTGTAGTAGGGTCAGTTGGGCACCGTTTGTGGGGCATAGCGCACCATGATGTAATTCACTTTGCCAGAAATTTTGAAACGGCATGAAGAGAGTGCAAAGAATTCGGAAGGAGTTTGATGAATCTAATGGGGATTACGAAGGTTCGGTAGCTCGAAAAACTCACTTTTTTTACTGACAAAAAAAAATGCCGAATTTCTTGATGATGGTATCAGTCTTAACACAGTGGCCTACATCTTCAAGTGCCTTGAGGGCGTACTGCTGCCCAGGGTCAAGAATGTAGCTGCTGGAAGACTGTCTGGTTACAGGACTCTGCACCATGTCACCCAAGTAGGATAACCCATTCATGGCTGTGAGACAATTTCTGCTCATACGTCACCTCTTACATCTGGCCACATAACTCTCCAGACTGAAAAATCCTTGAGTATTCAGTGCAGTCAACAAAATCAAAAACAAACAATGCTTATGAGCGAAGTTAAAAAGAGAAAATGGCGAAAATTTTCCCATTGCGCATGTATAAACATTGTTATATACCATATCTATGGACACTAATGGGTGTGCCCCAGTACTCAAAAATACGTTGGTCACTATTGTAAGTGGGGTTAATATGATGTCAAAGTAATCCACCACAAGCAGTGGTTTACCTACTTCACGCCGCTGGCGAGTATTGTATTATGTTGATGCTACAAAACACACACACACACACATATATATATATATATATATGGTTTACACATATAAATGCTAGTATATGCTTCAATTGATTATGTAAATTGTCTTCATTTTAGATTTATTTATCAAGAGGTTGGGTGCTGGAAATCCTGTCAACCAACATTTCCATGTGCCATGTGTCTGAAACAGGAAATCCTAGTGATGGCTATCAGATAAGCGCATCACGCCTTACATCTTTCCACTTAACTACTCAGACTTCAAAACCGTTGATTGTTATGTGTGGGGAGCAGTTGATCGAGAGACAAAAAAAAAACAAAAAAAAATCCCTGTCACACTAAAGTTGAACTGAAGACACGGATTATTGCAGCATTCACCAAATTAAAGAAAGGAAACCGTCCAGAAGAATTGCAGGTGAATCCGGAATCTGCTGGAGGCCGTGATTGAAGCCAATGGTGATTTATTGAATAGATTTACTCTAATATTTCAAGATATTTTTCTCTAATTTGGTAAATATATCCGTTAGAAAAGGCTATCATCGTTTTTTTTTCATTTTTTTACGTAACTTAGACGGCAATTTATCCATCGCACCCACCCACAAACACAAGCACACACAGTCATATATATATATATATATATATATATATATATATATATATATATATATATATATATATATAAATAAATATATATTACATCCTATGTTGAATTATATTTAGTATATATATTTTTTAATATAACGATTGATGATAACGATTTAATGTATCGGTATTTTTTATTTTACGTATAATGTCGACAATATTTGCACCCTGCACCATAGCACACAAGCAGGGGAACCCGGTCATGGGTATCAGATGACCACCTTTATCTATACAATGACATTGGAACGCAAGCAAAATGATAGCATGGGTCTAGATCATTCATATTTAAAATATTTCATTCAATTCCCGACTTCGTTAATTATCCTCTTTCAAGTTATGAGGTGGCGTACTCCTTACATTCGCAACAAATACAGTTACATCTTCTATAGAACAGTTTTATATATATTAGGTTGGTGCAAAAATAATGACGTAATAATGTCGTTTTTCTACGTAATTTTAACGTCAAAAAACGACATTATTACGTCATTATTTTTCCGCCAAACTAATATATATATATATATATATATATATATATATATGTCATTGCATAATTTTTTTTTTCTTTGACGCATTTACGTTTCATATTACATTTCAGACGCTATTTTGTCCACTGGTATTCATATTTAAGGTCACTGCTGGCAAAGATTAAATGGCAGTTACCCACGTTATGTCTGTATGTGTGTCTGAATCTCATGATACTGAATCTAAGCTTTTTGTGTTATACATGGAAATTACTGATGTGGTATCTAACTCTAAACTACCTGCGTCAGTTCACAGCCTCCTAACCAAATATAGACATTTCCGATTTTAACGCTAAGCAAAATAGTATCTCTTTCTCTCTCTCTCTCTCTCTCTCTCTCTCTCACACAAACACACAGCAAGCTGGTCACTTAATACTTACAATATTTTCCATAGCGATATGATGCATCGTGTGTATTTGCATGGCTAAGCAACGTACCAATAAAAAGTCCATTTGTTGCAAAAGGACGGTGTTAGTTCTGTAGGCAATCTTAACCGGGCAATGCATCGTAGTCTTTCACGGATTTTACGAAACTAACTTAAAAGGCAGGTAAGGAATCGATTTGTTGAAGAGTCAAGATATTAATCAAAACATGGCGTTCGATTTTGTTTGTCTGTCTCATACGCTTGGCTTGGCTCACGGCTTCCAGTATTGAGTCTTTCGAAGAGGAATTTACTCACACGGAACATCGGATTTCACGTCTACTGGAAACTAAATCGTAAGTTGGTAAATATAATGAGAGAAAGAAAGAAAACAAGATCGAAATCTGACGAGAAAAGTGTTTCCATTTGGAAAAGAAACAAGTCACATATGCAGTAAAGATGAGGTTCGCTCTTGATAGAAATACAAACATTGTGTAAGCTAAATAACGAGTAGGAGGCTTAGAAGGTGGAAAGCATTAGTTGGATCTAGGAATGACGGCCCAAAGGTACAGGCAACAAGAACCTGAAAAATAATGATCAAATCTGGTAAAATCCGATATTTACAAGGAAAACTAAAAAGAGAGAAAGCAAGATGCAAGAAAGAATATAGATATCATTCTCTTTCTCCCAATCTTTATCACACTGTATATGTGTATGCTTGTGTGATTTCGTGTGGGTATACTTATTATTTCTTTTTTAAGCATATCACCGCAAGCAAATGGGAAGTGCCACTATCATGCATATGGTTACAGAGAATGAGAGTAAGAGTAAAGATGGGTGTTTGAAGAAAGGATAAAAAGAAGGTGCCGATTGATATTAGATTTGAATATTATAACTATCAAGCAAGTAAGAGAAGGGTGTTCCAATCTCAGGAAGTTCAAGTTGTTGGAATAGAAGAGGCAGTTACATTTAACCGTTTTGATAATGAAAGGTTGTGAGTGAGATGTCACACTAGCAGCACGATTAAAGACATGCGGGTTGGGTACCAGTGAAAGTCGCTTGTTAGAGCAGTTGCCATGAATACAGTTGTAGAATAGGCAGATGGAAGTTACAGAACGTCTGTGAGAATGTGATTGGAGACGAGATGCCAGATCAACATTATTATATATATACATATATACACACACATATATATATATATATATATATATATATATATATATATATATATATATATATTCATATATATATACACATATATATATAATATTAGTGGTAATATTAGTTTTTGAACATAGAAATATAGGTCTTTGCTAGATTATGTAATCTTTATATTTATTTTTTATATGTTTATATTTGATTTGTAACCTGTAATCGATATTAATTTTGTCAAATTACACAGCGGCCCTTTTAAGAAATGCCCTTCACTTTCAGTTCCCCCACCGCCCATCTCTCTCCTCCACCCCTTTTTCATTTCTTCTCCCCCCCTCTTCTGATCTTGAAGATTAGACCGTCTATATTGTGTGTGTATGTCACCAAAAAATGTATCCTTTCCGGTTACATCTTTAATGTATTAGGCATCCGACAACATTCATATTTCTCTCACTATGACTCCCCTCTCTAAAACTTCTCTCTGTTAAATTTTAATCTCCCACCTTCTCTTGTCTGTTTACCCCTCTCTATAGCTCTAACATTCCTCCCACACTCATTCTTACACTCTCTCTAAATTTTATTTTTTATTTCCGGAGTTGTTTTTTTTCTGTTTTCTTTCTGAATTTGTAGGTCTGATGAATTGGATCGTATTTACGACTCCAATGGAATAAATTATGACCATGGAAAATTAGTGTTTAAGCCTATATAAAATATATATATATATATATGACGTCATTTTTTGTTAAGCAATTTTTTTCTATGTATTTTTACCTATTCATAGCACTCTATCTGTATAGATTTGTTTTACAAGTGTTTAATAGGCACATTTAAGAAGCTAACTCTCCAATTTATTTGTGGAAAAAAAAAAACTCATCTCTCGTTTTCGCTAGCCTTTGCACTAAATTCTAAGGCTTTATGTACACTCTAGCATATATGCTTATATAATTTAGGGTTGCGTGTCTGTATTGCATGAAATATAAACAATGAATAAAAAATCTATTTAAGATTTTTTGCATTATTTTTCTTAGGACTGTTACCCTCATCTTCATTGCCATATTCACAACGTTTCGGCTGTTGTACGTTTTGGCTTTCTTCATGTTATTTGAATTTTGAACCGAACCCTTTATTTTATCCAGTGGAGTATATTGTTCTAGTTCCACATGCCATGTCTCTTCCGATGTCACTGTTATTTCACTTTAACTCATCACTCCAAGTTGTGAGTTCAGTACCAGGCCACTACCGCGGCCTGGTATTGAATTCACAACTCTTTGAGTCTAGTCTCTAGACGAAATAATGTTCTGTTCGAAATCCCAATCACCTGAAGAAGGCCAAAGCGTATAATAGCCGAAAAGTTATGACTATTGCAATGAAGATGAGGCTAACAGTCTGAATAATGTCAATAATGCAAGCTTTTAATATATGTTTAATAATTTATTTTGATTTTCCTTCGCTTCTTTCTATAGGTGCACATTTATTTTCCTTTCTGTGTCTGCAATCAGTACTGTGCCAACTGCATATCTAACGTTAAGATTGTTGCCGCCAATATTGCATCTTGTTAGGAATACTAATTCTCTCAAAATCACCTCACTGTAAAGGTTGAATACTTTTCAAAAGAAGACCCCTCATTATTTTACATGGCGATCTAGATTGTATAGGGTTACAGCCACATCACAATGAAACACCAGTTCTCGTACAATCACAGGAGTTAAGCAACGTCAAGTTTGGTCAGTAAGCGCTAGGGAATATAAGGTGCTGTATGCTTGGGTGTCTATGTGGTTTAATATGTAATGGCACGGATTTGTTAATCGGAGAGTAGAGTTTCAATTGCCTTTCTGTTCGTTATATTCACTTATGGGTAAATAACCTTGCTATGAATCCCAATTCTCTCCCCCAAACCATGGGCTAATTAGTGATATTTGTATCACTAAACCATTATTAACTTAAAAAATATATCATAGAATCCAAAATATTTTCGGGTTTTAAATAACCTGCATTGTGCTTATAAGCTATAGAATAAAAAAAAAGGAAACAACATTTTTTTGTGTATTTACTGTATATCTATCTATATGCATTCAGTTTGCACCCAGTATAAGTTCTAGATTATTCTAATATTATTCTAATATCCTTTCTAAATATATCAAGCTTACTTAACAGTTCTTTGAGACATACTTTATCAAATGCTTTTACGTTAGAATAACGTGGAACCAAGCGATGAAACAAGAGTGCAAATAGAAAGAATTTAATGTATTACGGAATAGATATAAGGGAGCCTAAGGATGCATAAAAGAATTAATTTGTCTACAGAAATGATTGACGTGGCCTAATCAAGAAAGCCCAGCTGTAGCAGCCTGTTCGATAAACGTGACGTTGATGCTCTTCCATGTATTTGCAGTCAGCCGTAATGGGCAAACGTATGCTCTGCTAAATTTGCTAAGTGAGGCAATTCTTGCCTTCGGGAGGAGAGCTTATATGCGCACTTCAATGGAAGCAGTGGCGAATAAGAGAAAGAAAAAGAAAGAAGCGTCTTCTGGTACCTTGCATCGAAGTAACATGAAAAAAGGCTTCTGGCAAAATCAATATGTAAGATTCAATTGTTCAATATATTAAGTTGCTTGGAATAAAAAGAAATATATATTTAAAACAAATCAAGTTAGTTTAATTAAAACGTTGGAATGTTTGCTTTTACTGAGAAACTCTGAGGGATGGCATAATGTTAGTAATCTGTCTGATGTTTTTTTTTTGAATCTTACAAATGTATATTGATTTTTATTGCAGCAAAACAATTACAAATATTTCTTCATATTTTTGATATTACCAGAATTATGCTAACTACCAGAAGCATTCTAATCATATTGGCGTCAGTATTAAGATGTTTTCAAGTTGATTTCTTCGAATTTCTCATAGAGAACAACTGATTAATCATGTAATTAAAAAGAGGAATACTTGTAGTGTATGTTTCTCCAAAATATAAGAATTAAGAATAACTCTAGCAGAGAGCAAATAATTGCGGTTTTTAGATGTGCAGGTGGTGAACTGTGTAGTGCCCCGGATTTAAAAACGGGAGAGCTGGGTTTTAATTCCATTTTATTACATTCATTAATTACAAATAACCTTGAGAAAGGCATGAATCCATCTTCCACTACAAGCTATGGGATATATGTCTGAATATATTTCTGAAAAATTTTTTGTTCATTTTTAATTGTTAATGCAATATATTAGGATGGTGCAAAAACAATGTCGTTTTCTCACATATGTTACTATGTGAGAAAACGACATTATTTTTGAACCAACCTAATAGATTTGCAAAGAATACACATGTAAAAAAAAAAAAAAAAATTGCTTTAAAACAGCGTTTCTCAACCGATGCACTCGGGCGCAATAATGCGCCATGGAAGGTAGCTAAATGCACCAAAATTTAACAGAAGAGTAATTTATGAATTATTTTTTATAATTAAAACAGCTTTATTTTTTATAAAATTACATGGACTAAGGAATGTAATGTCATAAATATAAATCCCTCTTTCAAGAGACTTCTTTATTACATTACTATTATCCAATTTCATGACTATTTTTTTCAATATAAAATATTAATGTGCACCACTGAGTTTTAGTTATTCGATAAGTGCGCCCTGAAGTAAAAAAATGAAATGTTGAGAAACACTGCATTACAGTCTAGATGACTTGTTGATAGTAAAGGACATTTACAATTCCACGAATGTTTTCAATGGAGGATTGGATAGTTATCGGCCGAACCTACTTCCCATAATCACTATTCTGGTGTTTGGTCATTGGACTATTGATCAGGGAGAAATAGGTCAAGCCAATTATATTTCAGCGTTTCTTTCTATATATGGGAATGAGTAAGAAGAAAAAAAAAAGTAATATGAAACACGTACATAATTTTAAATATATGCACACGTACCTACATAAATATTCATAGTGGCTCCTGAATTGGTTTCGTCACCAATTCTTATTGTCTAAGAAATCTAACTTAGAAAATGAACATCAGTTCACATTATAAAGTGTGATAATTTCAAAAATAATTGAAATTTACAATAAAGATTTACTTACGGTATTCAGAAGAAAGTTAAAGGAAAGGTTCAATAAAAATGTGTAGTTAAATCGTGATAGGTTGGTGCAAAAATAATGACGGTTTTTGACGTATTTTTTAACGTCAAAAACCATCATTATTTTTGCACCAGCGTAATATATATATATATATATATATATATATATATATATATATATATATATAGTTTTTGAAAAACTAGGTAATCCTTATGGGTAAACCTAAGTAGGATAAAATCCAGAGAGCTCAATGTAAATCTAGAGCAAATAATTTAGTTTTTATTTTATATATATATATATATATATATATATATATATATATATATATATATATATAATGTATGAATTGGACAAAGACCGACAATTATTTTAAGCAAAAGACTATTTTATGAATTATCTTTATATTGAAAAAAAAATATTAAAAGCTAGAGGAACCAAGCAATGTAATTTCTTAAAAAATAAAGGCTTATTTCGGGACTTATTTTCTCTTATTAAAATTTAAAATTTGCCCCAGAGTTTGTTATTCGACAAGAGCTTTTAATATTCCACAAATATTTGGCAAACCACTAAAATAATTCAATCAATTAAAAATTCTTAGTGATTTTTACTCTACTTAATACTCTGACGGTTATTAATTCTTCTGTTAAATTCTATGAACTGTTCTTTTGTTTTAATGTATTGTTTAATATGAAATTGGGATATAACGTTTTCACCTAGTTTTCACAAGACAATGCTAGTTATCGATAGAGACACAGCGATAATCTATATCATAAAATATCTGCACAATCTTTACCTATATCCAAGTAGACATCACCATCCTCATAGACTTGAATATTTTAATATTTACATCTATTTTTAATTCATCCATTCTCTAGTGTACTTTTTTCATGCTTCTCAGTTATGTGCACTTCGCTGTCAAGGGCCATAGCGAAATCTTGATATTTTATCATTTTTCAATTTTTTGCGTCTTCATTATGAGACAAGGTAATATAGTCCGGGCACACCTCATCGTCACTATTATTATTATTATTATTATTATTATTATTATTATTATTAAGGCAGTTCTTTAAATTTCACATGACTGTAGACTGATGGATTACACTAGAGTCCAACTGACAATAAATCTACTAATAATCTTACATTTCTATTTCGTAATCCAGTTAATGTAATTTGGGTGTCGTGTGGAGAGTCCTGATTATTCATCAGATTTCCAAATTTCTAACCATTTCCTTCCTTGTGGGGTCGTTTAAAAGACTCCGTCGACGATGGAAACAGCAATCCTCTACTTCTTTTATGTGCTGTCGCATAATGTCGTAGGTAATGATGGCCTATCACATTTTCCTGTCCATTGTAGATCTTAATAAGTATTGTGTTTTTGTTAATTCTCCCAAATCTTGTTCTACCATCCATTTCCACAAGGTCATCAAGTAAGTTACGCTTTTCTTCTGTTATTTTCCCCTTTATCTGTCCTGTGTGTATCGGATTCTCTAAGCTCTCCTTCCTCATTCCGTCCTTAAAATTACTTGAGGTACCTCAAGCAATTTATGTATAAAAGAATAGAAATTTTAAATTACATCTAACTCACTCATATCTTCTCTCCCCCCTCACTTCGTTAATTTACATATGCTTAATACAGCCCGTCAAAAATGTGTAAATTTCTTTTCATTTTTTGTTTCAACGTTTGGAAGTAAAGTCTGATGATCCGCAGTCCTTTAAAAGGGCTGTGGGGAAATAATTTATTACATGGAACCTTAAAGTGGTCTGTTTTCATTTAAATTATTTAAACTGGATTTACATTGAGCTCTCAGGATTTTATCCTCCTTGGGTTTACCCATACGGATGACCTAGTTTTTCATAAACTATATAACTATATATATATATATATATATATATATCATTCGCAGACAGTACTGTTTCGCTGTATCACAGTTCCTCAGTGCGACTAGACATTCGAATGCCCCAAGCCGATTTGGTGTCAATCAGAGCTTCTACGACGTAGTTAACTTCACTCGGCAGAGTTACACAGCTCAATGTAGCGTTTTAGTTTTAGGTTTGTAAAAAAAATGCCAATCAGCCGAAGTGTTCCATTCATTTTACTGAAGAACTTTGCAAATGCGAAAGTGACGTTTCTTTATAGAATTAGCTTATCTCTCAACATTGCTCAATTGAAATATATTTTCAAGAGCTAAATTGTGTCATTCGCACCATATATATATATATATATATATATATATATATATATATATATATATATATATATATATAAATAAACTTCTGTCATTTCATTTTTTAATCTCTGTATATTATAGGACATGTTGCGCGTGTTTTCATACCAAGTAACAGAGGAGCAAACCAGAATTATTATTCATATTATATTACTATTATAAGTTTCTTAGATTCCTTTTCCGGGTCCCAACCAGAGATCTAAGGTCAGAAATGTCTTCCTGGTATCTTTCATTGATCAATTTTTTTAAAAAACAAAAACAAACAAACAAAAAAAAAATCAAAGAACACACCTATTTTAAATAAATAAAGGTATACTTGTGTGTATAATTTGGAGTATTGGCTACCAGAAACGCCCTCAATGTGTCTATCGGAACCTTTTCCAATAAATCCGAGGGCTCCAACTACAACAGGATATTTTGATGCCCTCAGATGCCACATATTATTATTATTAGTAGTAGTAATAGTACTATAAATAATACCTAATTATATTAGGTTGGTGAAAAAATGACGTAATAATGTCGTTTTTTGACCTTAAAAATACGTCAGAAAACGACATTATTACGTCATTATTTTTGCACCAACCTAATATATATTCAATAAATGTAATCATTACTGTTATCAATACTGATATAATCAATACTTATCATTATATATAAATAATCGTTTGCAACGGTTTTGAAGATGTTTCGCGCGTATATAAATATTTAATGTTTTAAACAGCAAATGTTAGTAATTTTTCTATTCATTATGTACACTTTCGTATGTTGCTTTTCAAAAATTCTTGTATATCTGGTAGTGAATACAAGGTTCTTGCTACGATTACGTCTTTAATATTTAACAGTAACATTTCAGCTATGCCAAATTTTATATAATCATATCTTATAAAACTGAGCATTTGAAATTATTTGGTGTGCGTACGTTTACTCTGAGTCTCAGACCCAGCAGCCATGTCAAAAGAGAAATCTCTCGGGCATCCATCCCGTGAATTGGTCATTGATTTGCATCTCTGATGACTAGGACTCTTCATGTTTGCTGTTCCAATTTCTTCTCGGTGGCTCCATTGTCTAACAACGCCGCTTTGTTTGTTCTGCCGGTAAAAGAGCGTTCAAATTTAATGCAGCCACCTGTTGGTGGGGGAAATCTGTCTCTTCCAGATGCACGACAGCTAAAGGCAATTGGTTTGCGCATCAAATATTTACCCGCCAAAACCTTTTATCCAGCCCATCGTCGTTAAAAGATGGCGTTCGTTGAACAACAACTTTACAATGGCGTTACAGGCAATTGTTAGGAAAAGACGCACGGACTGGCCGCGAGAGGGAAAATAGAACAGACGAAGAACGAAGGTGCTTAGAACAATAGAAAAAGAACTGGAAGGAGAAACGAAAATGTAAAGAAAGGACAGCACAAGGAAGAGAAAGCAGATTTATAAATATTGGAATAAAGATGGAAAATGTAAAGAGAATCAGAAGAAATATTCAAGAGGAGGGCAGTTAATGTCAGTTCTGCAGCTCCTCGGAAAATAAGGCAGCGAATAATTAAAAAAAAACCTTGTCCATTACTCGTACAAAGAATTTGATAAAAAAAAGCAAACCGACCATGTTAAATATTTAGACAAGTGTGCTTTAGACAGTATTCATTAAACTATTTATGTGCTAAATATCACTAAGTACTGTATTTTGCATGGAATACTTGATAGAAAACAGTGGGTAGACAAAAGTAAATTAATTAGTTTGAAGCCTTAATGTATAAAAAAACACACAACGTAGGTATACAGTAACTACTATACCAGTAATATAATTGTGGTTATATGATTCATTTAATATTAGAATTAATTTTATTCATTAAATCATTTTTAGTATATTATTTGTGGTTTTGTGGTGGGGGGTGGGGGTGGGGGGGTTGTCGATTTGATGAGGTCAGTATGATGTTTGAAAGACCCGAAACTGCCCAATGATCCTTTTTGTAGAACATCACTGACGACGCCCTCTAGCGCTAAAAGAGCGTATATTCAAAAAAGTATATTATATATATATTATATATATATATATATATATTATATATAAAAATTTGTGTGTGTTACATATATTTATAGGAGGGTGTATGTGTTAACCTAAAACACATAGATAAGTATTTCTTTTCAGAACAATGAACTTATATTTTTAACATTCTGATTACGATTTTTGTAGTCAATCTGCTTATGTTATTAGAAAATGATAAAAAAGATGTTGAATAAGCACACCTAAAACAAAATATGCCAATTGGAGAATGACATTAATTTTAATTATGACAATGGATATAATGGCATCATCAGCTGTAATTATATTCTTAAAACATTGCTCATTATTTCAAACAGTATTGGGAAATTAGTACGGTTATAAACAAGTGCCTAAAATTATTCGAAACATTTCGATGAATGTTTTACACACTCTTTCCAACATGCCTAGATACCGATGATATATATATATATATATATATATATATAAGTCCTTGTGTGTGTTTGACAACATATAATATCAAATGGACTAATTCCAAGAAGTATTTTAAGATATTTTCTCTGAAATTTCTCGGGCATTCAGGCTGGTTTCCGATTTTATCGTCTGTCATTTGATAACGGCATGATACGTTTCAAGCAGATATGAACGTTCGAGAAAAATCATGGTGAGTGTGTAGTTTAAAAGCAGTAATTTGACCATGTTAACAAGACCCTTCCTATGTAGCTAAATGGCATAGCATGTTAGGCAAATTGACGTTGACTTTTAGGATACAGGTTCGATTCCTGTCGGAGGACATATAAAATCTATGAAATTTTTCTGACATTCAGACTGGTATATATATATATATATATATTAGCAGTAGAGCCCGGTGTTGTCCGGTGATGTAAGAGATTGATCAAGTATGGACCATCATAAAGACTGAAAAATAAAATTGACAAAGATTATTTGTTTAAGGTTCACGGATACGCATGTTTTAATTATTATTTTTTTTTTTTTACTTTTTTTTTTACGAATTGCTCAAATTCAAACTCAAACAAAAACATTGTTTTCAATCGTTATGAGTCTACCGATTGAATAGAATATTATCATACACAATTGTCTTTTAAATGGAATTTTTAAAGCATTGTGAATGTAAAAATAAAGAAAAAAGTGTGCAAGACAATAAGAAACACTACCTACTAAAAAAAGAGAAATTTTGTTGAAATCGGTTGAAAAATGTAGGGAATTTGATCCCATACATAAACAAACACACACACACAAACAACCAACCTGGGTTTTATAATAAGTATAACTCGATGT
>OZ010594.1:76327217-76332217 GCA_963932145.1 Acanthosepion lycidas | reverse complement strand
AAATAGATTATACGGTTACCCGAAACTTGTTTATAATGTTTGTACAAAATATGTGGAAAAAATTTAGCTCAACCTCTAATACGACATTTTGCTTATTTTACCTTCTTCACTACAAATGAAAAATAAAAAAAAAATATTGGCCCCTGAAAATAAACAGATGCTAATTGTCGACATTGGTAAAAATAAGAAAAAATAAAACTCTTCATTCTGCAGGTATTATACGGTAGGCAAACTGAAGATGTATGAAAAAGTAAATGATATATAAAGGTGCTTTCGAATCGAGAAAGATAATGAATGGCTACAGAGAAAGAAAAAGTGAAGGTATTTTGGAAATCTATATGTGGATTAGAAAAGAGAGACTATTGTGAATTTAACAAAACATAATATAATGGTGTTAGTGTAAATAATGGATGGCTAACATATATTAAGTCCCTAAGTTTTAGGGAGAAACAAGACTCCGAAATAGACAATGAATGAAAAATAAAACAAACATAAAGGTGAGAAAAAGTAAGTTTAGGAAAAGGAGAGAATGGAGAAATTTAAAAACAGAAGAACTGAAAAAAAAGGAGAAGAAAAGAGACAAAAAAACAAACGGATAAAGAAATCAATGAAAACACAAAAGGAAGAAAGAACTGAAAAGAAAGAAAAGGAGGAAACAGGAAAAGTTAAATAAACAAAGACCAGCCTTGCGATAAAAAGAAATAGAAAATGGAATGCGAAATAAAGAAAATTCATTGAAAATGGAAGGACGGCAAAAATAAAAAAATAAAAAATAAAAACGACGGAGAAATGAAAATAAGTGAAAGCAAACATGCAAGCTAGAAATAAATAGAGAAAGAAAGATAGAAAGTCAAATTTATAAAACTTGTCTTGTCGATGTCTATGTCGGTGAGGAATATGAGATGGGAAAACAGAGTTGGACATGTAGAAAAAAAAATGATGTCGACAATGATGACGACGATGGGGCGATAGCTGGATAACGTGCGGAGAATCTGCAATGCACTCCTATCAACAGAAATGCCCTTGGCAAATAAACAGATTCTATCCAGCATGGTTCAGGGCATGGGCACACGCAGGTGTCTTTTAATATGAGGTCTTGAGTCAATGCGTGTATATGGAAAAGAATCAATATACATAAGTGTGTGTTGGACTTATAAACTGAAATTATTGGTAAGTTTGTATAAATATATACGGATATGTGTGGTGTAATGAGCGTGTATATTAATGTGTTTAGTAAAGTGAAGGTCATGTTCTTGTCATTAGATTCGGTTTATATTTAATTATTATTATCATTATTATTATTAAAGAATAACACTTCAATATAATGACGTTGGGGAAATAGGAAGAACCTCGTGTTTTGATAAAAGCAGAGAATTAACATACAAGTTGCAATATATGTGACTTTTATCCCCCTCATAAGACTGGATGTAATGATTTGCGTGTTGGACTTCGTATACGATCACTCCTCACTTAACGGCCGTTTTCCATTTCAAGGTACTGGTTGCTAAACGAGCTAGTCTCTCTATGGTTAATTTTAACTCGTTACCATTTAAAGTATATTAACATGGAATGGATTTCTGCCAAATAGATCCAGATGGCTCTATTATCACTTTTTGTACAATTTGCAACTTTATTAGTTTATTTTCTATTTGTATAATACAACTGTCTTCTGTACAAGAAACATAACAAACAACGTCAAAGATCAGTTCTGTCTTCCATACATAATCTGGCATACTGCAAATAATTTTTATTTGTCAATTTATTTATTAATTTTATATATTTTGATCAATTCTTTAAAAAGTAAACAAGCACTATTAAAACTTGTGTACAAAGTACAATAACGACTTGGATTTTTCCGTTTTTATTTTATAAGATTTTATAGTTCACTTTTATTTTTGGATGTTGCTCTCTCAATAATAACACGAATAATATATGAGTATTTTGAATGATAGATTTATTTAAGTGAAGAAGTGAAAAAAGATGCAACATTTATGAAAGACATGAATTTGCTATGAAAAACAATTTTAATGAACAAACTTAATAAAATAGGTAATACCTAGAGTGAGATGTGAAGGAAAATGTTAGAAAATTGAAATACTGGGTAGAACCTGGCCTTTGGTCTCGAAAAGCAACTTTAATCTGTGAATGACTGGGACTAAATTGGCTTTTTGTTATACTGAAACATACCTATTCTATTGTTAATAGACTCTCCCACCTATAATAAGTAGTAGTTGTAGCAGTCGCCAGGGAGCTCAGAGAGTTGCTGAGTCAGTCGATGTCGGACATTAAAGTATCAACCACCATAACTAGATTGCTGCGTCATTATCTATTATTTCAAGTTCCTAACGTTTTGTACGTCGAACCTTTTTAGGACCGACTTAGTGTAATACAAGCCTCCACTGTGAAAACTACTCCATAACAATTTGGCGACGAGGGATTCGGATTCATACGGAGGAAGAAAAAACTTTTCATACTCTATAACATTTTTATACTTTAATGCCTCAAAAACGAAACTGCTCTCATTTACCCAACGTAGAGAACACTCCTAACAGAATAGCTAATACCCAACTCCGTGAGAGCATCTCTCTGCACCTTCTTGGTCTCATACTTTCCACTTACCTGAGGTGGAACGATTCAATAGCTTCATCTACCGCAATGAGGTTCTTTGTGTCGCGCCAGGAGGTTTTTTCTCGCCTTCACATCTACAAATCTACTATTCGACCTTGCATTGCATTGAACACTGTTACCATATATAGTGTGGTGCCCCAGCTGTTCATCTCGATGTCCCCGACAAAATCCAGTGACGGATAGGCAGTGTAATAGATCCTGATCTGGCATCTCGTGCTGTGGCTTCCCTCTGTCATTTCTACTAAAATTTCCATGGCAACTGCTCTGCCGAGATTCTTGCACTGGTAGCCCAACTACATTAAATTAAACGGGCTACTAGTTTGGCATCTGTCCCACCCTTTCACTGTCGAAACAATTAAATGTAACCGCCCCTCTACTCCAAAACCTTCTCCTCTCGCACTTCCCGACAGTGGAACTCCCTTCCTCTGAATTGCTTTCTTGATAGATATAATATTCAAATGCAATTTCAAACGACATCTTTTTATGTCTTTATCCTGAGCCCATTTTCTCTCTATCCTGTCCCGAAATACCCCTCATTACTCCTGCTCTCACTCCCTGTACCCGCTTGTGTGCTAGTGACATTCCCGCCTTGTTTGTGGTGAAATAGTAAAGAAAAGGAACCGACTATGATGACAAGGATTGGAATAAAAATAACTTCTCTTAAAATGTAAGAGACAAATTTGCAAAAGAGATGATTTTCAAATGTCTTCACAGAAGATTCTTTTGTGATAGATGCACGAAACATAATACAGAAGTCAGGTGGATAAACACCAAAAAATAAATTCGCAAATTCTACTTGCATGGAAGCATTCATTGACATAAACGTTCTTAGAAGTGAATATTGAATGTGAAGATTTGAATGGAATCATTGGTTTAAGGAGAACAGTGCAAATAACATTGGTTTGAAAGCAAAGAAATGGAATGAATAGGAGTCGGCAAGTTGATAAACAGCAGTAACTTATTTTGATTCTTCAACGAAATAAAGTTTAATAGACGCAAAGAAAGAATCTGGGCAAAATGAAAGATGATAGCTGATTTCGTGAAATAAATATTGAAAGGTTGGAGAATTTTCAAAACTTTGTCAATTGTACAAAATTGTATTTTTCTACTTTGGGGAGGGGTGTATGTACAAATTCAAGAAATTCTGGATCAAATATTTCCTGCAAGGAAGAATCGATTTAAGCAGCATCACTTTTGAAATTGATTGTTAGAATAGCACAATATTTATCGGTGCAAATTTTATTGTTTCAATTGTTGTTTATAGCTTATCAACACTTTTCACGTTATTTAAAGGC
This sequence comes from Acanthosepion lycidas, assembly GCA_963932145.1. Classification (NCBI taxonomy): domain Eukaryota; kingdom Metazoa; phylum Mollusca; class Cephalopoda; order Sepiida; family Sepiidae; genus Acanthosepion; species Acanthosepion lycidas. Next base: position 76,328,294 of record OZ010594.1, on the reverse strand, counting down.
AGAAACTATTTTTAGATTGGAAGAATGTTTGGGGATAATTATTACTTACTGAGATTTCTGTATTTGGGTGAAGCGAGAAGCACAGCTATAATTTCAAATGGCTTTACTGTCTTTCCGAATAAATCATAAATAATTCCTCGAAATAATTGCTCAGAATGCTGCATTCAGTTGCAGTGGAAGGCTTTTGGACGTGTGGTCACTTGGTTACCATTGCAAGAAATTTGGGGGATAATAAAGATTTACTGATAAAATTCAAATTAACTTGAACGAGAAGAGGTTGCTTCATAGTATTCGTAACAATATTTGCACGTAAGTGAATTAATCGAACAGGAATCGGAATTGAAACCCAGATTTCCGTGATACTCCTCTGTGCCATACTCCATTACAATATCCGTATATCCAAGCTTTCAGAACCTGGTATTCCCATGTGGTCACACATCAAGGTGCTAACCAAGCTCGACGTTACTTAATTTCGATTATCGTACAAGAACTGGTGTTTCAATCTGATATGTCTGCAAGCCTTTATCGTCGTAAAAATGGAGTCGACGACCTTTCGTGTTTATGTCTAGTCTTTTGCTTTCGCTTCCCAATAATTGATGTGAGAAAAGAATGAATTCAAATTATATGATTCGCCCGAACTATGAATTAAATCATAGTGTTAACGAATCTTTATTATTTGGGTGACAGCCCGTCTGAAAGCAGGAATATGGGGAAAGCTATAGTTGCCTAGGTCATGAACGAAGATGACATTTATAAATAATTGTACAAAATGGTGTATTCAGTTGCTGTGTAGATGTGCTGTTACTTGGTAACTAACAAAAACCTATACCTGAAACAGAAACTGGAATAATGATTAAAAATTCTTATCCCAAACTACATAAGTATATTAAAGAAAGGTCATGACTGGTAATAAATACCAACATATACTTTTAGTTATATATATTACAAAGGTTGCCATAGCTGGGGTTAATAGTAGGGGCAAACGCCCAATGTCTAGTCAATGGTCTCCCGGCATGCATTTCTAATAATTTCTGACAACTAAGTCCAGCTCCAAACCTGAGATGAGTCGAAGGCGAA
>OZ010594.1:76259717-76317217 GCA_963932145.1 Acanthosepion lycidas | reverse complement strand
ATCCGGAATGAAATGCAAAGTGAGAGACGAACGACAGATGTACAACCAACCAATATAGAATTGGGAATTCCCATAATATTAGGTTGGTGTAAAATAATGTTTTCTCACATATGTTCCTATGTGAGAAAACGAAATTATTGTTGCACCAACCTAATAACAGCTTGCACCCAAATTTCTAAAGAGTGCTTCCAATGCATCCTCTAAAATAGACTGACCGATTAATATATATTTTATCTGTATTTACCACTAATTTGCATAATGGTTAAATATTCCACACAATAAAGATATTACATTCATGAAAGTACGATGGTTAAAGATTAGTATAGCTTAAACTTAAACTGAAATAAACTATTTCTCTTGAGTCTGGTTATAAATGGCTTTTTTTGTGGAGGGTGATTTGCGAAGTTGTCACTGGTGTAAATGCAAGAGAACAAGAGGAATGGAATAAGAAATGATTGAAAGGCAATTTCTTTGGAATATAAGCGAAAAATATCACGCCTGCGACCAAGCGATTATAAAACATTCTTTGTATAATTGCTGCGACCTGAGGGGAATAATGTAAGAATATTTTGTGCGAGGCGTGTGCCTTTGTTCTTTGTCAGGGAAAAGGACTTTTCTTCGATCAGTCGGATTTTCCTTATGGCACAAAACTCAATAGCAAGTGGATCTTCTGCATTTTTGTCTTCTCTTGCCAAAGGCGGATTAAGTTGAAAGAAAAATGTAAAGGCACATAACTCGATTGAACAGAAATCTGATAACAGGCCACTTCACGATTAAAGGCATTTGTACGATTCCTCATAAATCCAAATACTCTATATTGAAAAAGAACACGACTAGGCGGGAAATAATTGCTAAGCGAACAGGGAAATTTCTAAGGAAGTTGGTGCTATGTGCTGTATTATACTCAGTTAGAACAATAGAACTAATGAAGTTCATATATATATATATATATATATATATATAGGGCACTGAATAAAATTAAAGGTTTCTTTATATTGCTTGTGCTTCATCCATTTATTTTTCAAGGAGTCAGCCTCTCTGACAACTGAATATATTTTTTCAAAAATCTGAGTAGGTATAAAATAAAATTTATTTTTTATTAATATTCTAAGTTTTGATATTGATCAATATAATTACAAAGACAGTTTGACATGAATTGAATCTTATGAACACAGTTTCTCTCCCCCGCACCACATATTTATCCCGAAAACGGAGGGACAGGTTTGAATCCTGCTGTAGAACGCATTTATATATTATAACATTTCTCGAATATTCTGGCCGTTTGACGAAAATAAAAAATGTTTAAAATACAAACGGAAATTTTACTCAATTAAAAATAACGTTTAAATATATATATATATATATATATATATTGATGCATGTTTCATTAAATAGTATAGACAAGTTTTGTCTATTGTAAATTCTTTTCATATCGTCTAATTATCATTAAAAGACGAAAGAAAATCACCATATGTATACATATTTTTTAATCCTATCTTAGCTTTCGGCTTATACAAGGCATTATCAAAATTGACAATTACAAACAATGCACGGACAAAACAATAATGATAATCTGTTTTTGCTTACATGGAAGATTTTCAAGCAACGACAAATTCGTGCATACGAGACACTGGAAGCTAAAATCGCACAGCACCTCATGACGTCAGACATGACCACGCAAGAGTGAAAACGAGAAGTATTAAGTTTGGGAAGCCTTTGGTATGAAACAATGGTTTCTGTTATGAATTATAGGCATTTAAGAATATTTGTGGAAGCTTCATAATTTTGTTGAGGTTAGGTTTCATTAGTTTTCTGTATATAGCTTCAAGAAATTTTAGATTTTGTTTGCTTTCATGTTTAATTATAGTTGTTTTCAACGAGGAATTTCCAGAATTGTTTATGCGGCCAAACCTTTTGTTTTAAATAGCTAAAAATGTTAGATTTATCATTAAAATTTAGAGTATATATATATATATATATATATATCTATCACTCCAGTTGTATATTACCACACATCAGAAAATAAATTATGGCAAAATAGTTTTTCTTTTATGTGGCGTCTCCCTTCCGGAAGTGTGTGATCATGACTTCTTGCCACGATTACCTGTCCTTTGTAGCTCTTAATAAATTTTGTCGTTCTGCTATCTTTCCTAAACCTTGTTCCAATAACTACTTACACAAACATGTTAGGTAGACTCTGCGCTGATTTCTATTGTGTTTCTTGACGTAAATATTTCCTGGGAGTCTCAAATTTTCTAAACCTACTTTCCTCATAATGTACACTAAAAGTTGCAACTTTGTTTTTCTCATGCTTCTTGAACATATTGTAAATATTTCTTCACAAAATCTGGTATTATTAGCCGAAATTATCATATTTAAATTTTGTTATAAATATAATCACAGGCTAAAAATTCTACAAATTCTCGATTTTTTAAAAAAATATAATCAGTTTCAAAATAACAACATTCGTTGTTTAATATTACTTTTATTGCAAAAAAAAAATGACTTATTTTTAATCACTCGGTATATATTCGGTTTTTTTTTATTTCTTTTGTGCGTGTAAATCATAAAACACGTAGTGAAACATTCAGAGTTATCCAACTGATTCGACTGCACTATTAATTCCTGAAGGACTTTATTGCTTACATAGGATAATATTTAACATAATTCTGTTTCTATTTGAATCGAAGAAGAGAGAATTTTCTGTTGCTCTGACCTCAAAACTGAATTTGAATCGTTTTTGTCAGGTGTTTAATGCAGAATTTTCTCGCAAAATAGCGTTTGTTAGCAATGGATGTTGCAAAATGTGTGGAAAGAAAGAAAGCAAGTAGAAATGTAGAAAGGAAGAGTGAGAAGTATAAAATAAAATAAAATGTGATTAAAAGCTAGAAAACCGGAGAGAATTTAAGAAAAAGAGAATAATTTAAGGAAAATAGAATAAAGATGAGAATGATTAATGAATTTCATTACGTAAAAAAAAAAAAAAAAGAAATGAACGAGTAAATAAGGGAATGGCAAATCAAAAACTGAGAACAAAATGGAAATGAAAGAGTTTATGAATTGTTTATACTGTACTATAAATTCCTGAATGACTTTATTGCTTACACAGGATAATATTTAACTTATCATTCGGTTCCAATAAGAATAGAAGAACCCAGAAGACATTTTCTGTTGCTCTGACCTCAAACTGAATTTGAATCGTTTTTGTCGCTATGCAAACTGAAATCTTTCCAATAAGAATAGAAGAACCCAGAAGACATTTTCTGTTGCTCTGACCTCAAACTGAATTTGAATCGTTTTTGTCGCTATGCAAACTGAAATCTAAGAATGTGTATGTATTTTGATGGAAAATTAATCGTTAAATGATCTATTGTAAAGAAAGATGACAAATGATGTCTTAGAGGTAAAAAAAAAAAAATATCGAATTTATTTTCCCTTTTTGAAATCAATAACCTTGCCTGCTCCTTTCATTTCAGGTACAAAATATGGAAAAATTCTTATATTCTTTATAAATCACGTTGATTTATGCTAAACAAATGATCTTCCTACACACTAATCCATTAAGCTTCTATTTCAAAGAACACTCTGTATCTGGCTTAACATAAAATAAACTTTTCATGAAACGTATGTGATTATGACCTCTGTTCTCAAAAACAAAAAACAATAAAGAGCAAAGATGTCTCATCATCGCTACCGATAAAAAATTATGCTAAAATATGCTGAATTAGTTAGAAACAAGGAATTATAAATGTTGTAATTTAAGAAAGTATTTGAAAATATGAAATAATAAATAACAACAAGCCTGTAATATCATCTGAAATGAGAGATATATGGTGAATTCTTGCTGAAGAAATATAAAGTCTAAAACGCAAGTAATTATATACAGGATATAGCAAAGAATTTGACGTCATTTTAAAAGCAATTATCTTGAAAACACTTAAGTCTAGCTCAAAGAAATTGAACAGTTTAGGTGTTGAACGTCATAAGTTTATTATGGGACCGATTTTATAAGTGTTCAATATGTGCACCGCCTGTGACACTGCACGCACCAAGTAGGTAGATAAGCTCTTGCAAAAACACACTGTAACATATTCAGGTAACAATATCCAGTGCATAAGTGATTCTCTGCTTGAGTTCATCAATGCTAGCAAGAAGGATTTCCGGGGGGCGGGGGCATACATCAGTCCCTTTACATATCGCCATAAAAAGAAATCACACGGGTACAAGGAAATTAACCGCGGCGGCTATTTCATCTCCACCACGCCCGATCCATCTCTCTTGCAAATTCTCATTGAGATGAGCACGTACTGTCCTCTTCCATTAAATATAGAATCTTGATCTGCTTCTATACATTCTGGGAAAATTTTAGGTTATTTCAACAAAAATTGCCAAAATTGTTGACCTGCGAAATAATGTCAATTTATTGGGGGGGGACACCCTGTATATTGCAAATTTACCTTTTCCTTTGAGGCCAACATTCAAAATTCAATGTATCCACCTACGCCAATCACATTATATTCATCTATCATAACAATAAAGTTAATAAAACGACGCTTTCTAAAAAGCAGTACACTCTACTGTCCTTCAGAAATGCAATCTACTATTGGGTTAAGGTCAATATACATTAATATCTCACATATTTAAGGATCAATTGAAGACATAACTGACACAGGCTAACATCGACTCTGAGACCTGGAAAACCGTTGGTGAATATCTGACTTCCTGGCGTACATATAATGCGTGGTTGGGAACGAAGCGTTTCGCGTCCAACAGTTAACATGAAAGGGATCTACGACGTGGTGTCAGTAAGTCCCGATTCACCCAATTGCCACCACCACCTCTACATTCATCTGTGCTTCTTCAGGACTAGGCTGGGACTTCACAGGTAACTCCGCCACCGACACCAGTGGGAGGGGAATGAAATAAAGAATGAGAATGATGCACCAATTTTATAGGTGTGTGTATACATATATATATATATATATATATATATATATATATATATATATATAAGAAATAACAGTAAGATATATAACCCAGTGTTCTTATAGATATTTTTTTTACAATTTTGAAACATAGAACATGTTTTTTTCATTTTTGGAACATGGTTAGAACTGAGTAGCGAAAAAAACATTTTAAATCAATTAATTTATAATAATTATATTATAATATATATATATATATATATATATATATATATATATATATATATATATATATATATAATTATAAATTGAATTAAAATGTTTTTTCGCTACACAGTTCTAACTATGTTTCAAAATTGTAAAAATAAAAATATCTATAAGAACACGGATTTATATATTTTACTGTTCTTTATATATATATATATATATATATATATATATATATATATATGTGTGTGTACATAAATGTGCATTTTTGTATGTATGCGTGCATGTTTGTGTACGACTATTTCTAATTGCTGTTATCAAATAAAGGATGAACAGTCTTCATACGGTTGAAGAAATCACATAGAGGATGCTGAAAACGGTTTTACGGAAGGATACCGAATATTTTATGGACGGTGCGAGTAAACAACAAGGAAGGCTAAAAGAAAATGGTCATAGAATAGACACTTAGTTAGAACAAAAACAGAGCTGAAATAGCTTGGATAGATAATGAAGGCGGGTGCCTTTTTTAAAACGTAACCCTCACGCGAAATAAAGAAGATATTAGCTAATAGGGGGGAGAGCAGAAAAGCCCTTACTCCCCTGGTGAGCTTGTGTAAATGAATGGTACAGCAGGGGATGAAGAAAGAAAAACAAAAGTGTTAAGAGGCATACGAGATAGGAAGTTGTGGAGAGTTATGATCGCCTATGAATGAAGGGATGAGGTACATAGAAGACCAACAACAACGGTTTAGATTCATATTGTGTGAAGTGGCTGTAAAAGCAAATCTATGCCATGGCAAATGTGAAAGGTGCAATCTTTGCCTCGAGGAAAACCTATAAAATATGGGCAAGCCGAATGTATTAAACAAAAGCAGCGAATTAATCGCTACTTCTAATAATAAAAGCAAATATCTACTGATAGATAAGCGCTATCGTAAGACGCTCTCGGCCCTGAATAAACCACTCCTTCGAAATAACCGAATGAAAAATTGCAATGTCTAGGTGCCCTGACAATAAATATAAAGCAAAATTTCAAAATGTTCGCGACGATCCTATGGACAATTTTATTTAGCGAAACTAAAAGATGCTGGAATGTTTCATAAACGATTCACAATATATGCTTGTGGTGACTGCCCAGTACATGAAATTCTGATTTTTAAATGCAGTAAAGGACAAGAATATACATTTTTAATACGGAATTTAGTTCCGTTATTTTTACATTGAGAGCCGTAATTCCCTATGTATAATACGCCTAATATTTTATTTTTTATTTTTATTAATCAGTGTTTTGACCCCAGTTACAATTCCATTGAATAAGATTTTGTTAAAAGACATATAGCTGGTAATATTTTTCTCTTTTTAAACGTATAGCTGGGAATATTATGTTTCCAAAAACGTATAGCTGGTAATATCATTTTTTAAAAACACATTGCTGGCAATATTATTCCTTCGAAAAGGTATAGCTGGTAATACTACTTTTCCACAAACGTATAGCCGACAACATTAGTTTTTCAAAAACGGTCTTTCTGTTGGACGTAGTTTATCGCCATACCCATATATGTGGATGTAGTTTATCGCCATACTCAGGACGTGGATGCAGTTTACCGTCATATCCAGGAACGCGGATCAGTTTACCGTTATACCCATGGACTCGGATGTAGTTTATCGTCATACCCATGGATCGGATGTAGTTTATCGTCATACCCATGGATCGGATGTAGTTTATCGTCATACCCATGGATAGGATGTAGTTTATCGTCATACCCATGGACTCTGATGTAGTTTATCGTCATACCCAGGATGCGTACTAGACTGGAATTTCCCTATTTGCCCATAGCTGGGACCCTAACTGGTGCTACCACCCCGGGTCAGGCTGGACATGGGAACATCAGCAATTAAGAGGTGGTTCCACGCTTCTCAAAACCTCCTGATCAGAGGCCCTGCTGTTGGATGCAGTTTAACGTCGTACCCAGGACGGGTCATGTTTTAGCTTCAATTATGAGATCCGGACTGTTGATAGGTACCGAACTTTTATACATTGAAGTGATTGTGTTGTAACTCTCTCAGCAGCAATAGGAGAATTATCATTTTAAAACATATGCCCGTCATCATAACTAAGAGTTTCATTTTTTGCTCATTCGCACATTTAGGTTTTGTGTAGTCGCCTCTCTTCCAAACTTATTCTACAGCTAATGCATGAAGGCAATTTTTTTTTTTTTAAAAGTCTTCAACAATAATCGGTAATTCCATTACTAGCGGACTTTTAAGGCCGAATTTCTTCTCGACAGTATAATGTAAACTCCACCATTATCCATGCCACATACGTTCACATATTGCAAAGTCGAGTTTCAGTTGTTTACGTTTTTTTCTTTCTATGACGGAAACTAGCCTTCTAATTTGCTCATCTGATATTCTCTGTAACGTTCAAAATTGAAGAATATTAATCAGGTTCCTAGACTGATTTTTTTAAAAGAAATAGAAAATGACGAATAGAATTTTTAAAGGTTTACATGTTAACTGAATTTAAACTTGTTAAGATACGAAACTCATTATGATTACACAAAGCTTTATTATTGTGAAGTATTTATTAAAAGGCGAAAGGAAATCTTTCCAAATGGTAAAACTTTTATTTCGGAGTAGTTATGAAATCAATCAAGCTTTAATTTATCAAACAGTTCGGGAATTACCTAGCCGTTTGTTATGAATTCCTATTAGCCCACATTAAATAATTCCGTATTAGTTGCTTTTGAAAAATAATACATTTGGCGCACACTTATCTCAGTGTCATTTAATTTGTCCCATACCAAAAAATAAACAAATTAAAAAAAGAAACACCTTCAATGTTATCTTTAAAGATCGTCATCATTTTCTTGCTGTATTCTTAATCTCATCCATTTTCTAAAATATCTTCGATTTCAACGGCGATTTTACCGTTGCTAAAAACAGGTTGTCACAAAGATTCTTATTCCGGCTTGCATGATGCAAAAAACAAAAACAAAAAACACAAACAACTGTGGATGATCTAATAAATGGCTGGAGAGTTTCCAGTCATTCTTGGAGTCACTAGACCCGCATGCTCTATATCCCTCACTGAATGCTTGAATTTTGATTTTTTGCAATATGCAGCCTATTGAAATAATTCAAGATTGTTTTCAATGGATTCCTAGTCAAAGTTAACTCGTCAGTGTCCAAAATCTACTTGGACTCCGAGTATCTTAGCCATTCTAGTAGTTTATGGTAGTTACTATCAACCTTCATTCATATTCGATGTGAATGTGTCTATCATGTATCAATAAAATTCATTCAAAAATAAATGCCGAATGTATAACACCACAACATTGGACCATTTCTTGCATACACATCTGTGTTTAACTCATTGTTTCAGAAATTGCTTCAATAACAACCTAAATTTTCTGGAAATATTTAAATTTATTTATTTGATTTTTTTTTTTTTTTTTTTTTTTTTAATATTTTTAAAGGTTAATCAATAATTTCCAGGTTGTATTTAATGTAAACATATTTTACATTGTAAGGAATTTTGGAGATAATAATTCTATTTACTAATACCAGATTAACTAATCCATTAAATTGAGGTGAGAAGAGGTGGATTGATACCTTTCCCAATGGTATTTGCTCGCAAGTGAATATAATGAACGCGATTGGAATTGAATATTGTTGTGTCGTATAACAATACCGAGTCCTAATCTATCCTCCAAGAGGTCATCCATTTAGGCAATGTCCAGTAAGCTTTGAATACAAAAAATGCATTTTTAGACACAGTTCGCGTGATCGCGCGCATGCAGATACACACAGACACATGCAAACACTCTCTCTCACACAAACACACACACACGCGAATATTAATAAATATACATATTATTCCTCATTATAACTAATTCCGGTAACGCGACTCAGTGTTTCATGGATAGCACGAGGAACGATTTTTGTTGAGCTCAGTTTCAGCTTTGCAAGATTATGTGAGGGTAAAATATATATTAATATATTATACTAGCCATTATTGTTGCTTTTATGGTTCAAGGTAAAGAACTGTTGTTTTTTCTTTTGTATCCAACATTGCAGTGCACGTTTTATAACAAACTACCTAAAATTTTCCCTATCGAACGACATTTAAACTAGCTCCTGTGTAGGACTCTTGGTTTGGACATAATCACAGTAGTTAGGTAGGAGTAGTAAATTGATGGCTGCGTTTAAGTATTGAATTAATGTTAACTTTTAAAAGTTCAACAATAATTCTTCTGCTGCCACTTAATTTAAAGACGATTTGATGTACGTACATCCTTATTTTCCGCACAAATATTTTTATATCATAGGAGACATAACAGGGAACAATTTGTAAGATAAAATTAATATAGTGTAAAATGGGAATATAGAAACTAAAATTTGTTATACATTCAACATTTGAAGAGTTAGACAAACATAATAGCTAATTAAGTAAAACCTATATTATGGTATGTATATCAATAAATGTGATATTGGAGCACAATTATCCAACGAATTCTGTGTTTACAAAGCTCAACGCTAACTTATAGCAAATTATACACTAACAGCTCAATATCTGTATTACATATAATTTGTTTCTATGTGATATAACTCTTCAGGCTTAATTAATTCGCATTTTAATAAAAAAAAAGTCTATTTCATTAATTAACTGCCATTCATTAGTGTTCTTTTATTCGAGGATTGTTTTGATTTTCTCAAAAATAGTTCCGTTTAGTAATGCTTTCTTACATAGAGCAGAAGTGTTTGAAATTTACATTTTACTTGGCCTTCAGCAAGTCGGCATCTATTACTAAAACTATATATATATATATATATATATATATATATATCAAGGAATATATTTTAAAGGTGTGCTATATTTATAGGATAAAGTGCTGAATATCAGAGATAGAGCGTATGCAAATATAAATATAAAAAGCTCCATTTGTTTGGCCTCAAGATATATCTTAGGATATTTAGGCCTCAAAGGTATACCTGGTGATTGCGTCAAGCGTGAAACAGCCCGTCGTCTCTGAGTGTTGACTTCAAAGTTCACACACACACATATATATATATATATATATATATATATATATATATATATGTGTGTGTGTAAACAAAAACTATGGATTTAAGTTATTGCTCTTGTCAGCAACTTTTACTTTTTCGTTACTCTCAAACTACTCATGTCATAATATTTCTCTCATCTCTGGATTCTCACTTCGTTCAAAATCCCTGTTTCTTGACATAATTTTCAGGCCAAAAAATGGAGCTTTGAGTTTAGCTAGCAGTGAATAAAAATAAGTAAGAAATAAGTCAAAGAGAAAATAAATGCCAAAAGATTTGACAGGTATCTACGCTGATGTGATATAAGGATTCATAAAGAGTCAAGTAAAAGCGTTTTTTTATCGTATTGATCAAAGAGGACCTACACTTTACAGAATTTTCTCTCGAGTGTTGTCGTTTTTTTTTGCCTTCTGTCTTTGGAATCTCATTTTATTTGTTTCGTGTCGCCTACTTGCCGAGGTCTTTCAAGAATACACACGCTTTTGTCGGATTTAGAGTAGTTACGCGTAAGTTCTAATGTGGTACTGAAGAAACATTGTCATCACACTCATACACATATAAATCAATATCTGTACTACGTATAATATTGTTCGATACAAAAGGGGAGATAATCAGACAAAGTGAAATGCTTATAAACAACGCGTTTCGCCGGCGTCTGCTGTGTTCTACTACTTCATTCGGACTAAAAGAGAAAAATGTGTGAATAAAATCCGTTTTATGTAGATAGGAGAAGAGTGAAAATAATTTTTGTTTGTTTGTTTGTTTTACACAACCATTATGAAAATAATTGCTACATCACTCTGCTGTGATAAAACGGCCCTTCGTTTTATTATATATATATATATATACTGTTTATACATTAATTTTAATGGCCAAAATTTATTTAAGCATAGCATGTCATATGAATTGACGCGTTCGTATAGGACATAGGTTCGATTCCTATTGGAGAAGGTATATTTTCTACAAAATTTGTCGAACATTCACGCCGGTAAATCTAATTACTAATGTTTATTTAAAAAAAACAAAAAACAGAGCCGTTGCTTAAATAATGTGTATCTACCAAAAACAACGTATAAATAAAACATATATTAAATAATTTTCCGAATTAATCCATTTCATAATATATACGTAAACGTAAAGAAAGAAATTTTCTTACTTTTTGCTTCTGAGTCTTTTATTGTTTATTTTGGAATTTATTTTATTTTATATTTATTATTGAATACATTTTTTTCCGTTTTTTTATTTTCTGTAACTCGCCCGCAAAACTTAATTTTTCTTTGTTCAAGTTTTTTTTTTTCTAGTTTAATTATTTCTACGTGTTACTTCTTTCTTTGTTTTTCGTCTTGAATATCTGTTATTTTTCTGTGTCAAATCTTCTAACTTTACGTGTTTTATTTTGTCTAATCTGTCCATATTTTCATAATTTTATTTTTTGTGTTTTCGTTGGTCAGAATTACGTATTTCTTGTGTTGTACTTCTTTTTGTAGCATTTCATTTATTTTTTTTCTGTTGTATTCCTTTTTAAAAAAAAGGACATTTTGTTAAATATCTTTCTTTCTTTAATAAGTTTTATAAGATTTATAATTATAGCTACACGAAAAAATTATTTTGTATAAGGAATGAATTTGATAACATAGTGTTTATAAGAGCCTTCTGTATTCATAGATAATTTTAAAAATTTTCTGCAAGTTTCACCATTATATTGTTAAGTGCCGCTATCACAGTTTATTATATATATATATATATATATATATATATATATGCTTCATTATTATTATTCTACTGTGTATTTTTGGTTCTGATCATATTCGTAATTGTTTTGGTTGTGGATAATGAAGGAACGGGCCTGACGACTGTGTTTAGCATGAAACAGGTTGTCGCTTCTTGTTGTTGATATCAGTGACCACTTTTATAATTACTTACGCTCTATCATTTACACGGAACACATTACCTCATAAATATAGCATACATTAAATTATATCTTAACATATATATATATATATATATATATATATATATATATATATATGATTTCTTGATCTATCTATATATCTATCTGTAGACAAACAAACATTATATATATATATATATATATATATATATATATATATATATACAAGTCATATATATAAATATATGATTTCTTGATCTATTTCTCTGTGTGTGTATATATATATATATATATATATATATATATTAGCTTTGTGCAAAAATAGTGACGTAATAATGTCGGTTCTTGATGTATTTTTAACGTCCACAAATGACATTCTTACGTCATTATTTTTGCACCAAACTTATATATGCGCAGAGAGAGGGAGAGAGAGACAGTGTTGGTGCAAATATATAGAAATAGATGCATGTCTACCTGTATATGAATCAATATTTCTATACAGGTTTACATGCCTCTATATCGTCTTTCCATAGACATAAGCTTTTTACTCGTGTATCTCGCATAATCATAGATTTCTATGTGTGTTTAAAGCACATTCTTTGTCCAAATGAATATCAATGCAGATTTGTTACTTTAATCCTGTTACTCATCCTATTTTGATTTTCTTTAACCTCACTCCGGTCTTACCCTTGCTGAAACAAACTGGCCGTGTATCAATGCATAACCTTGGTTTCGCGCCATTTCCAACCGACTGCCCAGATCTGGATATTTGTCACGGTGAAACTACAAGCACTCTGATCCCTTTCCCGTGTTGATCAATATGCAAGTTCGTATTTACCCGTTACAAGAAACAAGGCGGGACTATTTGAATTCCTTTCTCCTTCTGTTATTCTATTTTGCATTATCCTTCCTTTATCGTATTTTTTTTTGTAGTTACATTTAAGAATTTTACTTTCAAAAAGTGCCCACAAGGACTCAACATTGTATGCCTTAGTGTAATGTCTGAAGAGTCAGTTATGAGATGTAAATATATATTTTTTTTGAAAAGACTGGTTAGAGTAAATATTTTCCTGTTGATTTTGAATGACGCCATATTTGAAGTAATATTTTAAATTAATTTAATGCAAATGGCATAGATTAGTTAATATCAGAATTGCTAATATTAAGAGTAGATATCTGAACATCGTTTTCTTATATGTCGTTTTATTACTTCAAAACTCTTACCTTAGATAAACTTTAGAATTTTATATCCAAAGTATCATGTTTATGGCTTCCTAAATGTTTGAGTTCCAGGAAGCTCATGATGCAGTAATATATTATTTATCTTAAAACCAGTCAGTCCATTTACAAATATATATATATATATATATATATATATATATATACAGAGCGAGAGAAAGATAGATAGATAGATGGATAGATAGTTAGAACAATCAATTGACAGCAGATGTCAAGTTAGTTTATGGTTTCATGTATTTGATCGTTGTCTACTTTCTTTATTTTGATGTCGGCAGGTGTAGTGTTTCTTCCAGGCCCCAATATCAGTCATTGATTCTAGCAACCCACCTGTGACTTGGTGTATTGCCGTCTAAAACTTCGACAATCAATGAGTTACATGCTTATTCTGATACTTTCTTTGAGAATCTCGTTTTATTTATATATATTTATCAGACGTGTACTGAAAAACTATGACACTGTTTCTTCTCAGATAAGATTTCTAAATTAACCGCACCTGCTTTTTCATAACGTTTTTGGTGCCCAAAATTAAGAGAAATACAATGTCTGTTTGTTTCGTCTAGAGTTAATCGTAACCACAAAATGAAACAAATAACTTCCTTTTAAAAATAAAGACTTATGCTAGGCCACAAAAATATCCTGAGCCGAACAAGCATAGAAATAAATACAATGTGGGAACCACTAATAAGAGTGCCAGAGAAAAGCAATGATGATAACATAGTTGCAATATGAGCTCTGGTAAAATCATGGTGTGATAACAGCAAAATTGCAATATGAGCACTGGTAAAAATGGTTGCTAAATACATTAGGTTTATAATACCCAGAAATTCATACCCAGATTTCCTCAAGGACACATGGCACAGTAGATGAAGGCGTTGGTTAGATCCAGTGACAGGACCCAAAGAGTGTGAGTTCAATACCCGGTTAAGGCAGTGGAGAACTTTCAGAGGGAAATTAACAGGAGATAACTGATAACTGACATCCATCAAACACGGCACGTAGAACTAGAACAGTCTACCCCAGTGAGCGAAATAAAGGATTCAGTTCGACATTCCAACCACCTGAAGAAGGCTGGAGGGTACAACGGCCGAAACGTTGTGATAAATATGGCGAAAAAGATAAGGACAACAGTCCGAATAATGTAAATAATGTACATAACTCATCTCAGAAATATAGACAGACTCTGAAAGACTTTATCTTAATTCATTTCGCGATGAAAGAGGTAAAACATATATTCATTTGAAATGAAGGCAGTGTTCACATCTAGGTTTTTATTCGTGTTATTATATGACATAAAGTCTCGTTCAAATATTTAATGGCCATCTCCAAGCATCCTTTGTTTTGCTGATATGGGTTTTCTCTTGATGGTTTTCTTATTTACTAACTTAATGCCAGTTAGCTCCTGCTGAACTAGTGCATAATATCTTTTACATCATTGAACAAAATGTATCTCATCATATGCAGATGGCCAAATTAAATCCTCTGAGCTTTTCACATTTTTCTTGGGTAATTCTATCAGCATTTTGTTATGTTTTTAATGAAACAAATTCGTTTTCAACGGTTTTCATTTGACCAAATTTTTATTAGGATCTATATTATAATTTCTTCCTCTTTTTTGCAACTGTCTCACAAAAGTTTAAAACAATTATTTTACTCTCATTTATTTGCCATTTTTTTCTTTTTTATCTATTAGGTTGGCGCAAAAATAATGACGTAATGTCGTTTTTTGACATTATAAAATATACGTCAAAAACGACATTATTATGTCATTATTTTTGCACCAACATAATATTCAATTATAGCCTTATTTTCATCAATTTTTCATATTAAAATAACTTGATTCTTATTTGTTTCCTTCTTTTTCATTCCTCTTATCGGTTTTTTTTTTCTTCATTTATTATATTCGTCTCTATTTTTTTCATTTATTTTACTTTCTCATATATTGTTTCCCTGGCTTTTTCTTCGTTTGTTTTCTTTTTTATTCTTTGGCGCATTCTTTTCGATTCCATATCCTTTACTGTCACATCGAACTTGGCCGAAAGGTTGTGTCTTGACTAGCATCTATAAAATCGAGAAGAGAACAACTGCTCGAAGAAATTAAAGTCTACTCAGAAATTTCGTCCCCAAAATAAAAATGGTAAAGAAAGTATTTATGAATATAAATTATATTCTTAGAGATCGAATTACTTTCTGTTGCATGTAGCTATGGGAAACCTGTTAATAAATCATTTAAACAAATATTTTTCCATTCAATTCAAGTCCCAAATACCACTGAAGAATGATTCTTTCTAAATGGAGTTGGAGAATATAATGCGGATTATGGGGATGTGTGAGATAAGTGAATGTTACAAGCCATTTTTCGCCCGTTGAACTACAAGTACTAGACTATGGGAGAGATCATCTGAAAGTCACTGAATAACCATGTTCTTTGTCCGCATTGATATTTACTTATTCATCTAAGAATGTTCAAATATTAACAGTGTTGCCAGTTTTCAATTTCGAAATAACTAAATGACTATCATAGTTGTTTTCATCAGCTGGATATTTTATACTACAAATGTAGTGTGTCTGTCACCGCAGAGACTGAGAGTGCAGATTTTGCACTCAGCATTACACAAGACCATCGAATGTGCCAAGTGTATGTTTTAGCTGAGTGGGGCTTCCCGTCGTTGAGTGTAGGATCACGTAATCTCCCAAGTACACCCACCTTGCAAACATAACAGAAATAAGATATAGAAACATCTACTCTGTCATCGTAGGCGAGAATGCGAGGTACATATTTCAGGTGAGGGGCAATGGTACCGCGCGCACGCACATGCGCGTGCACACACGCACTATCTTTCTCTCACAAACACATACACATAAAAACACGCATACATACGCGCAAGTGTACACATACCAGCTGAGAGTAACTAAAGAAATACCAGAGAGAAGTAAATGTAATGTTAAATATATAAGATTTTTCCTCTTGTGTCGAAGTCCCTTCAAGACGTTGGTTATAATGGTCTTCAAAAACTGTTGTTTTAGTTTGTAATATATATTGTCTTTGTTATCATTCGTAAATATCTATTCTGACATACATTTACTCAAATTCTCTAGGTAGGTTATGCGTTTTCTTCATCGGTCCCTCTTGCCTTCAATCTGTCCTGTGAGTATCAGTTTTTCCAAACACACTTTCCACATGTGCCCTAGAAATTTCAGCTCTCTCTTCTCGATGTGAAGTAGAAGTGTGCTTTTTCTTTCTATTTTTTTTTTCTAAAACTTCGGCGTTGCTCACATGAAATCTCATATGAAACATTAATCAATTAAACTGCAAAAATAATTCATTACTCTGAAAACGTGTTTATAACAAGCGAAAAATCTCTATTTAAAGACGACTTAATTGCTCCATATGATATTCTTTTGTAAAATCATCAACACTATAGCGAATAGGATCTGAAAGCGGTAATTACTGAGCGTCTTTGCCAACATGTATTTTTCTCGGACTGTCACAAACGTAAAAATTAGAGTATTAGGTTGGTGCAAAAATAATGACGTAATGTCGTTTTTGACGTATTTTTTAACGTCAAAAAACGACATTATTTTTGCACCAAACTAATATATATCATATAGTGCCAACTTCTGTAATCAAATTATTTACAAACATTACACAATTTTTTTCTATTTCAGCGGCTTTATATACCAATGTTGCTATAATTGAATAATTTACGCTAACCAAAGAAATGCAAGACGAACATAATTTTGGAATCCTCTGTTAGTTTTTGATACTTGCTTTAATTTTAATTAGTCTGGAAAGCACCGAATTTTTCTTCTATTGTACAATCTATGTTCACTGAAATATATGCACACACTAAATACTAAATGTACTGGTTTGCAAGCATACATACCTAACGCTGAAAACGAAATAGACACGCACGCATATATTAACAGAAATATAAATTATGGTTGGAGAATTACTAAATGAAACGTAATAACACAAATTTATTTAATATTGTGAAAAATTTTTATTCTCCTTGATCTAAAATGAAGGTACAGCTAGATGTCTAACTTTCTTAAAGTAGAGGTCAAAGCGGAAAAAAAAAATTTCATAGCACGTCAGATTTCGTGTTTGGAGCGTTGTTACCATCAAATGTAAAATGTTGCAGGTGTTTAACGCGGAATGTTCTTGAAAATGGCGTTTGTTAGCTATGGATGTTGCAAAATGTGCGGAAAGAAAGAAAGCAAGTAGAAATGGAGAAAGAAAGAGTGAGAAGTATAAAAGAAAATAAAAATGTGATTAAAAGCTAGAAAAATTGGAGAGAATTTAAGGAAAAGAAAATGAATAATTTAAGGAAAATAAAATAAAGATAAGAAAATTTATTTTCGGAAAAAAAGAAATGAACAAGTGAAATGGGAAAGAAAAATCAAAGAACGAAAAAAGAATGAAAACGAAAGACAAATGAAGTAGGATATTCAAGGACTGAAGGACAAACATATTTGATTGGAAGAAGCTAAACAAAGTCAAGCATATATGAAGAAGAATGAAAAATAAGAAAAAAAATAAATCAATGAATAAAATTAAAAGTGGGTAAATCAATATCCAAAAACGTAACTCAGGAAAATGGGTAAAAAAATAAATCACTATGAAATGAAAAATAACATTTAGATAGGAAGCAGTAAAGAACCAAAAATCGAAGAATTGATACAAGAGTGGAATCGAAGAAATAATAATAAAAATAGTACAATACCATTACTATGAAATAGATGCATGAGGTGGGAGGAATTAAACAGTGATGGAATCGAAGAGTAGTAAACATAGACACGTACAAATAATAACCTGAAAAAGAAATAAAAGAAAAAGGCGTGAAAAACACGATATGAAATATGGTAGAAAAAAAGGAAAATTGAAGAAAGTAAGGCAAAATGTTGGAAATGAATTAAACAATGAAGGCAGAGAGTAAATAGAAAAGTGATGACTAGGAGGGTTGAAAAGGACAAACGTAGCAAAGGGACGAGATACGAACAGGGAGGAAGGTTTGAATTTGTAGAAAAGTTTTTAAAGGGACTGATTATATATATATATATATATATATATATATATATATATATATATATATATATATATATATATATAAAGAAAAATATATGGAAAAAAACAAACAAAATACTAATCTTCAATTGTGCTGTTTCAATGTTAATATAATGTCAACGTCAAAATAAAATTCTTTTCGTTTTCATTCCAAATACTCACATTTTACGAATACGTTTTCACAACATCGCCCACGTGACGACGACGTGATCATATTTAAGCGGAAAGCTGACCTTATAAAAGATTTCAGTTATCTGTTTGGATTGGTCTTGCTCTTATGTCAATCGTGTTTTTCATGTTGAATTGAATATGGTCGAATGTTAATTATGTTTTATGAATACGTCATGAAGATGGTTTATTAGACCGAAACGTCCGACGTTGACATTATATTAACATTAAAACGGCATAATTGCATATTAGGATTTTTGTTTGTTTTTTCCGTATATTTTTCTTCATATATATATATATATATATATATATATATATATATATATATATATATATATATATATATATATATATGTGTGTGTGTGATAATACGCGGAAAACAAAGGGTGATAAAGAATTTGCGACAGTAAAGCATTTGAGATGTAAAAGTACTGCAAATGAATGTCAGAGGAAAACTTTCTGACGCAAATGAATATGAGTTAGGCAAGGCTTTGTGACGAAAAGGTTGTGAAACATTTGAGACAGGAAACAATGTGAGACAGGAAAGATTTCCTGACGTGAAAGCATATGTGACTGTAAAGGATGTGGAATCAAAAAGATTGCGAGACAGGCAGTGCTTTGTGACAGAAAAGGATGTGAGACAGTGAAACATTTGTGACAGGAAACAATGTGAGACAGGAAAACATTTCCTGACGTTAGAGCAAATGAGACAGTAAAGGATGTGAAATCGAAAAGAATTTGTCAAAGAATAGAAAAGAAAACAAACAAAGAAAAAGCCCATGAACCAATATGTGAGAAAGTAAAGAAAAAGAAAAAAAATAGAAACGAAGATAATAAATGAAGAAAAAAAAACGATAAGAGAAATGAAAAAAGGGAAAGAACTAAGAACCAAGTTATTTTAATATGACAAATGGAAGAAAATAAGGCTAGAATTGAAAAGATAAAAAAAAAGAAATAAATGACAAATAAATGAGTGATAGTAAAATAATTGTTTTAAACTTTTGAGAGACAGAGGAAGAATTAATAATACAGACCCTCGTAACGATTTGGACAAAAGAAAATGGTTGAAAACGAGTTTGTTTCATTAAAAACATTTAAAAAAATTGCTGACAGAATTACACAAGAAAAATGTGAAAAGCTCAGAGGATTTAATAAGGAAAATAAATTTAAAAAAAAATCAATTTAGAGCATACAGGTCTCTTTTTGTTATAATTTCAAAACATTCTTTAGCGTTTTTCTTGCAAGACTCATTTTTGGTGACCCTATTGCGACTAGTTGTCGACATTGAATACTTAATGGTGTATGAAAATTGATCAGAACTAAGAAACATTGAAGAAAATAATGTAACAAAAATTGAACGACCTTCTTAGATAAAAATTCTAATCAATAATGTAATTGAAGTGTAATGAAAAAGTGGGAGAAAGACAAAAGCAGAAAAACTGTATGAATAAGATTGACGTTAAACAGATGGAACGATTCTTGGAACAAATTAAAGAAATTAAAACAGTTTGGATTAAAGAAGAGTGCGAGAATGGAAAAAAAATGTGAGTGGTTGATGAATGAAGATAAAAATGAAGGCAAACGATAGAAAAATAAAACAATGGCAGAAAATATGTGAAATCATTTGCTGATAAAAAAGAATTTAAAAATCTAACAAAATTTCATGGAATCCTATGAATTAAATTGCTACTAAATGTTTCGTAATATCGATTAAGTTATTGATAATGAAATTCTGAACATGATGGTCAGTGTTTGATAACAAGAATTAGAATAAAGGCTCTCTCAATTACTGACAAGTATAAGGACGCTACTGAGTCATTTTGTGGTGTTTACTAGTAATTATGTAAATAAGGATACAAAAGCCTTGATGAGGATTATGGATTTCTTTTTTCTTCTTCACTAATTTATTTGTCGCCATCTTCTTTCTCGCCATCTTCTTCCAGTAACAAAAGCTACAACAACAATAATAATAATAATAATGATATTGCGAAATACTCTCCACAAATTCTTATTCTTTGCAGCAATTAGCAAAGTTTTTCTTAAAATAAACCTCCCGTTCCTATTTACGCAAACTAGTTAGGTCGTTTATTTGTTGTTTATCTCTGCCCTTCTTCCATCTCAGTTTAAATTTTTCTATTCTTTCATTCCTCATTATGGATCACACAAATATCAACTGTCTCTTTCTAACTATCTTTGTGGTTCCATTTTCCTTAAAACTTATCCGTTGTTTAAACTGTCTGCACATAGTGTTCCCTGCAAGCAGAACCAAACGAGTCAGGTTTTTATCTATGAAGTTCAGCCTACTCTGCCTCATAAGAGAATCGATATTGCATAGCAGTTCATCACTCTTTTCTTTGTTTCTAACGATATTTTCCGTTTCCTTTATAATTTGCTTGGCTTTTGAAAGGCATCTTTTGATATTGCAGCGTGCCTTTTGATTTCAGTATCACATTTTCCGTCTTCTGTTAAAATAATTTCCAGATATTTGAATTTCTGCACTTATTTAATTTTGACAACTCCAACCCGTAACTCGTTTCATGAGCTGTTTGACTTACTAACAATTATATATTCTCTCTATTTTATAATTAAAATCAAGTCTTTTTTCTCGCATTCTTTGCTACTTTGTTCAGTAATTATGGCAGGTTCATTTCTGTCTCTTTTATCGATACTAGCATCTGCATATCTTATGTTAAGAATCACCACTTTGGAATTCTGACGAACGCCTCAAAATAAAATAAGAAACTATAAATAAAATTACCTCTTCTTAGATATGTACAGATCATCAGAACATATATTTGTTAAAGAATATGAAAATATATGTAGCTATCAAGATCATAAAATTGAAATTGCAAATTTCGTATAATAAATAATAGGTTAGCCCTATAATTATTCTGAGTTGGTTCAGCTGCGATAGAAACAAGCACATTAACAAGATCCATGCTGCCCTTGTTTACAAAAGACTAAAACATTCTCATTTTCTCAATATCATTATTATATTATGACTATCATTATTTATGTATCATGGTACTGTTGTGTAGATGTCTTGAGTACCACGGGAAATACTGCATGAGATAGTACATTTCGATGTATGATTGCAGCATCGAAAAAAGCAGATACGTATAGCGTCCACAATGTTTTGTTTGTAATAAGTTGGTTAAAATTTTACATAACTACAATGCAATGGAGCAGAGTTCTCTCATCACTACCGGGATAAATTTAACATTTCTCTCCAGCATTTTCCATAATAAGGTAATCTTAATCTACTGGTCGAATTACTATTGTTGTTGTTATTATTATTGTCATTATTATCTTTCCTTCTCCCAACAACAGAACTAAGGTCAGAAATGGCATCAGGATATTTCCCCTGAACAATTTTGAAAAAAATCACGCATATTTTACATAGATAAAGCCCTTCGTAAGCCGTGGGCTGTACTCCTGAGAACAATTTTTTTGTATTTCTTTAAGGTATGGACTACCAGAAATACATTTAATGAGCCTATTGAAATCTTTGCAATCAGGCCGAGGGTTTCAACTACAACTGGAATTGTTAATGCCCTCAGGCGCCACATTTTTGAGATTTCGATTTCAAGGTCCTTGTATTATTATTATTATTATTATTATTATTATTATTATTATTATTATTATTATTATTATTATTTCCTTTAATTTCTGTTGTATACTCATTTCTTTCCGGGTCCCGACCAAATACCGAAGGTCAGAAATAGCATCATGTCATTTTCCAGTGAACAATTTTGAAAAAAAATCACGCATATTTCACACACATAAAGCCCTTGGTAAGGCGTGGGATGTATTCGTGAGAACAATTTTTTGCATTTCTTTAAGGCATGGACTAAGAGTGATCCCTTCAATGAGCCTATCGGAATCTTTTCCAGCCGATACAAGGACTCCACTTACAACTGAAATTGTGTGATGTTCACATGTTCAACATTTTTTGAGATTTTCCCATTCAAGATCTTTATATTTTGAAATGAGTAATCAACAGAAATCAAAGATTATTATTATTATTATTATTATTATTATTGTGGTTGCTGCTGCTACTGTTGTCTGGAACATGAAGATGGTAATTATATTAAAATTCGAAACACTATTTTATAACAATGATAATTGTAGAATGCATGAAGTTAAATTGAGTACATGTCCTTTCAACAGTTCAGCAATATACTTCAATCCTTGCAATTTTCAGCAAAACAGTCGTTCGCCTGATCCTGGTTTTTCCTTTAAATTACAATTTCCCTCCAGAATTTTACCTCACATTTTCATGACCGGTCTTATTGCTCTGACTATTTTGATTGTATCCATCCTGTTCTACATATCATTAATTCACTAGAAAAGTGAAAATATTTAGACATTGTTTTCACTTTGGTTAAATTCTCATTTCTGCTGGAATATTGACATCCTCCTTCGAAATGTATGATTCTTCATTATTACAAATTCCACACCGGAACTTCTTGACGGAATTGTGGACAGTGTTTAAATTCCCCAGTCTCGGAGGCTATCTTGTGATATATTTGCCTAATACAAATCCTAGATTTTGTATAAGTTATTGTTCCATGTTTACAAAATACACTCGTTTACCTTGAATCATAACCGGATTATCAACTTTCCCACAAAGACTAGGTTCCTGATCGTTATTCTATTGCAAGAGAAGACCAAAGTAACCATGAAAATATCCCTGTTACTTAAATATCGCCAGTGACAATTCTTACTACGTGATTATATCCAAAACAGGATATTTTTCTTTGTTCGAAGTGACGGCATTCTTGAATATACATCGGGAAATTTCCAGTCTTGTTCATGGCGACAAAAACGGGATTCCAACCCTATCGTAGGACAGAAGCTGACCAGTCAGTGAAAAACAATCTGTGGGTCCCGTTTGTATGTATACAAATCATTACTCCATCATTTGTGTTGATTTGCTACGTGTCTATATTTGCTGTTCTTTTGTGTTTCATAGACAGTCGTGTTTAACTTAATATAGTCCGATGCCATGGTCTTTTCTTTCTGCTATTCAGGGAAGAAATTACTTTTTTTTTCAGTTTTTTTTTTTTTTTTATGTAGCCATGTCCGTGTAGATATATATGCTGTTCACTGAATGTCTATTCTGAAGCGTTCCCATCTTTAATTCTTCACATTTTTCAACTCTAGATTTGTTGTTCAGATTTTCTTTACAATTTTATGCGTTTTCATGAAGATTTTAGCTGTTCTTCAAATCTTTTTTATAGCTGAGTTGACAAAATATTGCTGGCTGAATTGTCCACACTTTCCGTTAACATATAAACGAAAGGCATTACCAATTGCCGCTTTATTAGAGACCTGTATATCTCAACTAGAGCGGGTTTAAGCTTTTTTTTTTTTTTTTTTTTTTTTTTTTTTTTTGAAGGATAGAAGTCTAATTCGTTAAAAACAGGCAATCCCTGCATTCATGAGGATGCAGTATTTCCTAGAGGATTTTCCGGCAAATAGTTGGAAGAAAAGCTAATGATCATGCTTGCGTGCATTCTTTCCGAGAAAAAAATAGTAATACATCTTGAGAATATCGAGAAGTACCATCCTACTAAAATATTAACTTTATGAACCTAACACTTGTTTTATAAGGTTGGTGCAAAAATAATATCGTTTTTTGACGTTAAAATATATGTCAAAAAACGATATTTTTTTGCACCAACTTAATATTTCCACTTTTCATTTTTTTTTTTTTTATAATCTAAGAGTTAAAATATATATATTTTTAATATAATTATTGTATACAACTGAATATAAAACGTTTGAAAATGAACTTTCTCTCTTTTTAACCGTTTCGCGTGAATGTTTAACTTGGCTAGTTTATTAACGTCGATGTATACATCTTCTAACTACCCAGTGGGGTCACTCGCTCCCTACACTGGCGAGCAATTTCCGGAGACGAAAGTCAACACTTGTACATTAATGGATATGTAAAATCCAACTCATTGGAACAAAAAAAAAAAAACTTTCTATATCTCTATCGTTCCAAATCGATTTCCTGGGGAAGTCGAAGCAGATATACACTTCCCTCCAAAATTAATAGTCTGCCGTATTACTTTTTTTCGTGTATCCTATTTGGACTTTAAAAATAACACTGGAGAATTAAACTATCGCATAATATTCTCCATATTCCCGGGATATTATAAGTACTGTTACTCGACGTAATATTAATAGAACAGATTTAGCAGCATTTTCTACGCACAAAGATCATTCACATGATTAACAACCTCTGGTTTACAATTATTTCATCTACCATTCAAACTCTCTTATTCTTATTAGCTTTTATTTGATTAAATCATCTTCGATTTTCTACGTCTTCCGGTCTTTTTGATTGATTTTTTTGTAATCATCTTCTTGCATCATTTTTTTTTTTTTTTTAGTCATCTGACGATTCCCATATAAATTCCTAGATTTTGTATCTTGTTTTAACTTTACAATCTAGTTCTTGGATCTAACGTTCCATTCGAGTCTGAGTTTTCGATTCTTTAAGAAAGATTCTTGTTTGTATATAGACACTGGTTTTATTTATCGAATTGTAGTTCTTTTTACAGTTCCCAGTAGATCACCCTTCTCATCCAGTCATGCAGATTTCTCTTTCTGGTCTTAAATGTTGGATCCGCTTATCATGTGTTTGATTATCTCGTCCTGTGTTCCGCAATGTCTGGATATGATATTCTCCTGTGTACTATCCACTACAGAATTTATATACCAGTTTCCTTTGACGTTGTTAGGCGTCGCTATCACTGAGTCGCTTTTTGGGAATTCTGTTATGTTACGAAGTGCATGTTGCTATTAGGTTGGTGCAAAAATACTGACGTAATAATGTCGTTTTTTTACGTTAAAAATACATCAAAAAACGACATTATTACGTCATTATTTTTGCACCAACCTAATACATCTCCAATTTCTTGGATTTCTTCTCTGAAATGTTTGTGCATTTCATTGTCTCCCCAATTAATGATATTTATTTTCAGCTATCTTCTCATAATTACGTCCATTCTTGTTATTATCACTGTGATTAATTCTTATTTAAGCTAACTTGTGTAGTCCCTGATGTTATTAACAGAAGCTTCGATGAAATCAATGCTTTTAATAAATTTTCTTTTCCATTCTTCTTAAGCTAAATAAATATTCAGTTCCTTCTCTCATGTGAGATTCTTAATTCATTGTCTCATATTGACTTGTCTTATGGTTGTTTTTACTAAATTCGTGCCGACTTGAAAAGTGAATCTCTCCC
Source organism: Acanthosepion lycidas (assembly GCA_963932145.1). Classification (NCBI taxonomy): domain Eukaryota; kingdom Metazoa; phylum Mollusca; class Cephalopoda; order Sepiida; family Sepiidae; genus Acanthosepion; species Acanthosepion lycidas. The sequence continues at coordinate 76,291,394 of OZ010594.1, read as the reverse complement.
CGCCTCTGGATTATGGGTGCCATCACCACGTTGCACACGACAGCGACCTACGTAAAACATCCAGCACTTTCCATAAGATTTGTATTAACTTTAACGTTTATCATTTTCACGTCTTTTTTGTCTCAATCCGTTTACAATGTTCTAAATAGAATTGCAAGTGTAATCGCTATGTTCGTGTCTGACATTTTTAGTCACCTGTGGTATTACTGAATTTTCTATCTTTCAAATATCTAGAAAATTTGCCTTTCGGTATTTTTACTGAAGGTTCATGATGCAGCCAACACTGCGAATGTCCTTCAAATTAAAGTAAAAACAAGTGAATTGATAAAATAAAACTAGTATAACTAAGAAGACCAGTGGAGGCGTCAGACTTGTAATTTAAGTTATGTTTTTATCCAGACGAATTAATAAAATAGATTAGATTCAGACGCCGTCTTTCTCAATATTGACACTTTACATAATTTAATTGTATTTCATTTTCCTGTTTTACTTTCATCTTCTTTCTTAATGTAGACGATCATATCGTTGCTCGAAATGACTACAGCCAGTTTACTTATCATTTATTTTCTATTTTTCTTCATGTTTTTTCTGCTATCCGTGCTTCATAAGGCTTAAATCATTGTTTTAATCTGCGTTCCCTTCATTTAATAGATTATGTGCGTGTTAAATTCTTCAATATTTCCTTCCTCATTATATGCTTGAAAACATTAGCCATCTCTTTCTGGTTGTTAGATATTTATTCTAATAATTATGAGGAAAAAACGTTAGCTTGTACAGTCTGAAAACATGTAAATATGCTCATATCTATAATTACTATCTCTGTACCAACACGCACAGATATGTATGTGTACATGTACTTGAATATTGAATCAGCTACGACTCATCAAGAAGCAAGTCGACCTAAGTGGGACACTGAAGCCCGAAGGAGTATTAGTGGAGGGGAATATAATTTCTAAAAGCTAAGAAAAGTATAAAGAAACAGGAAATATTCGTTAGTGTTAGGAGACATCTCTCCCCTAAGGAATCATTACACTCTTCGAGGAAAAAGGTAGTATCCGACAACAACATGGATGCTGGACAATACATTATCTGTAGACAGTGAATTGTTTATCCAACCCGATCCTGCTGGATCATGGTCGGTGAGAATAAAAACAAATGTTGTTTTAAAATATATTTAACTGTGTGTTGTTATATGTTGTTTTTCCCTATATTTTGAGTTACAACAGAATGAAAGAAAATACTACAGAAGTGTTGGGTAATATCAGTCTTCCTATAGGTCAGTGAACGCTGGACAATCCTGGTAAACATGAAAAGAGAAGATGCTAAAGATACCATGAACCAATCATTTAAGCAAACTTTTAGAAGAAATGAAAAACCGAAAGGATACTTTTAATCAACATCAGGAAGAGAAGTTGATATTTTTTTATCAGATAAAAAAGAAAAACAGCTCGAAGATTTGATACTGATGGGACAGATTGGAAAGTCAAGAGTCCCTCTTGTGGCCTGACCGCTATTCGAATGACCATTTTACCAAACAGTGTATGGATATACGTAATAGTCTGGAAATCTCTTTAGTCAAAACTTAAATTTCATACGTGATGCATGAAGGAACAAAATAAATAAAAATAAATATTAAAGTTTAAAACATCAGCATATATTACGCCAGTATTTATTGTAAAGTCTTATTACACGTAGGATACGTAATATCTAAATTAAATAATTAGATATTCAAATACTGTTCTATCAGAGCGTAATTAAATATAAGGCAAATTACATTAATTAGAGAATAGACTAAAGAAACGGATATAATATTTATCTAGAATTACTTTAGAATTAAAATATATTCATCATTCTAGTTGATTACATGAACATTTTATTACATATTCCTTTCTATTTGAAATATTAATAAATTTTCTTGCTTTCTACGGGAACAGAGAATCATCAAGTGGAGCGTCTTCGTAAAAAGATATTTCTATTCACTTTCTCTTTCTTCTAATTGTCTTTAGTCATCTTAAGTGAGCTTTTTGATTCCTTCGACTTTCGCTCGACATTTTCAGCATTCTATGACATCAGCGTTAGTGGAGAGGAGACGATGTGTATCCTCTGCACGATCGATTATTTCGAACCGAGTCAGGGATATTAATAATTACATTTGCATATGAAATATTTAGCATTATCGTTAAAGCAACTCAAAAATGTTGGGGATCTTTTGCCAATGATGAAATTGTAGACTTAACGACTCGCGGTTTTAAGTCAACTTTTATAAAAGAACGATCAGCAGAAAGGATCATATGGAATATTTCCATTTGAAGCTTTACATCACAAGAAAAATGTTAATCTCAACCAAAAGAAACCCTCTCCATATCAATTTTCTTTTGGTTAGAAAATTAAAGTACGTATTTTGCTAACTTTTCTATCGAACTTATTTTAAATGATATTTTACTGATTTTTGGTAGGTTTATAAGACTAATTGCTTTTTGATGGGTGAGTTAAGCATCGGCCTGATAAGGTTGTGGATTTTGTGTTGGGTTTTCTGTTAACGATGTGATTTCGTAAACTGAAATATCTACTCAACGGTCTAGGAAGTTCTTTTTCTTTCTCAGATTCTACATGTTCAGTTCGACCTTACGTTTACTAACAGATTTATTTCGCTATATACATATATATAATTATAGAGGGGTAATCAGAAATTATATATTTTCAAAAGCGTTTCATATATTTAAGCAGACAAAATTGTCTAAACTATTCAATGAAAATTTCCTCAATGAAAACATGCAGCCAAAATGCATACACACAGACACAGATATACACATATATATATATATATATATATATATATATATATATATATATTAAAAAAATTCTGTTTGTTTCACTTTTTTAATAATATATATATATATAGAAAGACGATGGATAAAAAAAGAAAAAAATAGAAAAAAAAATATATATAAAAAAATATATGCATATGATATATTTCTTTAAGTTTTTTTTTTTTTTTATCTGATGTTATTTTTAGTGTGTATAAATTCACAAGTTATATCGGAAAGAATCTATTCAAAATTACTTTTTTTGCGTTTTGGGTATTAAATTGAAGTTAGCATATACAAATTCTTAGAAATCCCAAAGATAAATGTCTATTCCTTAAATAGGTAATTCAAACCTTGTTCTATCATTGCCAAATTGTTAAAGGAACCCTCACCTATAGACGCCGTTTTTCCTGATGGAAACGTGGATACTGGTTTCATTTCTGTTGGAGGCAAAATCTTCCTTTAGATTTCGCCATCTAGGCATAATCTGATTAATTTCACTGGTTAAGAAAATGAAAAAAATACAGAATACTGCTCAAATATCAATCTCCGCTAGCAATACTTTTTATAGTAATAAGATATATATATATATATATATATATATATTGCATCAAGATTTAAAAAAGCTCTTGTTTTTAAAACTGATATAGAATGAATTTAAACGCGGTAAAATGAACAGTAAAAAGGGTTAGAATTTATAAGAATACATATATACATAGTCATACAATTTACCCTCTGAACATGGTCTCAAGTGAGACTGAAAGGACTTGAGAAAATAAAAATTATTCGAAAGAAAATTTTGGTATAATACTTAATTAGTTTTCTACGGCTACCAATATATTGATTCATTGACTTTAAATGATTAAAACAAAAATAAAGACATAGTATGTCTAAATTATTTAATGAAACTTGTTTGAAAATAAATATATATATATATATATATATATATATATATATATATATATATGTGTGTGTGTGTGTGTGTGTATAACACTTTATTACAGCTTTTACGCAAAATGAAATAAGTCTACACGCAAAGAAAAATTAAAACATCGTAGATGTAAAAGAATTCTTTTCTTTCGTGTTCTTTCAGGAAGTTGGAAATTATGGCTCCCCACAACATCCTATCTTTTTTACCAAAGCTCCTACCAATGTTTTTTCACGTTTCTCTCTCTCTCTCCCAGTATCAGTTCCGTCATCCATTTACACAAACGACTTAGATTGCGTAGTGGCTGTTTCTTTCTCTTTCTCTTGACTTCAATATGACATCTGTGGAACACATTCTCCAATCCCTCTTTCCTCGTTCTTGTTCCGAATGTGTAAACTCTCTGTCTCTGATTGTAAATTGCCTTTTTTGTTTTCGTCTCCTTAAATATCCTTTGTTCATCACAAGCCCCGCCCAATATATTTTCAATAGTTATCTGTTGCCTCAAGCACAGGTAGGTAGATCTTAGAACAGTTCAACACTGCTTTATTTCTAACGATATGTTTCTTATTAGAGTAGAATCCCTGACAACCTGACTAAGAAGGCCGGATGAGAAATACAACAGAATCCCTGACAACCGGACTAAGAAGGCCGGATGAGAAATACAGCAGAATCCCTGACAACCGGACTAAGAAGGCCGGATGAGAAATACAGCAGAATCCCTGACAACCGGACTAAGAAAGCCGAATAAGAAATACGGTAGAATTCCTGACAATTGGAATAAGAAGGCCATCCGGATATGAGGAACTGTTTACAAAGTTCCGATATGAGGGGTAATATTTAGATTAAAATAAAAGAACTGAATCAGGTTTAACATTTATTTTCAATTTTTCTCGTAAACAAAAAGCTAATGAGTGAAATATAACGGAAGGGATTTTAAGGAAAAAAAAATTATGTAATGTTAATGAAAATTCATTAAATTAAGTATGCCACGTATGCAAAACAAGTAATGTAACGAGGATTTTTTAATCGCTATTGGATGATGATTCTTTCTCTTCTAGTGTCATTCTTAACTTTTTCCGCATTTCGTTTTGCTTTTGCTGTTGAATTTTTTAAACGAGAGACACATGCATACGTTAGTGAAATCGTCATAGATGAGTGCTGGCTTTCTTTCCATAAAACCGATAACCTTTTCAATAGTTTTTCAATTTCAGTCCAGGTTTCATCACAGTCATATTTTTTTATTTCTTTGTTCATTGTGATAATGTGAATGCAGGGGAATTGTTAGTTTGGATGATTTTATATCATACAATATTGACTTTCCTATGTTGAACTCAGCCATTGGTTACAATTAACATTCACCACTGTCTAAAATTTCCAATTTTTACGATAACTCCAATGTTGTTCTTTTCCTGTTATGTCCACCATCTTTTGCACCACTACAAAACATTAGGGTGAAATTAGCATAAGCAATTTTCCAAAGTAAATTTCCTGAAAAACAAATGTCAGTTCAGTTAGATATCACCCAAAGTCACTCAGTATATGAGGGATTCCGGATATGAGGGATTCAGCTACACTTTGTTTAACTGTTGGAAGGCAATATTTCGCTATTCAAATGTGCATTTTGATTTCGTTGTTGGTTTTTCTGACATCTCTGAAAACCTTCCGAGATACTTAAATTTCTCTACTTGCTTGTTTTTGAGGGCTTCAATTCGTTTCTCTTGTTGACAACCGTGCATTCTCTCTTCTTAAAATTCGAAGTTAATCATTTTATATTAACTTCACTATTTTTTTAGGTGTGCACGCAGTTTTCATTCTCTGTCTGTCATCAATTTTGTTAAGATTCTGTGCGCCAAAAATAAATCTTGGTAGGAATTCTACCTCACTTTGAAACGCCTCGCTGTTAATATTAACTTAATTCGGTGAGAATTCCATATTATACGCACCACTCTATTCTCCTGTACTCAGTTTATTTTCTAACCTAATGCAGGCAGTTTCAAGATTAGTCAATTTTTTTTCCCAATGTTTTCCTAGAAATTCAAATAGATCTTTGTGTCGTACCATACCAAATGCTTTTGCGTAATTTCATAAGTAAACATCTTTCTGCGTTTGTATTAGTCACCGACATTTTGCTCAGCTGTATATTTTATGGTGCTATCCCCTATATTTTTTGTTTCAGAAATATTGACAGTTCAATTGTTGGACGTGGTCAGCATTCGTATAAAGCCTCAGATCTTGAACATCCAGAGACATTTATCTAAACTTATTTAATTAAGTTATACCAAAAATATCCATACTTACCACTAACAGTTCGAGAACATTTTTAATGAAGTCTAGACAGTTGACATAAAGATGTTAGGTCTTATCAAACGGCTTTTCTTTGGAGATATTTTCTTTGTTGTTAGAGTGAATCGGGATTTGCCAACAGGAAACTTACACACGGTTACTTGTGAAAATTTTTACTTTGTTATGACACTAGTTAATTTCTTCGCATATCTTGATTTCTCCCAGTTTCTCGAATATTCTCATCTATTTTTGTTTCCTTATTTTTCCTAATTGTTGTTTAAATCGAATAATGCCATCCTTTTTTTAATATGTCGATTTCTGCCTGCATTTCTGTAATCGGCAACATAAACGGTTAAGTTCATACAGCGTATGCATCCCTAATTAAGACGCTGGCTCAGGCACACTTTTGTTTGTTAAACATCCACAGAATCCAGCTGTGGTTTATACTGCAACTATGCGGAGCAGACCTCAGTTTCAGTTTCTGGGAGAGATCGTGTTATCTAACGTGATGAAAAAATCTAAACGAGGCCTGCACATTTAAACCCTTGGTCACGATGGCTTGTGTCTTCTTGCTACCACAGCTATCGATAATCACGAAAATGTTCCGTCTACCCGATTTCACTTACAAGGCTTGGTCAACCCATGGTATTGTCTCCAGGCTCTTTCCAAAGGTGCCGTACACTAGGATCGTCCCCCTCCAGACGGATAACATCTGGAAGTAAGTCTGCTTCCTGACAAATCAAAAATGTTAAACAAAACATAGTAGACCCGAAATTAGAAAGATACATACATTTAAAGACCGTCGGGTTTGCTTGATGAACTTTGAACAAATGTGAAGTATTGTGAATTGAATATGCTATACGACGGCATTGAGTAGGGTTTAAATATCTTCCCCGAGAACTCCTCCACGGCGAAAGAGAAAAACTGGCAATACACAGAAAAACCGAACCGCAGTGGAAGTTTCACTGACCAAATTTAAAAGAATGCGTTAGGGCTAGAAGGAATTGTCATAGAGTTGCTGGCAGCCTTAGGCGACTTCAGCACACGCAATATCATAGAAATAATAAATGAAGTCTGCAACAATAGAGTTCTACCATAACACGTAAGCAGATCTATTTTAATAGCACAGCCTAAGCAACCAGGCGAAAACGAATGTGAACTCCACCGAAAAAGCAGCTTAATGAGTCGTACAACAAAACTCATCCCCCGAATTCTGGTGAATAGAGCGCGCTGTATATGCAGGCCATAGATAGGATCAAAACAGTGCCAGTTCGTCAAAGACTCGAGACCAAGGAACGCGATACTTATGCTCAGAATGATATCAGAAAGAGTAATAGAAATGCATAAGAATGTGTGCCAGTTCTTTATAGACTAGGGAAATGTGTTTGCCAATCTGTTAGAGCTGCACAACAAACTTGACATATTCGGAAAAGACATTAGAATAATCAATAATCTATACTGACCTGCATACATACCTAAGTTCAGCATATGTACGAAAATAGAATAGGGTGTAAGAACGGGATGTCTTCTCTCGGGATTTCTTCAACTTACAAAGCGAGGCATTTCTGAGAGACAGAAGTCCTACAATGATTCATTATTGGTGGCTACGATCTTAACAATATAAGATATGCAGATGACACAGAGCTGATAGCAGACACTGAAACGAAAATACAAAAGCTCTTACAGAAGTTAGCAAAGATGAAAGGACTAAGCATGAAATACAAGAAGACTTGAGAAATGGTCATCAGCAAAAGGGGTAAATGCAAGTTACAAATCGGTAATAATAAAATCAGACAAGTACAAAAAAAAAAAAATACCTGGGAAGTGTTCTAACCGACGAAGGAAAGTGCGACACTGAGATCCGATGACGTATTGGGATGGACAAAAATCCATTTCATAACCTAAGTTGAGTATTAAGAGACAGAAAAATTTCGTTACAAATAAAGAAAAGAATGCTGAACCGTTACGTGCTATCTTTCTACGTGTATGGCAGAGAATACTGGACAATTCAAAGATAAAGAAGAGATTTGAAACAACAGAAATACAGAAAGATCCTGAGGATAGTATGGACTGAATCAGTGAGAAAGGACAAGGTTTGGGAAAGAATGGAAACGAAGATGAAATTTAAACTTGACACATAAACATGCATTTGATATTTCTGGGGCATGTTATGAGGAAAGAGGACTTGGAAAATATTATACTCGCATGAGAGGTAAATAGGGACAGAAGAAAGCAACGCGTAACATATTTCATGGGATTGAGCAACTTACATGGCGGAAGAGAGTTTAGGAGAAATAACAAAAAGACAAAGCTTACAAGGGACAGGAGAGAGTGGAGGACCATGATCACATGCGTTCTGAAGGGAAACGACAAATAAAAGAAGATTGAGATGCGACTGGGTGGGTATGTGCAATCTGGGATCGTCACATTTATGAGAACTGAGTGAGCAAATTCTTCACATAATTTACAGAGATTGTAAAAGTGGCGTGACCCGCGTCTGTAAGTTTAACCACAGTCCTGATTAACCAAAAGGGAAAGGCACCTTTGAAACGCTGGAGAACGCGAAATTCTAACTGATGACCACCATGAAGAGGAAGTTGCTGATTGTTTGTTTTGTTTTTTTTGTTGTTGTTTTTTTTATTTTATTTTTTATTTTTTTATTATTAAATGGAAAGGGACGCCATGTTAATTAGAATTACAAATTAAATGACTAAAGCAGCATTGTTTTAGTAAGATTAGTTTTCGGTAGTATTAATTTATTGGTTACTTTTGGAATATGTCTTTATAAAAGCATTTATATTTAAAAAAAAAAAGAATAGCATAATGTAAGTAACTCCCGTATGAATAAATATTTGAGTGTTCGACAAGTTATTACTTATTTCACCAACATTAACGAGTCAACTAACCAATGCGAACTACACAATTGGCAAATTAATTGAAGGGACCGCTTCAGTTTCCTTTCTTTTACCATACGGCCAGTTTTAGACCCACTGGAGTGACAGGGTGTAATGGATTTCTATTTTTTCCTCACATTAGGTCATTTTCAATGGTGTACAGTAATATGAATCTCTCTTTGTGGTGTATGGTGAAATTTGTTTGGCCTTGAAAAATATTGAATCATCTGTGATTGCATCAGATTTTCATCCTTGGCAAAACCCAATAGTCTCGATTGTCGATTAGTTGTCCTTCGGCCATTGTCTGCGATGGACGTTACTCCAAGAAAGCGGACGAAAATTGTAACGCTGCACAAATGTACTGGTTCGCCTTACCGATGACCAAATCAAAGTAAAACTCTCCTGATTTAAATCCTATCGGGAATCTGTGGTCAATCTGCAAGGAACGACTTCGTTGATTTGACACACAAAATATTAACATACATGTCATGTTTCATTGGAAAAATACGAAAACAACGTAAATGATAATTGAATTATTCTTTTTTTTTTTTTTTTTTTCAATTAATTTACACAAGGTTGCATCTTACGAACTGAATGTTATAAATTAGTTCATGATCTGCTCCATCCGACACTGTTTCGTCTATAGGGATTTTCAGTGCTTAACTCAACAGAAGATTGAAACCATAAAAAGCAAAATATTCGAATTTTATTGCATAAACTTAAAAAAAAAAAAAAAATGGAAAGAGATAAAAATAGTCGTGTTAAGTATGAGTTGCTCGAGGGAAGAAAATCGAGCTTTTTTTTTTTAATTAGAGAATTGAAGAGATTCTCTAGTTTTATATTCAAGTATAAACTGTTAGCGATACATAAAATGTTTCTAAAATCCATCATTAAATATATATTTACAGTGAAGGATAAATATTGAAATATTTTAATTTAGTTGTTTTTAACCGTTGTCCGAAACTTATTGATACCAGGAAAGGATAATATGTTTGAAATTTCTACTAAAGAACTGCACTTGCTTCTATTTCTGGTCATTAATTCTTGGGTATGCCTCTCTTCATTCAAAATATCTCGAATGAACAAATGAGCCATATCTTCCAACATGGGTGCTTTACGAATTTTTTTTTTTTTTGTTGCAATATCCACCATTATACACCATTATCCTCGTGATCTAAATGTAATATTTGCTGATTTTGAAAAGAACTTATTTTATCAGCAGGAAACTGATGACAGGGCTGAGTAAAATAAGAAGAGGTCACTGCAGACGCTAGTGAAGATAACGTTCCAATATACGATTTGAAGCGGATCATCTAAATGCTGACAATGCCATTCTCTCTACTGCAGCTTGTGTCATGGCGGAAAGTGTACGGAGTTCACCAATGTCTATTTCGCTCTAAAATTAATACCGTCACGAACTCGGCATTTGTTCTGGTCGAAAGATATTCGAGAGTGTGTATTTAAACATGTTAGGGGTAGGGGAAGTCCTACATGATATTTAACAAATCCAACGTATTTTAATCGTTAAATATAGCATGACTGAAAACGATTCATGTAACAATGATATAGTTCCTATTGAATGCTAGAGAATATAGTAAAAGTCGATAAGACTTAAAGTAAACCAAAAGAAAAACTATTAAAAGAGAAGTGAATAAATTTGATTTATCTGATCTTTTTTTTTTTTTTTTTTTTTTTACTGCTTATCAATTGTGGGTTATTTAAAGCTTAAATATATATTTGGATTATAAGAATGATTATTTTTTACGAGTGAAGATCCGGCCAACAATATTGTGTGTATAATATTGATTTTTCAAGATACAAGTCCTACTTTATAGCCAATAACTGGGAGAATGGGCAGGAATCATATATTCCAAAGTTTATAAAGTTTGACAACAATGTTACCGCAAGAAACGGATTTTGATATGATGGAAATAATAATATTATTATAATATATTATATTATGATACTAATGTTCAGACAACGGAAGGCTCAAGAGTCACTCAAGTTAGGTCACTGCCTGGTGTTGTATGAGCTTGTATGGGCAAGAAGGGATGTTTATGGGGCTTTGCAAGAAGTTTATGATTAACCACTTCGGTCTTGGCGGATTTACTGCCTTGCTTGGATGATCACGATTAAAAAATTAAAAAATCACAGACTAGAAGAGATCAGGATTGTAGTGACGGCAAAATCATTCTGTCCAAATCTATTTAAAAAAAGCAGCAGGTTTTAGCAATAAGCGGATGCGTTATATATATATATATATATATATATATATATACATGAGGATAGAATCCAGGGAGAAATCAATGTCCAGGACAGAGTAAGAATATAATATAAAAGGCTCAAACACTAACCTCCCATGGTTATAATTTATAACATTGGAATCGTAATCACGATCCAAATCATCAGACCTACAAATTCAAAAAATAAAATTTGAATTTGTAGGTCTGATGATTTGGATCGTGATTACGATTCCAATGTAATAAATTATAACCATGGGAGGTTAGTGCTTGAGCATTATATATATATATATATATATATATATATATATATATATATATGAACATTGAAATCACAACTAAGAGGCTATAGGCTGTTTCATCTAAGTTTTGACTGCAATGTTCACTTTATATTGACACACGCTCTATCTCTGTTATTGAGCACGTTATCCCATAAATATAGCACATCTTAAAAGTATATTTCTTCATATATATATATATATATATATATATATATATATATATATATATATATATATATATATACTGATTATAATTAGGCGTTTATGATCCTCGTTTGTATCTCCGTTTGCGTGTATATTTAATGAGTACGTTTTAAAGTTTTTGCTTATGTATGTATGTTTTTACAGCTTTTTCGATTTTATATGTATATATGCGTATTAATATATATATATATATATATATATGTTTACATTTTATAGCTTTTTTGTTTATATAGGTATATATGTATACTTATTAGTGTTTATATATGAGTTTACTTCCGTATAAGCACGACGTTTCGTGTGCACACATATATGTATGCGGTTAGAAATGTTTAGCGTATTCTAAATTCTTCGTTATAAGTGTATGTATATAGCTGCCGTTTGTGGAAGAAACACGATTGTCAGTCATCGTTTTTCTTCCATTTGTTAGCCATATTTCTTTACCTACTTCAATAATTTTTTCTCCTTGTTATTTTTTAATTTCATTGTGAATAGTAAATTTAGGAAAAATAACAAAAAAAAAGGCAAAGAAAAAGAAAAATTATCTTTTCAAAACCTCTTCGTGTTTTTATTTCAAAGACACGTAGAAAGGCCAATTAGTTTTCTGGCTATATTGTGTATCCAAAGTAGATTGCACTTAGACGTTCGTTACGAGATTTAAAACCTGTGTAAGATTTATCTGTGATTACCATCTCTATATTTCCACCCATTAAAAGGTCCAAGAGCCACTCAACATAGAGGGCTACTGAGGGAAGTTGTCATATGGACGCATGAGAAGGGGGTATATGCAGATTTGTGTGGAGAGGCAGGACAGATTAAGCTTGATCCTAGACTTGAAGTTTTTAAGATTGTTGTGATCGAGGAGGCATTTTCTCTGGAATCAAGTTCCACGAAGTATCGGTTCGCGCGAAGAAGATGTCTGAGTGAAACTCTCCTCTTACCAGTGGAATGACTTTTACTTTGTGGGAAAGGAGCTGTAGGGTTGAAACGAATTTCACTGTTGGAATGTGGTGATTGGGCAGATGATTACAGATATGAGAGTAATACTCTATTTTCGATTTGGTCTTGCTTTTGCATGATCGAGCATGACAGTCATATATTTACTGGAACGTGGTCATCTCGAGGTGGTGTAATGGTTAGCAAGCTTGTCTCGCTAGAACAATTATGACAGTGGTGAGTTCGATCCTCACTGGGTGCCCCTTACTTTCGGCTTTGTGCCACATCTAAGCTATGCTTGGAAAATCGCCATGCGAACCTCAAGGTGGTGTAATGGTTAGCCAGCTTGTCTCGCTAGAACAATTACGACTGAATAGTGAGTTCGATCCTCACTGGGTGTCCTATAATTTCGGTCTTGTTCCACAACTAAGCTATGCTTGGAAAATCACTTTGGAACATTGTGGTGGCGTAATGGTTAGCAAGCTTTTCTCACTAGAAAATTACAACTGAGTACTGAGTTCGATCCTCACTGGGTACCCCCTACTTTCGGTCCTGTGCCACATCTAAGCTATATCTGTCTATATTTCTGAGATGAGATACTGTGTACATTATTTACATTATTCGGACTATTGTCCTCATCTTTGTCGCCATATTTATCACAACTTTTTCGGCCGTTGTACACTGCGGCCTTCTTCAGGTGGTTGGAATTTCGGACTGAACCCTTTATTTCGATCACTGGGGTAGACTGTTCTAGTTCCATGTGCTATGTTTGATGGATGTCAGTTATCAGTTATCTCCTAATTTCCTTCTGAAAGTTCTCCACTGCCTTAACCGGGTATTGAACTCACCAACGCCTTTATCCACTGTGCCATGTGTCTTTGAGGACACATGGCACAGTGGATAAAGGTATGGTTAGATCCAGTGACACGACCCAAAACGTGTAACTAGAATAGTCTACCCCAGTGAGCGAAATAAAGGGTTCAGTTCGAAAGTCCCTAACACCTGAAGAAGGCCGAAGTGTACAACGGCCGGAACGTTGTGATAAGTATGGCGACAAAAATGAGGACAATAATCCGAATAATGTAAATAATGTATGTAAGCTATGCTTGGAAAATCACTATGGCACCTCGTGTCGGTGTAATGGTTAGGAATCTGTTCTCCCTAGAAAAATTACGACTGAATAGTGAGTTCGATCCTCACTCGGTACCCCATACATTCGGTCTTGTGCCATATCTAAGCTATGCTTGGAAAATCACTTGAAAACCTCGAGGTGGTGTAATGATTAGCAAGCTTTTCTCGCTTATACAATTAGGACTGAGTAGTGAGTTCAATCCTCATTGGTTGACCACTACTTTCGCCCTTGTGTCACATCTATGCTATGCTTGTACAATCAATATACTTACTGGAACGTCAGAATATACCAAGCATCTAACCAGTATCTTTACAGATAGAGGGTATTCATGAGATCAACTTGAGATTTGGCATGAACTTTTGTCCCAATAGACGTCTAATGAAAGGGACTAATCTTATGCACAACTTGCCTAAATCATAAATCGGTTGTCTATATTAAGATAAATCCACCTTTAAATAATAAAAATGATTTATGAAACCATAGAGATAATCTATAATACAACATATAATACAATGTGTATTTATATACAGGATAGGTGGAAAGTAACTAGGCATTAGAAATTGCTTATCAGAATTTTTAGTAACACTAAAGGCATAACGAAATTAAACAGAAAACAGTAATAGGGATTTCTTATTGACGAGCAACCTAAAGCATGTGACCGCAGAATAGAATACTGGAGATTTAATGCTAGCTTGGCGAAATGACGAAACTGTATTCCGTATTGTTGGTTTCATCAATCGTCACAACTGCCATTACTGGGCGTTGTGTTATAACGATCCGAATATAACGATTCAGTGGATGCAAGCTCGAATAAAAGTTACCGTGTGGTGTGAAATGACGGCAACAAGGGTTCTCGGCCCATATCTTCTGCGTGACACCATGAATACGGACCGCTGTTTTAAGATGCTACAAAATTACGTGTGGCCTACGGTATTCATCCAGGATAGTGTACCGCCCCATTCTGCTCTTACTATGCGTGCGTAGTTAGACCAGCATTTCCCAGGACGTTGGATGGTCCGGAACGGACCTCACGAATGTCCTCCAAGAAGTAAAGATCTCATTCCTTCTGATTTTTACCTGTGGGATTACACAAAAGAGGTGTAATATACAAAACCTCCCATACTGGAAGACTTAGAGACAGAGATTCAAGAGGTTCTCAATGATATCCCAGGCAACATCCTTTAGAAGGATGTTCATTCCATACCTGGCCGTTTGTGGAAGCTGGTTGACGCCACCCGTTCTTACAATGAAATATGAAGATTTACTTACATTTTCCCAAAGTAATAAAGAACATGTTTCATTTGTTTCAAAAATTTGTAATAGGACATTTGATTTCATGTCCAGCTTCAATGCCTACTTACTTTTCATCCACCCTGTACTTATCGGTCATATAATTTTAATAACACCAGGGGTTTTACCAACATCAATAAATGAACATGATTTGTGGCCTCTTAATAATGCACTTTCACTACTAAATAAGGAAACCAGTCTTCTGATATATTTTTTTAAATTTTGTTTCGCCTTCGTTTATTGCTTATTTTTTTTATTTTAATGATTTAAAACTCAGATTTTCTCATATGTGATAACAGAGTTACATGTAGAGATATAATTTCTAGATGACGTAAGCCTAAAATATAATCGATGCTAATGCACTATTACTTAATTATCGCCGTCAAATTTTGGCACGATAAGAAAACTAGTGCATTAATATTTTACCTCGTTGAATAAGAAGTGCTTAGTGTCAGATTGTGATGGAACCGTCAATATTGGATATCGATTACTGATAGGCTGCCCTAAGTTAGATAGAGCACAAATCTATTCCACCAAGTGACGCCATTAATAACAGAAAAAGAAAGAAAGTAAACAGCTCGAATGAGTAGGAAGTTGATGGTGTTTTGACTGGGTGGCATAGAATTAATTCAACACAATTCCCACTTGTAGTTAGGAAAGGAGACCGATTTTCTTGATAAACACGAACCTGAGAAAAGCAGAGAAAACGATCTCTGACTTCTCGCAATCAGAGATAAGATTCCTTCACGAAAATTTTGTAATTTATTGTAATTTATAGTTTTATGGACAATCTTGAAAAATATCTCTAAAAATATATTTCCGTTATCTCGATTAGTTTTTAGAGATTTTTTTTTTTTTTTTTTTTTTACATTTTTTGTGATTTTTTTTTAATTATTATATCCACTTTTTTCTAGGAAAACCGGATATGAAAAAAATGTGTAATTATATTACGTTTATATGAGTTTATAGCACGGCAGCCTTTTAAAGATGTTTGAAACTTTTGACATTATCTGTTTGGGTTTTTGATAACATTTTTTTTAAATTAAATTCTTTTGATTCTCCTTTTCAAAAAGGGAGACATAAAGAGATGGTATAAAACAAATTATTCTAAAGTTATATGAAATGTCAAGAATTCTATTATTTTTTCATACACACACACACACACATATATATATATATATATATATATTGGAGACGCTGTACATCAGATCCAGGCGACCTGCTCTTTGTAAACAAAGAGACTGATTGCTTGGACTTGCTGCGCTTCTAGAATCTTTGTTGATGTAATTTTTATAATTATATATTTTTCTCCCTGTCCATTCATTCGCGTCATCTACGACGGACTTTCGTTTTTTTTTTCTCTTCATAATTTGTGTTCCCCGTTAACAGTTCTGATGAGAGGGGACGAAACCGGTCGACTGGTGTGTGTTTTTCTTTTAAATCTATCATGGCCTATAATATAAAATTTCTTGTTTTTTATGCCAAAATACGTTTCTGTACTGTTTCAAACATATTTAAATATATAATGTTTGTGTGTATGCGCGTCTGTGTGTGCATTACATTCTTTAACTTCCTATTATAAAGATTTCACTCTGTTGGCGGAGGGAAATCTTTATACGTGGTTGTTTGTTTAACCTTCAGGGAGTAAAATTTACATTCAAAGATAATTATAATACTTAAGAGATGTTCCATTTGAAACGATTTCAAAAACTACACCGACTGCCTCGTAACCCCTCACTCTCCAAAATTGCATCTCTTTATATTGTTTGGAACATATTTCGAGTCTGTGTTTCTAAAAGCATGTCGACAGGAAATAGACTGTGAGCGAAGTTTTGTATTACATGGAATGTTTATTCGAACTGTGCTTATTTGAAAACCAAATCCCCGCTATTTTATTCCTATACAAAGAAACATTTTCATCGTCTCGACAAAATTGGCAACTACAAAATAATATCCACAAAGAAATATGTATTCTTTCCAGCAAAACAATTTCTTTCAAGTCATATTCGCAATAGACTGCGGCAAAAATATTTGAAAAGTGATAGTTTCACGCTTATTTGTTATTTGTAGAAGAAACATTACAGTTATTTGTGTAAATATCTAGCTAACTGACTGAGCACAAAACAGTTCTTTTATTAAACTGTTATGCAGCTAGATTATATATATATATGATATTTTTTTAACAAAATATTTTCACGAATATAACAGATTCCCCACCGTGAATTAATAATTCTATTCTCAGAACACGTTTTGATGCAAAACAGAAACACGATTTTAACTTTCTATTCTTATATTTGCACGCGTTTAAATATTAACACATGTATGAACCGTTTCCGCATCGGAATTATTGAATACTAGCTGAAAAGCCGCTCTATCGGGCGAAAATTAAGCTAGCTCCTGCGGAGGAATCTTGATTGTGCCTTCGGATTGTTCAGAATTTTGAGATTCCGTAAGTCTTTGCATGTTCGCAGTATTGGAAGCGCTAATGGCTACCGTTTGATCTGGGCTTTCATTTACACGGGACTTTCTTTTCCTTGCTTCAACCTTGGCTCTTTTGATTGCAATCTCATCCTATGTTGGCGGTAAATTTCTTTTTGCTTGGAATACGGCTACTGTTTGCGATAGGCAAAAATAAACTACAGAAAACCCAAAATTGATGGCGGCATTTTAGTATTACACTAATATTTAAGTTTAACTTTTAAAAGTTCAATGATAATTTTTCGGCTGTCTCTTAATTTAAAGACTGTTTGATGTACATAGGTACTTACTTTCCGAATAAACAATTAATTTTTATTTCGTGGGGGATTTTTGCTGGATTTTCAGTTAATTTCCATTATTCTTAAATTTATTTCCAAGTTATACAAATTATTATCGTACAAAAAAGTTCGTCAGAAAAAAAAAAAAAAAAAACATTAAAAATTCACCGAAAACAATCACAGTAATGAAAATTTGTGAATCAAAAATTTCAGGACTGCAATTCTGGATCCACCCCGGAATGTTTTTATTTTGCTCACTAATTCAAAAATTGTTCTAAGAGTAAAGTTGAAAAAGTGTGACACTGATGTTCCCATTTATTATGTAGATTAACATGACTCTGTGAATTGAATATTTAGTTCCATAACAACGCAAAAGATCTTCATTGATTGAGATCACTTTTAATTAATGCAAGCTTGAATTTTAATTGTTTTTATTAGTAGAAGCTAAAATGGCGGAATACGAAAACAATCACTGTAATGTAAAATTGGGAATCCAAAATTTCAGGATTGTGGGTACGGATCCGGTCCAGAATGTTTTTAATTTGCTGACGGAGTCGGCGTGATTCCAAAGTAGTATGGTATGTTGGGCTACAGCCTCTAGGTGTAAACTTGAAAAGGTGTGACACACTGACGCATTGATATTCGCATTTATTTATATAGCTTTATTGACCGAAAATGAACGTTACTCTCAGTTGAAATTTATAAAAGGTTTTTCTTAAAAGATTTTTTCAGGAAATTAGACTTATATTAGACTTTTAAATTCACTGTTTTCGCTCTTCCAAATATTTCACAGATTTTCTTGCCAAACGTATTGCCAATGTTATTGTAAAATGATAACAGCTTGAGGATAACATTGTTTTCCTTTTAGTTGCCTGGCTTAGGCAATTTTCTTGTTACTGCTTTTGAAAGTCTTCAAGTGATGGGTTTTTTGGCTATTTGGTAAAGTGCTTTGTGATTTTTTGTCACCAGTCTATAAGTCTGGAGAACGGTCATTTTCTTTAACGTTTAAAGGATTTACTTGTTTAAAAATATTTTATAATTCTGAGGGGAAGACCTTTGTATATAAAGCATTGTTTAAAGATTTTGAATGGACATGGGTGCCATACACAACATCCATATAAAAATTTATATCTAACATTGCAATTTAAGTCAATGGCACTGGTTTACATGTCAATATTTTAGTATAAATGCATCTCACTGGGTTGTTCTACCAATAAACATTTTCCTGTGTTCACTTTCTTCATTCACTAAGCAGAAATTATTACGTGTGTCTATGACTAACATCAAATAATTATTGAAAAAGCTTTGAACATCTTCAATATACAATTTAAATGATATAGTACATTTACTTCTATTTATCTATTAAATTTAAAAGGCATAAAATCCCTTTGACTTTAACTGAATTGAACAACACACGGTTTTATGCCGCTATACTCTGCGATCTTACAGAGAACTTAATTATGTTGTTCGCTCAGAACATTTTGAACAAAGCTGTTCTCTAGACAACTTTTGAACATTTTTAACGAATTTTAGGTTTTTTTTTGTTTTTTGTTTTTTTTAGCAAATTCTAGAAATATTAGAATGAACAAAATTTAGAATATTTGCTGAAAACGGCGGATAAATGAAAAATTCTGATCGTGTTGTAACACTTTATTTTCTGGCCAGCATATAAAATATTGACTCATGAGTAAAATTGATAAGATATTCTGTCCTTCATGCTTAATAATTTCAGACGATGAAGACCTCAGAATGTTTAACAAGGAACAGTAATTGTTCCTCTAAATCGCCCGGTAAAAAGCGATCATAGCTGCTAAATAACTTCCAATCCAGAGATTTTCAAACGCAACCATATCTACAAAAATACATACAGGGAAGAAATGAGGCGCGTAGCAAACTTTGCATCACATTTCAACTCTGTTTAAAAATCACGTCCTTGCGAATAGTCATGTGAAAGGCATTTTGTATTAATAAATTGATTTGTTTCAAGAAAATATCTGATAAAGAAAAATAAAATATCAGAGAATAATCCGAATGTCAATACGAATGGTGAAGTAATAAGTGATGAAACTAGGTTTTGTTTAGAGAAAAAAAAATGTCCTTAAAAACAGAGTACTGAACCACTATTAAGAGCCAAATCTCCTATCTCAAAGTGAATGCTGGACAATATCCTCACAAATGAATGAGAGACTTAAGTGAGAATTGTGGTTCTGCTGAAGGGGGAAGGGAATAACTTTGCGTGAACATATGAACAACGAAGATGTTTTAGGGGAAACAAAAAAAAGAAATTAATACACAAAGGGCAAACTGAAGACAAGTGATGCAGGACAAGCAGCGGATAACTTACGTAATTATTTTTTTCGAGTGAATGAGAACACAAGGTTATACAAATATAAGTTAAAGACACGATGTTTTTGTATGGCATTATCGACAGATTCGACAAATTTTTAGTCAAAATTCACAAATTTCTTAAAGAGAAAAAATTATGGTGATATATTTATGTATACGAAAAGCAAACCAATTGCGATTCAGCTATTCTCAAATAAGATGTCTTGCAGCGATCGAGCGAAATAAAAACCAAAAAAAAACCCACATTATTGAGCATTAACCATTAACACTTTAGCAATATACATAAAATATGTTTTAAATATAGACATGAATATGTTTTTAAAAGAACGTAACAAAAGATAGGTAGTTTTAAAGATATATACAAAATACTTTCTCGATGTTTTTTGGCTCTTGGCTAAAGAAAGAACTACATTTGTGTGCAAAGTGTTCTATACTGTCTCCTGTATTTTGACATATTTTACCAAATTCGCCATATTTTTTTAACTCGTATCCAGTCACTAAGGACACATGTCACAGTGAATAAAGGTGTTGGTTAGATCCAGTGACAGGACCCAAAAGGTTGTGAGTTCAATACCTGGGTAAGGCAGAGGAGAACTTGGAGAGGTGAATTAACAGGAGATAACTGATAACTGACATCCATTACATTGCACGTTCAACTAGAATAGTCTATCCTAACGAGCGTAGGAAAGGATTAATTTCGACATTCCAACTACTGGAAGAAGGCAGGAGCGTACAACGGCCGAAATGTTGGGATAAATATGACAACAAGGATGAGGACAATAGTCCGAATAATGTAAATAGTTGATCCAGACTTCATCTATTCTGCACTCCTTTTTTAAGTTGGTGAAGGCTGCCCTAATTCTTGCCTGCAGTTCATCTTTGGTGTTATATTGAATTTTTGGTGTCTCGCTCAACTGTACCACAAACATTACATTCAAGGGGATTGCAGTCTGGGGAGTTAGGTGGCCAGGTGTGATGTGGTGAGAGAATATTTCTGTGAGCTATGACTGGTTTCTGCTGCATATGCGGCATGATGATGACAATTGTTGCCAAACAGAGGGTCTTCCAGCACCTACTGTCTTGAACCAATCCAGCAATTCCTTCTGAAGGAACTTGATGTAGGCCTCCATGTTGAATCTAAGCCCTGTGGAAATATAAATGGAGGCATAACTTCGCCATCACTAGTGGTCACTCCAATCACCTTCATAATCACTATTAAACTCATCGAACCCTTTCCGAATCTTCTTCACTCTCCTCAGATTGACACCCAGCCACTTTGAATTGTTCATATTGAAACTTTCGACCCGAATGCCAAGTAGAACATCATGCTCTTTCCAAATTTCTAGCGGAGTGAATTACGTCATGCTGCTCTTTTTTCACAGACGTTTCCCCACTGAAACTATTATACTGTACAGTCGACAAAATCAAAAACAAACATCGTGAAATTAAACAGATAAATTGGTGAGACCCTGTATATGTTTGCATATCATTGACTTGTTTATACAGTTCGTAATATATATATATATATATATATATATATATATATATATATATGGAATATGTTTTCTCCATTCTAGCCAATTATCTTCTCTGTTCCATTCTTAGGTATACTTCTTTTTTTTACATTGATAATAATCTTTCAGTATTTTCTCAGCTGCTTTTTATTTATTTCGTGCAAATGTACAAATTTAGGAAAATATTTTCAAAATCCTCCGTTATTTCATTTAAAATAAAGTGAAAATCCAAATAGTTTCTATCATTCCTCATCGAATAATTTCCTTTTGATATAACGGTTTTTTTAGTGAGCAATCTTGTTTCGGTATACGTCCCAGGTTATTTACAAACTAAAATTATCAACTACTGAAAGTGACTGTCGAAAGTATTATTAAACAAATTGTAGCACTGCATAACATAGGTCGCTGGACGCTAATTTAACTGTATTAGGAATTCTTGCTTAGAACTGTCCCAAAGAATAATAGACTAGTGAATTTAAGCTTTGTTATCGATCCGTCTCTTGTGGATTTCTGCCTCCCGAAACTCTATGAAGTGTGTGAGAAAACCGACCCAGACACAGGCGCTGCGATGAACGCGGAGCCCTCCGTTGAATAAACACACACATTGGCGCACTAGTTAGCAGGCTGGAGTCTCGTTCGTTATCGTAAACAACCAGACGGATCCCTCCACCAACTAAGAACGGCTATGCACCACCACCCAACGAATCGAGAAAAAGCTATCGATTTGTCAATCCTACCAGTTTTTCTGTGTTGAGTCAAATTAAGCCGCAGGCTCTACTCCTGGTGGCGCCCTTCCGTCAGCTTTGCAACCATATTCCCCCCGGAAACGAACTCTGGTGTTCCGCAGGCTACCCGCCGGGTTATGGAGGGGAACGCCAACGGATCGCCTGTCGGCATCGTTTACGGTCGTAACTACAGCGGTATATGATCGTTCAACTCTTGACGTGCAATACTTGGGCCGGGTAGTATAGACGTAAACTCGGTGGAACTGTACGAAGTAACAAGAAATATAAACTGATGAAGACGGTGGAACAGAAGCATGAACCCCGTAAATTTAGTTCGCAAAACTTCAACGTGTACAACGAACCGAAACATTACGATTGTGACAACAAAAGTGAGGACATTATTTGGAATCTAAATAATATATTTCGAATGTTGACATATACGTAGAGGAAAATCAATATGAATAAAGACAAAAGGAAAAATTATGTTCGAGGACGCGTTTCTTCCTCGGCGGGACTTTATTCAATTATTCAAGTACTTATATTCATTCGCCAATAGCTTTATAACTTAGTGACATAAACGTTATATTTATGTTCATTAAACACTGAGAAGACGACACTAACATAATTGTATATATTCCTTACTCTTTTTGAATCAGTAAATTTTATTTATTCTCGAGCAGGATTCACTAAGCTTTCATTTGTTTCTCTCATTTATACCAAGCTATTTATTAAGAGCTGAGGTCATCTCTAGTAGCTGAAATGAAGCATTTCTCGTAGGTCCGGAGGACATTTAGTTTTAAGAATGTAGATTTTAAAGACAGATTCCTTCGCCACATGAAAGCTCGAGGCAACAATCTCTTCTTACTTTGGATGTTTGCCAACATTAATTTGGTTTATTAAATATCAATAATTTGATTTGGTGATACCCTGCCCCGTAGAGATGATCCACAAGAAATCCACAGATAAATCTGTTTTATATGTCTTGTCCTTTTTTTTTTTTTTGGCTCGTACATTTATTTTCATGTTCAAAGCAAACTGATTGCAAATCATAAGTGAGAAAAAAATCGTTTATTTTGGTGGACTAATATATATATATATATATATATATATATATATATATAATCTGTAGTTCACTGCTACCAGCAAGCAGAAAATAGTTTTTCTCCTGATGATGGCCATGTTGGCCGAAACTAGTCGAGGAATTTAAATAAAATAATAATAAAAAAAAACGAAGGAATATTAATATACAACCCAGTGTGTCTGAAGATTGTATTTTTTAAATATTTTTTATAGTTCAATATATATAAGGTTGGTGCAAAAATAATGACGTAGTAATGTCGTTTTTGACGTAAAAAAATACGTCAAAAAACGACATTATTACGTCATATTTTTGCACCAGCCTAATATACATATGTTAGTCGGTTTTACGAATTCTCACCTTGGTATATGTGGATATCTTTCTTTCTTTTGTGCAGATATTATTAGACATTTCTCTTTTTATGCACACCATTCAAATTAATATCCTTAGAATTTGCTCTCATCGGCATATTGAATTATCTGTGAAGTTGCGTTCCTTCTTCTCATTATTCATTGATTAAACATTAGTCCTTATGTAGTATTCTACATCAGTCATTACGAATAAATTTACTATGATTTATTATTTCAATTTTATCTTCATTTCAATCAGACGAGTACTTTATTTTGTCACAAGAATTTATATAGAGGAGCAAAATTCTTATTAGTTTTTCAAAATTTTTAAATTGAAGAACACTCATAAAATTTTCACCATGTCAGTAGAAAATATAGACAAGCCAGTGAGGAAACCATGTGACATATTCAATATCAATAAAAGAAAGAGAGTAAATGTTCTTTTCTCGATATTTTTTTAATGCAGTTTAGTATTCAAATTATTTTACTTTAGGAATAATTTGTATTATATATTTTAAATAACATGAGTTTATGAATTCTCTAGATCAAAGAATATCAGAATTATTAAAAGATAAAATAATTTATTAGATGGAAAATTCTCGAGAGGCCCACTATCGTATCTTATCATAACATCAATCTGTGCCTCGGTTTTATTTTTTCAAATATCTCCATTCTTGAAAGAATTACTTCTTTCCCAAGCCAACATACAAGACTATAAAACTGTTACAAAATTAAAATAAAGTGTTTAAATTCATGACCTCATGTTTTTTTAAATATATAACACATACATTTATCCCAAATTAAAATAATTTAAATACTAATTTTTATTAAAAGGAAGCGTAGCATCTAAACCTGCGACATATTTTCGTAGTTACTTGTATATGAAAACATACTGGTTTTTAATTCTGTCACATTGTTTTTTTTTATATAAAATAACAGGTTTTTGAATAGCAGTTGAAACCAATCGCTCGTATCAAATGCAACCGTATTTAAAAAAAATACATACGGGGAATGAATTAGGCGCTCAGCAAACTTTGCACACATTTCAAGTCTATGTTTAAAAAAATCACGCCGTTGCGAATAGTCATGTGGAAGGCGTTTTGTATTAATAAATTGATTTGTTTCTACAAAATATCTGAGAAAAAAAAAATAAAAAAAATATCATAGAAGAATGTGAATACAAATAGTGAAGTAATAAGTGATGTAACTAGGTTTTGTTTAGAGAAAAAAATGTCCTTAAAAAAAGAGTACTGAACTACTATCAAGAACCAAATCTCCTATCTCAATGTGAATGCTGGACAATATCCTCACAAATGGAGAAGGGACAGATAAGCAACAAACACAATGCGTGGATAGCGTAACTCTATTTGCGTTTATTTCGTGGATGAGGTATTGTAAATATTTTCAAATCTTTATCCTACTCTTTGTTGCCATATTCTCGGCGTTTCAGACGTTGTACGCTCCTGCCTTCTTCAGGTATTTGGGATTTCGAACTGAACCCTTTATTTTGTCCGCTGGAATAGATTGTTCAATTTCCACGTGCCATGCCTCAGCCGGAGGTTTCATTTATTTCCCTTAAACTCAAGCTTCCAAATTTTTATTAAACCGCTGCAGTAGCTATTTGGGTCAAGTTACTGTATCTAAGTAACGCCTTTATCCACTGGTCAATGTGTCACTGTGGACATAACTATATGAATTTTGGGGCTTTATAAAATTAATGTATCGATAAACAATTTTTTACCAGAGATCATATTGCAATTTTGTCGTTAATACATATCCTCTAGTACTCCGTATTACTGGTTCGCATATTGTATCCATTTCAATGCTTGATCGGCTTGGGAGATTTTTTGAACTAGAATATATGCTGATTCCTTAAAATACGAAAACTTAAGAAATCATAACATACGCTAGATCACAGTGGATAAAAGCGTTCGTTGGATCCGGTATCTTGACCCAAACATTTCTCAGTTCAATATCTGGCTGTTGGCCCAAATCATGAAGAAATGAGTTTGAGGGAAATAAATGAGATAAACGGAATAAGCCCGAACCACGGAACTAGAACAATCTACACCGGTGGACGAAATAAAGTGTTCAATTCGAAATTCTAATTATCTGAAGAAGGCCAGAGAGTACAACGACCGAAACGTCGTGAATAAGGCAACAGTCTGAACAATGTAAATAGTGTTTCAGTTGTCAGCGCGGTAAGTGGTGTCGTTGAATCGAGGGTAAATTCCAATTTAGCTTATCGCATTCACACCTCATTTTTTTCTACCTTTCAGCTATGGTTTAAATAACTATATTGAGTAATTGAGGGAAGAGGCGAAGGTTAGAATTTAAAAATGGGGAAAGGTCAAAGTTTAAAAATTAAAAAAAAAACATCTGTAATATCTTTTCCAAGAATGTATGGACATTGACAGATAAAGAAAAATATGTCTGTGGATAGCCATCATCACTTACGTTCTGGATGGAGATAGAATTACAATAAGTAAAAAAAGAAAATAATGTAAATTCAAGTTCATGCCTAAGTTAATTTATCTGATATAATAAAGAACAGTAAGCAGTATATGTACATCAAATAGCATTTTAATTTTTGAATGATATGTTATGCAATTATACTGCATAATTCCACACACGCATATCTATATATGTATATATTCTAATCAAAGCTTTACTTGCACACACACACACACACACACATATATATATATATATATATATAGTAAAGCTGGATGACATATATAAGACAATTTCGGAAATTTTTGTTTTGACATGTTTCCCCAATGAGTCGCCGTCAAAGATATTTATGATAGTTTCTGATTAAATGTAGTTTTCTTTTATGTTTTCATGACGCGAGTGCGTGTAAAGTTTGAATTAAAACTTACATGAAACTTCTACGGCGCCGATTCGTCTGCGAAATATGTCAGAACAGAATTTTTTTAAAATTTTCTTATATATTTACTCTATAAGAAAGTATATATGTAAGGCAAATAAAAAAAACAAAAAACAACATATGTATAACTTGATTTAATTAATTATCACAGGAACCATCGTTTTCAATTTAACTCCTACGAGAGTTTGACAATGTTTATCATGGCATATCTATATTTGAAAGAAAAGAATCGAGAAAGTGACTTTCTCAACTCTTGATATACTTTGAAATTGTTTCATTCCCATAACATAATAAACTCCGGAAAGAGAGTGGAAACGTTTCTCCAACTTATGCCTTTGAGTCATGCCAGATATAATCGTCATAATTCTTTTTATCTAGGGACATGCAATAACAAGATGGAATATTATTTGTTGACTTCACAGTAGATTTTAGGTTATTTGACAGGGCACAAGATATTTCTGGACTTTCACTAGGATACAATAGTAGTAGTTCACACTAATCTTTCAAAATTCTTAACCAAATTATCATTGATGAGAGATCCAGTCCGGCTTTTGGTCGACATCTAACCATGCATTTTTTTTTTTTCAGCACAAGATTTTTTGTGATGGCTACGAACACTCGTTGCCACTTTTGTAATGTCAACGATTACTCGTTGTCACTTTTGTAATGCTCGTTGTAGTAGAGACTTTGTAATCGCCGATACAACTATAGTAAAGTCGTTGAATAATACTGGTGTCAGACGCTTTCGACTAACACTGGCACTAATAGTACTTGCTCGATAATATTCACTGAACGACTCAATGTGTCACAAGGCCGAGTTTTTGTGGGCTATCCGAGCCCGTAGGATCAGTCAAAAATTCCTCTTAGACCCCGTGTAAAATGGGGTCGGATACCTCTCTCATGAGACCAGGCATTGCCCTTCTGCATAGCCTCGTCTGGGGATCCTCTCTGCCCGGATCCAGAGAGTTTGACAAGCACACTTCCGAAGTAATTCGGATAGTGCGATATTCACCTACCGCCCCACGCGGTCGGATGCGGCACAAATTATTTGGGGTATCCGAGCCTGAAGGCTCGGTCAAACATTCCCTGTAGACCCCATAGAAACGGGTCAGGTAGCTCTCTACGACACCAAATGAGAATCCAGCCATCGGCATTGCCCCGCCCTGGTTCTTCTCTTTCCGGAGGCAGAGAGTTTGACAAATACACTTCCGAAGAGATTCGGAGACTGATCACTTACACGGCACGCTCATTCCCATATATACATTACTTCTGGGCACCTCGAGGCGATGTAATGCTTAGCAAACTTGTCTTGATAGAACAGTTACGACTGAGTAGTGAGCTGGATCCTCACACTGGTAACCCATATTTTCGGCTTTCTGCCACATCTAAGCTACGCTTGGAAAATCAGTATATATGTTTCCTTTACCGTCACCTGATCTACTTATTCAAAATGGGATCGCCTATGTTTGCTCTCTGGGGATCTGTGTTCAAACTCCACTGTCGGAAACGGCACTTTATTCATATATAGCAACATTCATTTCATATTTATTTCCGATATTAATCTTTCATAACTATTTATTTATCTACGTCTAAATGGCTGCATGCCATTAAACAATGTGCAAAGAAATCCACCGATTTTGGTAAATACCTTGTGTTAATATCGTTAACAATTTTACATATTCGTCACGAGTTGAAGATGGTGCCGATGAGCCAGAATCATTAAATAGCTTCAGTTCCTATTTTGGCTGATTCTACAATCATAAAGGGTCTATTCCATATCAAATATCGCCGTTAAACTTTACGATTTCGAGGCATATCTCGTAAGTTGAATTTGATTCTGAGAACAATTTAAACCATCCCTACGAAGTTAAATCGTTTAAAGCAGCCATAAATAAAATCATACATATTTCGTATTGACTTATATTAGAATCTATGAAATAAGGAATTATCATTATTACATGCTTTGCTATTCGTATCAGAATTATCATTGTGATTACAACGTTTCGTTTTCTTCCCTCCGACCTTCTGTAACCTCGGAATTTTAAAACGACATAGATCATTGTTTTCCAAACTTTATTTTCAACCATCAACTACTTTAACAAAACCTTTTTTGTCTATGCCCCCGAATTTATATTTCATAGCAAACTAACCCATAGGTATTTGGGTAAAATGAATTTTAATATTGTTCTCATTTCTATTATGAATGCCAATAAAAAAAAAGGCTATAATAATTATATGATAACTTATCACAATATTTTCATTTCGATAGTTTCTTTGGAGCTTATTGGCTGAGGCTCTTACTCGAGGTTCCACGCTGCTTAGAATTATTCGTAGATCATCTCGTTTTTTAACTTGCAGGTAGTATTTTTTCAGTAAGACGTTGAGTAACTGGCTTGATAACACATTTACCAATATAGGAAGTTTGGGAAAATGAGGAAAAGTTTGATAGCTTCCCACAGCTTTAGAAACGTATCAGAAATTTATTTTTGTTGCTAATATTGCATAATTTTTTAAAAGTATCTGTCAATATTTCTGAGATGAGTTATTATGTACACTATTTACATTATTCGGACTATTGTCCTCATCTTTGTCGCCATATTTATTAAAACGTTTCGGCCGTTGTACGCTCCGGAATTCTTCTTCAGGTGTTTGGAATGTCGAACTGAACCCTCAAGGACACATGGTATAGTGGATAAAGGCGTTGGTTATATCTAGTGACAGGATCCAAATTCAATTCAGTGAATTCAATACCTGGTTAAGCAGTGGACAACTTGGAGAGGGGAATTAACAGGAGATTACTGATAACAGACAT
Source organism: Acanthosepion lycidas (assembly GCA_963932145.1). Lineage (NCBI taxonomy): Eukaryota > Metazoa > Mollusca > Cephalopoda > Sepiida > Sepiidae > Acanthosepion > Acanthosepion lycidas. The sequence continues at coordinate 76,261,931 of OZ010594.1, read as the reverse complement.
CCATAAAACATGTCACGTGGAACTAGAACTGTCTACCCCAGTGAGCCAAATAAAGGGTTCAGTTCGACATTCCAACCACCTGAAGAAGGCTGGATCGTACAACGGCCGAAACGTTAGAATAAATATGGCGACAAAGATGAAGACAATAGTCCGAATAATGTAAATATTTTTTGAAAACTTGAAAACAAAAATGAATATAATGAAATAAAAATATCTGGTGCCACATTTCGACATAACAGAGCCCACACCGAACGCTAGCGCCCACGTTAGAAAACACTGATGTAGATTGTACTCATTCGGTTTAATATTCTTACAAGATACTGTGTGTAATTAAAAGATTCGTAAGAGGTACGGTGGAATAATGTATAGCGGCTCGGATTGAGGAATCTGGAAGCCGAGTTCAAGTTCCAGTCAAATCCATTATATTCACTTACGTTCTAATTAAACTTGGGAAAAGGTATGAATCAGATATCCCACCCCCAGCTATATGTAAATAGCAGGACAGACCGGGCTCTATAGCCTTTGATTGCAAGTGGTCTATTGCCGAAAGAAATGGCACACTACTGCGAGAAAAATCTGCCTCGGGAGAAATCTGTATCACGCATGGCACATAACTGACTGACTGACTTCAGCTACTCATTCAAGTTAAGCAAAAACCAATCCGATCTTGTTTTGAATGAGTACCTTGAGAATATTTGTATAGCTGTTATAATAATAATAATTGTTATTTTATGTCATAGGTAAAATTATCTAGCTATTATTATTATTATTGTCTCTTCAGCTTGAGGAGGCATGGTGGAGTAATGGATTGTGGCTCAGATTGAGGATTCGGAGAGCCGAGTTTAAATTCCAGTCGAATCCATTACATTCATTTATGTGCTAATACCCATGGGAAAGGTAGGGACCCTCTTCTTCTCCTCCCTATGGGTAAATAGGAGGACAGATTGGGTACTGTAGCATTGAATGGCAATTGGTCTAATGCAGAAAGAAATGGCAACCTACTGCAAGAAAAAATAATCTACCTCGTCAGTCATGTATCGTCTAAGTGTGTATCACGCATGGCACATAACTGACTGACTCTCAAAGACAGATGAGGTACACAGTCATCAAATAAATATTTATTTTCCAATACGTAATTTATAAAACATAATTTAGATAGTATGTTATAGATAGTGGTATATCTCGATATCTACTTTAACTTACTCTCAGTTCTGTTTATTGTGAGTAAAAATACTAATATATGCTATATTCCACGTTGAACAACTATACTGAAAATCACGATTTGGAGCTTTGCGAAGACAATAGTCTCTTGAAACCTTAGAATTTTGGCTTGAATATTAACCTTATCATTTCACTGTCTCTGTTTCTCTTTTTGCATTTCTCATCTTTATTCTCTTTCTCTCATAATCTCTCCGATGACAAACACAAATTATATATATATATATATATATATATATATATATATATATACACACACACGAGGGTCATTCAATAAATAAGGTGGATTTTTCGATATAAGGAATTGTAATACAGATAGAAGCTTACTTTTTTTTTTTTTTTCAACGTAGTCTCCCAGCACACACTTTACCCATTTGTGCACAAGCTTCCGTATTCCCTCAGCGTAAAAATCTTTGGACTGATGTCTCAGCCAGTCCCTAACAACAGTTTTGACTTCATCGTCACTTTTAAACTTCGAGGCTCTCGTGAAAGCTTTCAAGGGACCAAACAGGTGAAAATCTGAAGAGGCAAGGTTTGGGCTGCTGTGTGAGGCCTTGCGTTGTCATGATGCAAGATAACTCTTTCTGAGTGATGACCCCTGCGTTTGTTCTTTATATATTTCTTGACCTGCCTCAGCAGTTCACAGTAGTTCTTCTGCCAGGCTGAATGTCATTGACTGATTCGATCACCTCAGCAGACCTCACTTCTGTAGGCCTCCCAGGCCTGTCTTCATCCTCAACATTGCTCCGTTCTTCTTTAAACAATTTAGCCCACTTGTAGACATTTTTTAGCTGTAACATATGACACCACAGTTGACATTCTCCTATGAATTTCAACGAGTTTGCGCTCTTCAGCAACCAAAAACTTGATACCTGACCGCTGTTTAATCCTGGAGCATCCTTCTTGTTCGGCCATCTTTGTTTATCACCAAAAGTTTTTTTGTTTTTAATCTACAAAAGAAATTAAATCCATGTGAAAAAGAAGTAAAAAAAAGAA